>CM059280.1:23272034-23294534 GCA_030347295.1 Setipinna tenuifilis | reverse complement strand
CAACCAACCTCACTATGTAAAGAAGCTTTTATGGGACACGCCAGACCATAATTTCCTGCCGGTGTGTGTTTCACCGAGACAGAAGCGACAACAAGGGCAGCGTTGGCGAACACGACACCTCAACGCAGGGCCCTGCTGGTGAGGGCTTTCGTGGCTGGGGACCTTGTGTAAACCCGTGGCCTGCATTGTGCCGCGTAGGGGTCGACTGTGAGGTCCAGTCAGATAAGACTTCCTGAATTTGGAGGATCCTGTTCCGCTTTTGTCTGGAAATGAATCGTTTTTGTCACATTGTGCAACAGAGAGGGTGTTTACACGACCCAGAATCACAGAGAGTCGCTGTGTTGGACGCATTAGAAATTGTGCTAATTTTTAATATTATATTTAATATTATATTTTTAATATCACGACCGTTGATCATATTAATTAGGGCTTTGTTACTTATTGCTGTGGGACCACAAGGCTCTTAATTACATTTAGCACAGGAGTGTGTTGTTGAAAAGTGGATTGTGGTCCAATATAGTAGTATTGATATGAGGCATCTGTTGAGTTGCACCCCAGAAAATATATTTTGAAAATATTCGCTACTTGCGATTTGTTTGTTTAGTACAGTTATTTGTGTATTAATTCTCCTACATCCTCTGGTGGGACTGTGCTTTTATTGTCATAATTATGAAATGTTTTCATTGCTGTTTGTGAAGTTTATAGTTGGCTGTGATTGAGGTGGTGTTAGGTTGCTAATTGTGGCATTAGGCTCTGGTGTATGGTGTTGGGCTCTGGTGTATGGTGTTGGTCTTTGATGTATGGCATGCGGCTTTGGTGTGTGTTTTTAGGGTGTATGGTGTATGTTATTAGGCTTTAGTGTATTTTTTTGGTTCTGTTGTATGGTGTTAGGCTTTGATGTATGCTATTAGTCTTTTGTGTATAACTCTGGTGTATGGTTGTTCAACTTTAAATCAGCACACACACCCAGTGGAGGCCACATACTGTAGAGAAGCAGGCCCATACCATAGATGCATTGCTCACTTCATGCTGCTGGAGTACGGTCTGGCCCAGACCAAGCTCTCTTACACACACACACACACACACACACACACACACACACACACACACACACACACACACACACACACACACACACAGATAGACTTCAAACACACTTATGTCCCCCCGCAAGCACATTGCACACACACTTGCTCAGTGCAGCAGTGGAGTATCACATTGCAGCAGGCCCTCCTCGTATTAGGCATACTTCCACTACATGCAGGCGCACACTGCCAATGGGGTCATTAGCCTGATTGTTGATTTTTCTGCCCGTTCCAGGAACTACCATGTGTTTTACTACCTGCTGGCAGGAGCAACGGAGGAGGAGAAGAAGGAGTTCCATCTCATGAAGCCTGAAGAATACCATTACCTCAGCCAGGTGGGCCTTTTGACTAAACCCCAGAGAGCATATCGCCACATCCCTCTGTGCTGCTCTATAGGGGCTGCAGCTCAAAGCATCAGAGGGTTAGATGCTAGCTGAGGGAGAGTGTTGGATTTGCAGAGAGAGTATTTCATATGTGGTGTCTCATCTTTTCCACTATTTGTCTATTGGTGTGTGTGTGTGTGTGTGTGTGTGTGTGTGAGTGTGTGAGTGTGTGAGTGTGTGAGTGTGTGAGTGTGTGAGTGTGTGAGTGTGTGAGTGTGTGTGAGTGTGTGTGTGTGTGTGTGTGTGTGTGTGCACGCATGTGTGCGTGTCTTTCACGAGTCCCTTGTTAATCAGGGATGCATGTCTGTATGTTTGTGTGTATTAGTTCGTGCCATGAATCCCCTTGTGTGTGTGTGTTTCTGTGTGTGTGTATGTGCATGTGTGTGTGCGTATGTGTGTGCATACAATCCTACACACACATTATGCAGCTGCCATGCTCCCAGAGGTCCTTGCTGCCCGTAGACAGACTCTTTCACTCGTGCACCACAAACAGGAAAGGGGGGAAACGTGGCGCAGAGGAAAGAGATTCCATTGTTTCGCTTTTTTCCCTCTTTCACTGGGACTAACAGTTAGTTTCTCTGTCTCCTCTCTCTATCTCTGTGTCTGTCTGTCTCTCCCCCTCTCCACTGTCTCACTCTCTCTGTTTTTCCTCAATCTCTCTCTGTCGTCTTCTCTATCTATCACCCTCCCCCCCTTTTCTGTTTTACTCTCTGTCTCCCTTTCTCTCTTACTCTTTTTCTTTCTATCTGTCTTTTCTATCTATCTCTCTCTTTCTCTCTTCTCTCATTATAATTATTATTATTCTCTTTCTGTTACTCGTGCGTATTCTCTTTCTTTTCATTTCTATCTCTGTTTGTCTCTTTCTATCTGTTTCTGTTTCTCTGCCGCCCCCCTCTTTGCCTCTCTCCCTCTCCCTCCTTTCTCTTTTCGGTTTTTGTGTCTGCTTTTTGCTCTTTCACTTTCCCATTACGAGGCACATATAAAATATCCTTCCCTCCCCAAATGCAGTTAATATCATGTCCTTCCCTCAAATGGATTTGACTTTTAAGATAAATTGTGTGTGTATGAGTGCTTGTTTGTATGCGTGTCTGTGTTGTGTGCGTGTGTGTCTGACTGTAATGTTACTTATTTGATGTGTTGGGTTTTGGAAGGGTCTAGGACGGATCTGTGTCCAAAGTATGCAGCTGTATTATGATTCTATTTTACCTGTTGGCAGGCACTGACATCCTGTCCACACACACGCTGCACACACACACACACACACACACACACACACACACACACACACACACATACACACACACACACACACACACACACACACCACGTATACAGAGAACTTGGGCAGTTCCTCAAAAAAAAATCAATAGAACTCAAAAGAATTCAATAATAGTTTTTTTATTAGTATTTTTTTTTACAATTTAAAGTATCTGTTAAATGTCAGCATTGATGGGATTACCCAGGACATTTTGTTCAGATCTGTGTCCTCTTAGCCAGTGTCCAGACCAAACCCATCCAAACTCAGGCCCTTCCCCGACTGTGTGTGTGTGTCCATGTATGTGTGTGTGTGTGTTTTTCCTTTTTAGCAGCGGGGAAATATGGAATTTTTATGAGCAAGGGCAAAAATATCTGGCAGTTTTTTTTGCCTTTTTTTTTGCCTGTGCTCCAGCTCTGTGTCATGTGGCCATGAGGAGTTGGCCAGTCAAATAATGTTAAAGGTTCCCATGCAGGCCCCCGTGCACGTTTCTGAGGAGAGTGTGAATTCTTGCCATTTTTTCCCGCTGCCCTCACCCTCGCACTCTTTTTCCAACTTCGATACTGAATAAGTGCCTTTCGAATCGCTGGAGAATCTGGAGAATTTCACAAGTTACTGTATGTTCAGAATTTCACAGGCGGCGGCCGGTGCCATGAGAAGTGGAGTGGTTATCTCGTGTGTGTGTGTGTGTGTGTGTGTGTGTGTGTGTGTGTGTGTCTATGTCTCTACCACCCCCCCCCCATAGCCCCCACCCTGAGAAAACAGTTTCCCCCTATCCATATCATAGTGTTGCAAAACCTTTCCCAGTCCCCTTCCTGTGAATAGATTTTTTTAATTAAATTAATATTTAACTTCTAGATGAAGCATGGCACATCTACCATCTTACTACAACACCAATTTGTCTTTCTGTGTGTGTGTGTGTGTGTGTACCTATCTATGTATGTATGTATATATGTATGAATGTAAACATACTGTATGTGTGTGAGTGTGTAGCATATTTAATGTATAGATTTATGCATGTTCTCATCGATTGTATGTCTCTCTCCCATTATATACCTTAATTAACAGCATGTTTTACCCCGCCATTGTTTGTCATGTGAATTATGCAAATTCTTTGTGTGTTTGTGTGTGTGTGTGTGTGTTTTGTGTGTGTGTGTGTGTGTATGTGGATGCATGTACGTCATGTCTCTTAAACCTCCCATCTACTGTACCTTGCTTCCAGATGACAAAGAAACCTCACAGGCTGCACTGGGATAATTACTATGAGAGCGAAGCGGTCAGTATACAGCCTTGAGTGTGTTTGTGGTGATGGTGATGGTGATGGTGATGGTGGTGGTCCTTCTCCAGTGCCTCTGGTCGTTGACTCCTTGTGCATCAGTCACATCATAGACGTTTGCCCGTCACACTTCTCTAGCGCCTGCAAAAGAAACTGCTCCCATCTTCAACTTCAAGCGTGTTTTTTTTTTGCGTGCTGTGTGTGTGTGTGTGTGTGTTTTCATTCCCCCCCCCTCCCTTTCTGTGTGGTATTAAGATGTTTGTGCTGCCTCGCTTTGCCATTGGCCAGTGTCTTTGTTTACGGATTCTTCGGGGCTCTGTCCTCCTCTTCTCATGGCGTCCTCTCCTCCTCCTCCCCTTGTCATCGCGGAGCGGAGCGTTTGCCTGGGTGTCCCTAAAAGGAAGGCAGGCAGGAAGGCAGGAATGGCCAGCCGGCCTCTAAGCCTCTAAGAATCCAAGAGGCCGATCCTGCCTGGCCTAGCTGTGTAGCTATCTCGCAGCTGACGGCTATCTCTCCCGAGCAAACCCAACCACGGGAGGTTTGAACAAGAGCGGCGATAAGGGGCAGCACAAACATGGCTAGTATTTGCTTTGGGAGGGTTTCTTTGGCAGTCAACACTCCGCACAGTCCTGTCCAGTGGCCACATAGGTGTATACCAACACACACCCCCCCCCCCCCCCACACACACACACACCAACTCCCAGTTAGCTTTGCTTTTTACAACCTGTGTGTAGCCATGGGTAAAGCTGGTAGCTGACGGCAGTGCTTTGGAGCGTAGTGCACCGTTTTTTTTTGTTGTTTGGTTTCTCCACCACCACTGCTGCTGCTACCACCACTTGCTGCTGCCTGTCTGCCCACCCAGCCGTGTGGAGCTCCTGGCCCCTGCTCTCCTCCCCTGGCGACCCCTTGACCTCTGATGCAGTCAGACGAGGAGGAGAGCACGGGACCAGGGCCCACCACAGGCTCCACCACAGCATTGCTGCACTGTTACAGCCACCCTCTAAAGCAAGCCTGACACATTAACCATCATGTTAAAAAAAGTCAAATAAAGACCTGTAACCTACAGCTCCAAACCCAGTTTAGTCTTTAGCTTCTTCAGTTATGCCTTTTTGATGGCAGGCAAAAAAATAAATAAATCACAGGACACTTAGGGTGATTGATTGCAAAACAGAAAAAAATTGTAACACAGAATTTGACACAGTAAATGTCAAAGTAATTTGACAGAGTTGACAACCAGAACTGCATGTATTATGTACGTCTGTGTTTTGTTTGTCCATGTTTTTTCCTCTGGGTTTTCTGGTGGTGTAAAGGCTTGTTTCTGTGGCATGCGATTTGTGTTCTGACTGACTTTTGCTGTCCTTTTTCAGTGGGTTTTTTTTTTTTTTTTTTGCAATTTTGGTAAAAAATGTAATTGTGCTAATATATGTGGATACACTTGGAGGTAAGTCCTTGAACATGATGATGCTGACTGTGTTCTGTTGAAGTAAGTTGGGTTGGTTCTCTATGTCATGGCTTTGCATCTGTCTGTTACATAATTACAGTGTGCGTTTGTCTGAGTTTACAGTGGAACATCATCAGAATGGCACACACACGATATATTAACCTATCCAAAACGCAGAAACCAATCTCAAAAATAGCTCTGTCATTTCGACGGCCCAGACTTCCAAAGTACCTCTGAAATTGCCCTGCTTATTGTTTGCCTTGGGAAGAATCAAGAGATTTGATGTCAGAAATGACCCCTTTTACATTTCCGACAACGGAAAAAGTGAAAGGACGGGAAAACACAAGCTCTGCAGAATTGGTCTGAAATCGGGGGAACCCGGTTTGGAGAGCTGATTCCTGTTCAAGGCTTTTTTGCCTCTCCGTGGCCACTGGTATGTGGTAATTATAGCATCAATAGTGGAAGGAAGGCGATGATGGAATGAAGCAGAGACACACACACACACTCGTTAAAGAGAAAGATGTGTGTGTGTGTGTCTGTGTCTGTGTGTGTGTCTGTGTCTGTGTCTGTGTGTGTGTGTGTGTGTGTGTGTGTGTGTGTGTGTGTGTGTGTGTGTGTGTGTGTGTGTGTGTGTGTGTGTAAATTTGCCCAATGTTTTTGAGAGCAGGAAGCAGTTGGGCTGCAGCTGGTGTGTGTGTGTGTGAGAGTGTGTGTGTGTGTGTGAGTGTGTGTGTGTGAGAGTGAGTGTGTGAGAGTGAGTGTGTCTGTGTGTGTCTGTGTGTATCTGTGTGTATCTGTGTGTATCTGTGTGTGTCTGTGTGTGTCTGTGTGTGTCTGTGTGTGTCTGTGTGTGTCTGTGTGTGCGTGTTTTTCTGGCATGCCCAGGCCTCTCTCTCAGAGCCACTGTGTCTTCCGATGTAATATGCTACAAGAACAAAACTGCCATTAATCTCAGTGTTTACCAGCAGTGCCAGCATTAGTGAGTGCATCACCATCCAGCCAAGAGCCCAGCTAGAGCATCGCACTGTGCCTACATACACTGTGCCCTCAGCAATTCAACCTTTTTCACTAACCCACCCACAGATGTGGTACTATTTGTGGTATTATTTTATGAAGTTAAAAAACAAGAATTGCCATTGTTAAACAAGATTAATAAACGTGTGGTGTATGCACCAAAAATCGTTTAAAAAAGCATCTCCTAGTCCAACTACGTACAACATACAGCTGCAACTGGTTTCCCTCAGAAATGTTTCCCTTGGACACGTTTTCAGTGGGAAGTAAGCAGGCAAAAACCATGACAACCATCGCCAAACTAGTCCTTGAGTGAGTGGCGAGTCAGCGAGAAAGCGAGCAGCGAGTAGGGATGTGTGTGAACCCGGCTTAAAGCATGGTGCTGCCCCTTAACATAATGGAGTACAATGCCCTCCTCATAGCTTAAGGAACTCAGTCATCTGACCAACAGGCTGGTGCGTCATGCTTCTATTCATGTTTTCTAGTGTGAACAATTGAGCCAAACTGCTAAATTTAATCTCTGAGGAAGATTTTAGGTTTTGTCAGAAGCACAGTTTGTAGTAGTACATCTAAGGTTTCGTAAGCGTTTTTAAATTGAAAAAAAAAAAAAAAATCACGGATTCCCTGATGTAACCTGCAGACGTTGTCTCCGTTCGCTCCTAATTTGTCAACATTGCATTGTGTGCCCTCTCCTCTTCCCAGCCTTCTCTCCCCTACCATGCCAGGCCAGTGAATTAAGTCATAAATTGTTACTCTGTGTTATTGCCTAGGCGCGGCTGCCAGATTTCCATGTAGTGCCGCGCGCCGGCGTCTGAATTTTCCATTTGCCCGGGCAAGAGCACGCTGCACACAGCGAACAGCCACCAGGCCCCTCATTTTCTGCCCCGAAATATGGTTTATGTTTTTGCGTCCGTAGCCGCCATTTGACCAAACTTAATGACTAAACCATAATGACATGCTTCTATGAGTCATCCATCCCAGGGCCTGGGATGAGGCTACTGTTTTGCTCTTTTGTGCGCGAGCCAGCTTGTCACTCCAAAGAGGCGTACAAAGAGGGGGGAGAAAAAAAGAAAAACGAAAAAAATGAAATGCTAACGAAAGAAAACTGTCAAACGTATGAAACCGTTATGGTGCGTATTAGCTTACACAGAGCAGGGAGCTGTGTGTGTGCCTGCACAGTTAAATGGTGGTAGTAATTATTGTTATTAAGATGTGTAAGTGTTTCTACTATACAGGGCAGGCATGTCATGAGATGGTAGCTGTGAATCTGAATGCGGTGCTTTGTTAGTAATGGCATCTCTTGTTGTTGTTGTTGTTTTCTGTTTTTGCCGCTGAAACCCAGCAGGACTGCTTCACAGTGGAGGGGGAGGATCTGAAGCACGACTTTGAGCGGCTGCAGCTGGCGATGGAAATGGTGGGCTTCCTGCCCGCCACGCGCAAGCAGTGAGTGCCACCACACCCACTACCAGCGGGGGCCCTCTTCTCTCCACCGTGCCCGTGCTTCCAACACCCACCCATCGCATATACACACAGCCGCACACGCACGCACACACACACACACTGGCACACAGACACACAGATGCTTACGTGCACACAAATGAGCGAACACGCACAACCACACGCACGCAGGCCCACACACACACCCACACCCACACCCGCACATGCACGCACGCACAAATGCTTATGCACAGACAAATGCTTGCACACACACACACACACACACACACACACACATACACACACTCTGCTTGCACATTTCCAAATGTGCCCTCCTCCACTCCCTGCTGATGCTGCAATCATGCATGTAAGCTTGAAGGAAAACAGACACACACACACACACACACACACACACACACACAAATGCATCTAGAGTTACTCATTCCCTAATGACCTATGCTATTTCGTATGTTTAGATCCACATCTTTCTCTCTCTCTCTATTTCTTAGTCTACCACAAACACACACACATGCATGCCCACACAAGCACACACACACACACACACACACAGAAATACACACACACACACACACACACACACACACTAGAAAAACAGAAATACAGACACAGACCCGCACAAACACACGCAAGCATATTCTCCCCGTTTCACGAAAAGCATACTGTGTGCTAGTGACTCCCCAGTGGACTATGGTATTACTGGGGGCTGCTGGTGTGGATTGAAATCGGAGCTTGTGTGTGTCAGCTACCGATGATATCACTGGCCCATGTGTCATACAGCCACGCAGTTTTAACTGGACACAGTGCCATGTCTTTTCCTGCCTCTTCTCTCTTCCCCCCCCTCTCAGGATCCTGTCCCTGCTCTCGGCCATCCTTCATCTGGGGAATATTCGCTACAAGAAGAAGACCTACCGCGATGACTCCATCGACATCTGCAACCCTGAAGTGCTGCCCATAGTCTCGGAGCTGCTGGAGGTAAATATCAGCCCCGTACCTCCCCCTAGCACACCATTATCAGATGGCTGAACAGTCATTACATCGCTGGCTGAACCTGAGCCTGTGCTCTATTCGTTGAGGGGGAAAAAAAAGACGTCTGAAACTTCAATTTGAAATTCATGCGCCGTAAGTGCAAAAGGTTTCAGTTTTGTTGGAAGACCCTGCGTGTCGAAATAATACAAACATCAGTCGTGACCTCTCCAATAGCGACATTTGTCAAATAAATCAGCACAAGTATAGCGAAACCAGAGTGTGGCTATGGCTCTGTGCTCTCCCCTCCTCAGCCTAGCTGTGATCCAGTGATCTGTGTGATGTCAGGCCCAGGCCAGCCAGAGGTCTCTCACTGCTGACTCCGCACCGATACTGTTTATTAAATTTGACATGACCACATTTTGGAGCCCGCTCAGCCAGCTACTGTGCCATTTTGTCTGAATGGCGAGGTGGGGGGGGGGGTTGGAGTGCCCGTATAGAGTGTCAGGTCGGTCAGGATCGCGTAGCTTAGCTTCGCGCAGGAGCCGTCATTGACTGCGGTCCCAGACTGCGTCGTGCTGTGCCGAGCTGAGCTGCCTGAGCTGCCTGTCCCAGCAGTTGTGTGCTTCAGCTAGAGTCATTTGGCGTCTGAGGGTGGCGAGGGTGCTGACAGCCTGCCGGGCCTGCAGTCCATCCGGGTCCTTTGAGCGCACTGGGCTGTGAACCACGTGTAAGTGAGAGGACTGCAGAGGGAAAACACTCGAACACACACACACACACACACACACACACACACCAATACACACACACACACAGACATTTACACCCCCAGAAACCCACATGCACTCACATTCACTCTCTCACACTAACACACATAGACATACACACCCACAGAAACGCAAACACTCTCACACTCACACACACACACAGACATACACACCCACAGAAACGCAAACACTCTTACAGTCACTAACACACACAGGCACACACATACGCATACACATACACAGACCCATAACATGAGCACACACAGTCCCACATTGCAGACTGCCATGCCATTGTGGCTGGAGTCTGGCAGTGTAATAACTGTGAAAGCATGCCAAAGGGAATTTACTACACTGCAGAAGTCACATGAGTAAGCGAGTTTTTATCTCAACGCTGTCAATCAGCTCTGACTTTGCACTTTTAAAGCACCTCATTTTCAGTGCAGTGTTCAACTGTGCAGCCCATTTAAAAACAGGTTAAGAGTGAAATGTGAAGAATATGAGAGGGTAACACCTACCCCCCTCCCGTAGAACCTACCCAGAGTTTTACTTCCAAGCCTTTGATACAGGCAGTTGTTGTCATAGTAATCGCATACGTGTCTCAGGCCATTACCAGATGCAGGTGTGTGGCCTAATATTATGAAATATAACAGATGATAATCTGATTAAGAAACCACCACCCCCTCTCCTCACTGCGTCTCCCGGGATGAGATCCTTACATGTAAGCACTTCACAGAGGGGTTCAAACTGCTGACTTCCTCGTGATTATTTTCTCTTGATAAAAGGGAATCCTTTGTTTATGTTGTGCATACATTAGCCAGCTCCTTGGCTGCATCACTGCACCTGGATGTCTGTGTCTCGAAGCGGTGAAATCCTATCAGTTTTTACATAAATGGCAGACTGCACCAGGATGTTTACAAAAGTTCCTGGTGGGAGACCTGAATAGGAATATTTAATCGGCAGTCATTAATTCACCCGGTATGATACATCCATCGTATCTGACAACGGAAGCTTCATGTCAGTACGTGTGTTGGCAAGCACAGTCAAATTCCATTTTGATGATGACCGTGCCCATGCCAGCTTGAGCAACGTGCCAGAGCACTAGTGTGCACTTACGGATTGTCCCCAAAAGTGTTTACGAAAATAGCAGCTGTTTTGCAAATCTGCACTCAAACACTCTGACTGAGTCGAGCAGCAGCTGACTGTAAGACAGGAGACATCAAACCTCAGTGTGCTCAGCAGGAGGCCCCTAGACGCACATAATCATATACAGCACAGAAACCATCCTGTGTTCCCTCCCTCTTGATAAACACATTTCCTCCATCTTTGTTTTTCTCCCCCAGGTGCGAGAGGAGATGCTCTTCGAGGCTCTGACGACGCGGAAGACGGTAACCGTGGGAGAGAAGCTGATCGTGCCATACAAGCTGGCTGAGGTGAGGCAGATGATGGTTTCTGGTGCTTTTTGTTCCTAGATGCAAAGAGGATGTTTACAGTAGAAAGATTCCAGTGAAACCAAAAGCAGCCATTTCAATGAGCAGACTTTGGCAGCTTCACCTATCTGGTTCCTGTAGTGTGTTAGAAGTTGCAACCCGTAGAAACAATGCAACAATGCATGCTTTCAGTATATCACTGACGCAAAGGGGGTTTGCAGTATAATGCATCCAGGTTAAGGAAATTATGTCTTTAGTCGGACATTTCGGTTTGTTCTTTTACTGTTCACTGTAAGAGGCTATAACTGCATATATGAGTGTGCATATTTTTTTATGCGCATGTGTGTTTGCATATGTGTGTAACACAGCTGGAATGAAGCCTAGCCTGTTCCGAGGGGTGTGTGTAGAGGGGGTAACATGTGTGAGAGCAGATGTTGCCGAAGATGTTTAAGAAGATGTTTCTCCTCTCCTCTTGTCCAGACCTGTAATCTTGGCCCCTGCTACCCTGCCCTGGCCCTGGCCCTAAACCCCCCCCCCCCCCCCTAAGCCACAAGAGAGGGCTACGTAGTCTTCGTGATCTATGGTGGGCTGTCATGGTTTCCACAGCTGACACGTACTATTGCTGGATTCGCTTCGGTATTTCTGGGTTGTCTCAGAACTTCCCCTCCAGTCCAGTCGTCATCATCACATCCAGGGGTTAAGCATAGCCATATGCTAAGAGGCTGGTTTTTATATCTTGTGGAAATTCCCCGAGAGATATCACCTCCATGCCCTTATCATTCAGAAATCCATCTGGACGAGGATTAGTAATTGAAGCGATAAGATATGATGTTGGTAGAAAGGCGGTCCCTTATCGCTGCCAGCCCTTCACTTTGAAGAAATATGCTGTGCGTTATGAGCGCCGAGGCAGCAGGTACCGACACAAGGCAGCGATAAGAACGCTCCATCTGTCACACACAATTTGTCTCTCTTAGCCTGCAAACCTCAGAAATGATGCAGCGCCCCGCTCTGCACTTCACGGTTGAGCAGGTCCGTGACCGTAGACAATGGTCTCCTTTGGCTCTTCAGCGTGGCAGAGGGGGTAAACATGGGCGAGTGCTTGTGTGACATTGCTGCTAAAAGGGAAACATTACAGCCTCAATCAGAATGACAGTGGGAACAGCCGGTGAGGTGTATCTTGCTTGCTTTGTGTCATTTGTCAGCTATTCTATAGCATACATCCAGCATCCACATGCGGCACGTTTTTTTATTTTTGATGAGTTCACGGTCGGTCACCTGAGCCGCCTCCTTTTCATAGTGCTTGCTGTCAATGTGGTATTGCTTTTACCCCCCGTCCCCACTCTCTATTGACCTGCTCCAACACGCACCATATGTCGCACTGGTGTAAAAACTGTTGCACAATGGTGCCATGTTACCCCGACTGTGTTTCTCAATGCGCTCCTTGAGCCTCCGAGCTGTTTTAATTCCCCGTCTGTTCCGTCACTACTTATTATTCCCCCTCTTCTTTCTTTTCTCCCCCCCCCCAACCCCCTCTCACCACCACCACTACCACCCCTCTCCTCCTCTCTGTGCGCACTGCCCTTTTTTGGGATCACAGACGCTGATTAAGTCCGCCGGAGTCTCTCAGGATTTGCCTGTCTCCCTCAAGGGAGAGGCTTACTGGCCCTTAACAATCCAAGCAAAGGGAGAGATCTCAAGGAGGCCCCAGAAACAGGAAGCACAGAGGCTGCAACAGCAGCAGCATAGGCCATGGCGGAGGTGGAGGTGGTGGAGGCGGAGGTGGAGGTGGTGGTGGTGGTGGTGGTGGTGGTAGGGGCAGAGTTGTCCATGTAACCCCTCATCAGCCTGTTTGCACCAGCGCTGCCGTGAGACGCTGCCTTGTTAGTGCGCACATCTCAAGTGGCGGTCGAGAGAACACAGGGTCGTGAGGAGCTTGATAAATGGAATGGTTATCTGGCCATGCGATTCAAAGCAAATAAGCAAATCAAAATGGAATTTTTTGCTTACGTAAATGGTGGCGCTTGCTCGCTGAAGAGGCTTTCAAGTCCCTGTGCCTGTTGCACTCAGACAGTGTCTCGTCACCATGAGAGCCCTCGAGATATTGTCTCTGTGATGGCAACACCCAGAGGTTTTGTGTTCCACTGTGTGTGTGTGTGTGTGTGTGTGTGTGTGTGTGTGTGTGTGTGTGTGAAAGAGAGAGAGAGAGAGAGAGAGAGAGAGAGTGTGTGTGTGTCCATATGACTACAAAGGCTTTCCATGGTTTAGGGGAGAAAATAACTTCATGCTGAAGCACAAATGATTACACAACATAAACACAAATGAATGAGGGTGCAAAATGGTCGGAATGTGTTGATGCTGTTGGGAGCTGTGGGAAAGGGGCAATTAAGGGGGGCGATCCTTTCGCCTGTGATGTTCTTTAGGAAAATAAACAGGCAACGGCAAGCGCAAACAGTGCGCAGCATCAGAGTCGGGACCAGTCACGAGCAGACACAGAAAGAGGCAGATGAGTCGGATCAACGGCTCTGAGAATCTGCAGCTGGGCCTGCCTGCCTGCCTGCCTGCCCGCCCGCCCGCCTGCCTCTCTGACAGAAATGCCTCAGAGGCTCACAGAAGGCACAAACGACCCGTTATCTCTGTTTGTTAGCCGAGAACATGCGGATTGTTTTTGCAGCTCATTTGAAAGGGGCTGTAATTGGTGAAAATGAAGCGACGTTGGCGCGGACTTCGGGGTGTATTTGTAATCAGCTGTGCTCTGTTTGTCTTTCCACTCGATTTGCTCATTGGGTGTTGGTGAAAGCCATGTGCCTATGCTCCAGCCATTTTTTTTTTTTTTACAATGTTTTTTTGGCGAGGAAATATTTACACAGCTTGAATGTAATGGTCACGTTTAAAGCAATTGGCTACAAAAGTCATGTACGCGTATATGGAGGGTTAATAATGTCTTTAATGCCAGACCTTTGACTGTTGCTACAAGCTGAGGTCAGTTTAAAAATCTTTGAAGAGAAGTTGAATATAACCTTTTGTCAGTCACACAAAAGGTCTTGCAGAACATCCTGGTGAGAGCTATAACAATCTTATGCCATGTTGTTTTTTCTTTCTTTCTTTCTTTCTTTTAGGCTGGCACGGTACGGGACTCCATGGCCAAGTCCCTGTACAGCGCCCTGTTCGACTGGATTGTGTTCAGAATCAATCATGCGCTGCTCAATACTCGGGATCTGGAGGAGTCCTGTGAGGTGAGGGACGAGTCTCGTGTCCAGAACCGCACTGTCTGTCCAGTGTCACAGAAATGCACACGTCCCGACAGGAATACACAATTCGTTGCTTTAGTAGGGGTCCCTTGATAATTGTATACATGTATAATGTCCTCAGGTCTGCCATCTGGTGTGAGATTTGCATTATTTTTCCATTATTTATTTTTGAATAAACTTTTTTTTCAGCACTTTGGTGTGCCTCAGTACCAAACAGTATTCTTGTACTGCAGCAGTGACTATACTTCACTGAAAATACCCATCTCGGACTGGTCTCATTCTTAATATTCCTCCTACACTTACACTACCCCCTCACCCCCCTCCCTCCAGCGTATTAGCTTTAAGTAGGCACCATCCTATAGATCACGGCTTTAAAAAGACAAGGGAGGGGGTGGGCATCATCACTCGAGGCAGAGTGCCTCATATGGATTAGTTGTACTGTGGGTTTTTTTGCTCTCGCGGCTGGAGATTGCCGCTTTAAGCTCTAAATTATGGATGAAAACATTGTATAACAGGATGTTTTAAGCCACGTCCAGTAGAAACTCGTGTTGCGCATCGTTTAAGAGTGATTTAGGAATTACATAAGGGGATTTCTTTAGAGAGTTGTATCGTGTTGTGCGTGGTATGTTCATTACTGCACTTCAGTATTGTTTTAAATCTCTTCTCTCCTTTTAACTTTGTTTTGTTATGCATTTCATGTTTTTTCTATTAGATCCTGTCCATTGGTGTTCTTGATATCTTTGGCTTTGAAGACTATGAGAACAACAGCTTTGAACAGTTCTGCATCAACTTTGCCAACGAGCGGCTCCAGCACTACTTCAATCAACACATTTTTAAGCTTGAACAGGTAAAGCCTCCTGCTGGTTGTAGCACTGTAAAAGCAGCAGCCCCACCCCCACCCACACTCCCCCCGCCAGTGCACCAGCAGATACTTGAACAATAACAACAGTCTCATTTTTCCGCCCCGCTGTCAGAGTTCACAAGCAGCAGCAGCTTTCTTTTTTTTCTGGCCCATACTGTAAAACAGAGCGTGTGTAGTCAGAGATTCCCACAAGTTGTAATTTGTGAGTGTGTGATAGTGTGTATATAATCCCCTGAGTTGAAAGATGTTTTAATCCAAATGAGTAGCGCTTTGATTTTAGAAGTGTAATACTGTGGGGCTGCCATGCCCTTGAGCAGTCCTAGCATGCCAACACCCAGCTTGTTTTCTGTGGCATTGTTGTCATTGTTTTGGCAGAGGAGCTAAAGTTAGCCTGGTTGCTTCACAGCTGCTGGCTGCTTGAGTGTTTTTGTTGTGTTACCAAGTTGTGCTTCAGTAAAATCTTAAGTACAGAGATGGACATAGTTTCCCCCTGTGTGCTTTTGCCACTGCGGGTTTGCAGAATGTTCACAACATTCTTCTGCCAAATGTAGTGAGATGCCAGGCACTCAATCACGTATCAAATGCCAAATCCTCGCAAGCTCTTCTCCAGTTTCGCACCCTTTGGTGTTTCACAACATCCTGGTCTTTCAAGGCATCCACCGGGCCACTTACCAAAAACGAAACCTCCAGGTACTGCGACGCATTGCTCAAGTATCCCTCCTTACGTTGCATTTTACAAAACAACAATTATTTGAGACACTCTGAGGGACGGAAGTTGCGCAATAGTTTATTTTTAAAAGAGAGCCCCTGACGGGCCAGATGAGTGTCTGTCCTTTGATCCGCGGGGGCCCCTGATGAACGGTTTGTTTGAGGGGTGGACTGTGCTAAGCAGCGGTTTCGGCACTGATTGCAGCCCTTTGCCGCCGTAATGAGCCGCTGGGTTTACTCTCTGGTGACAAATCGAAAGACTTTACACAAATAGTGACTGTTAAACGGGAGGGGGGGGGCTAACTCCTCTCTTTAGTATTTGGCCAGGGAGCGCTCCACCAACAGAAAGGTGATTTATGTGTCACGCTGAATTATAGCCTGTCAGGGTCACCTCCGCGAGAACTACATTTATAAATATGTGATGTAACCTCAGCAGGTTTGTCACCATCTTAAGCCCTTGAATTAGATAGTGTGCTTACTGTAGTCGGGCCACATTCTTGTGTCCTCTTGCACAACTACGCTAGCTACTGTGGTTTACAAAGGTAATGGATCATCTATGCAAGTCCACACACTGCCTTGAGACAGAGAGTGTTTTGCAATAGCTGTTGCATACATGGAATCACTGGAAGGGGATGGTGGAGCTGTGACTAGTGATTTAAAGGAAATGGCGCTCCTGAGGAAAAATGCGTCAACTTTTATGAAACTCCAAGAACAAAACAAAACTTAATTGCCCCTCCCTACCCTCTGGCTACCATGGCGTTGAAACCAAGCCAGACTGGAAAATAAACAGTGGAGCCTCAAAGCAGTTTACATCAACAATATAAGTGCTTCGTACAGGGAAAACACTGTCATAACACTTAACAAAACTGCCCAACAGACAGGAAACGCATTACAATGTGAGTAAAGTCCCAGAGCGGAATAGTAGGGTGTACTACTCGGTGGCACTCCCAACCATTCACAAAAAGAAGTCAGAATAGGTAATGTGTCCTATTCATCATAGTGTGGGAAGAGTGCAGACAAACGTCTAATTTGAGGGAGCGTCGGCAGCGGGCTGTTGTGACAGCTAAAGTGTGTGCAGCCCTGTACGCCTGTCAGAGCGCATCTCACACACACCTCCCCGAACAAAATGCAAATGCGCCAGTGACCGGCAGCGCAAGCAAGTCGGGGCTGAGTGTATGTGTGTATGTGTGTATGTGTGTATGTGTGTATGTGTGTATGTGTGTGTGTGTGTGTGTGTGTGTGTGTGTGTGTGTGTGTGTGTGTGTGTGTGTGTGTGTGTGTGTGTGTGTGTGTGTGTGTGTGTGTGTGTGTGTGTGCGTGTGCGAGTACACACACTTCCATGGCCCAGCCACGCGCTACACTCACACCCATTACTGTAACTTTTTGTGCTGTTCTGCCGGCAGCCTTCCAGGACAGAAGTGTCTGTAGGCGCTCGCAGGCATCGACTTGTAAATGGAACGGGAGTCAGTAGACATAATAGTGAAGGAGGTGATAAAAATAGCACAGGAGGGAGAGAGCGAAAGAGAGCACTACTGTCGGCGGAAAACTAATACTGATTTATAATACTTTAGTCGTGAAACAGGTCTGGAGTTCTCATTTTAAGGCAATGACATTATGGACTTATGGGTGCTAGTGCATTTTGTTACCGATAGTCACGTGAGTGAAACAGACCCCCAGACAGGAGTGACTAAGTGAAAAATCTGAGTCTGTGTCTGCAGAGGACCTAGACTGGGCTCCCTGAGGAGGCTGCTCCATTAGTAGAGATTATGAATCATTGGATTGATGGCTTTTTCCCCCCACTGCTAGTCACACAGGGACGATAGCTCCACCGTTATATTGCTGCCAGCCAGAAGACAAGGACCCCAAGGGAGGACCTCGCAAACCAGTGTGGAACCAGGGACTAGTTTTAGATACTGTGCAGCTCTTTTGACAGGCCCGGTGAAGTGTCCTACGCCCAGTCCTTCTTTTTTTAGAAATGACTATTTTGAATCCTTACAAAGGCTAACTAAGGTGTAGCTCCAGATAATTAAGTTTAGCGCTGTTGACACAGTGTAGAGATTTTCCTGTCCTCTTTCCTATATTTGGATGGCATATTTCTATCTCCTGTACTCCCAAGTTTATGTAACAGCTGATGGGAAATGGAGAACCTCACATTGTAGTCAGATGAGTTAAACTGTAACTTTGTTTAACGTTTACTGAAAAGGATGTGTGTAAAGATGGCTGCATGTCAAAAGTAAGTAGACAGGGGATGGAAGGTCAAGTCGTTGCTCTGAAGATACAGAAAATCTTCACATCTCTCATAGTTGCTGTCTTGTTTACTGTGCCTCATGAACCTTGAAATGAAAAGTGAGGTGCTTGCTTCTGCAGGCTGTCCAACAAAACTGGAGCCCTCTGAAATTCACAAGGTCACACACAAGGTCACCTTTAACAAGCGTCTTTTTTTGACAAAACATTTCAAGTATGCTCAGGGTACTCCATTTCACACAATTAATCTGTGTCTTCTTTCTTCCATTTGTTATCTTTCCCTACGGTCCTGTGAATCGTGTTGAGATTTCAAATGTTGCAGATAGGTGTGTGTATCGAGCACCATTCATTGCTCAGGTGCTAAATTCTAAACCTATATGAAATGTCTCCCCTTAGCGCTACCGATTAGTTCTTTGCCCCTCTACCAAACAAAGAATGATGAAATGAACCTACAATAAATAACTCTCGCTGAGGTACATGTCATTATTATCGTAATTCTGACACCACACAAAAACGGCTAAGTAGTGTTTCTATTCATTTGGGGGGGGGGGGGGGGTATTTAAGAGTTGTATCCTGTTAGTCTGTACTTGCCTTTGCTGAGTGTTGACTTGTTTGTGAAATTCCTGAATCTTGTAGGGCCTCCCAGTGTCAAGGGGATTTCTTCTCAGAATACTTTGGTGGCTCATGGGAAATTCACGTATGGTTTATTTGCATGTTGGTGAGGATGGGGTGGGGGTGTAGGGGTTATGGTGTTATGATAGCTCTGCAAGGTTTTTTTTCTCTTTCGCAACAGATAGAAATCGTTCACAAACATAATGTCTGTGGGTTTTTTTGACTGACATCCAAGGCCATCCAACATCGATGTCTTGTGTCTTAATGTGAGTTGTGCCCTCGGGATATGTGAGTAATGTTTAATATGCTGAAAGGGTGTGTTTGGAGTGAGTACATGTGTGTGTTTGTGTGGGCGGGTATGCGTGTGTGTTCACATCTGTTGTAGAAGAGTAGCTGGGGATGTGTGAAACGTTTGTGGCACTTAGTCGACAATCAACTATTAATGAAATGTTTACTCCTAGTGTACGAATGTGTGTGTGAGAGAGAGCAACAGCAAACGAGAGAGAGTGTGTGTGTGTGTGTGTGTGTGTGTGTGTGTGTGTGTGTGTGTGTGTGTGTGTGTGTGTGTATGGGTGTGTGTGTTTGTGAGTGAGAAAGAGTGTGTGTGTGTGTGTGTGTGTGTGTGTGTATGTGTGCGCACGTGTGGCCCTGTTGGTATCACTTGGAATGCCAGTTATTAGCGTCCCACGGGCCGGCGTGGGTGAGAGTTGTTTGGGTGCCCAGCCTACTCCTCCGCCGTGCCCGGCCTGCATGCCATCTGCCGCCTCGTCTCGTAAATCCCTGTCGGAGAGCCTCGCCGAGCCCAAACGGCTCCACATGCTCATTACGCCATTAATGCTGCCATTATTGCCCTCTTCTCAGGGCCTGGGATGTGTTTTATATTTAAAAAAACAAAACCAGCACCGTTGGTGGCTGTGAAGAAAATTAAGGGTTGCCATCAGCTTTTGTGGAGTCTGAGGACGTTAACGATGTTTATCGGCTAGGTTGTGAGTTGTGAGACTGAGAAATGGTGTGGAGACGAAGGTGAGATCTGGTGATTCCGAGGTGATGTGTGGTGCTTGCAGCCTGTGGTGCAGTGCTGGTCCTGTCTTTCTTGGTGTTCTTTTTTTGTTGTTTCTTTTTTCCTTTTATTTTTGTTCCCTCTCCATTTCTTTTTTGTTTACATGTACTCTCTCTAGTGATTTTTCTGTTCTGTCCACTCCACATAGTCAGCAGCATTTCTTTCTTTCTTTCTTTCTTTCTTTCTTTCTTTCTTTCTTTCTTTCTTTCTTTCTTTCTTTCTCCCCCCCTCATCTCTTTTTCTCTTTCTTTCTCTCCTTTTCTTTGTCTCTCTGTCCCTCCCACTCTATCTCTCTCTCTTTCTTTCTCTCCCTCTCTCCGTCTTTCTCTCTGTTTACATCTACCATCCCCTGAGAAAGTGTGTATCTATATCCATGTCCACGTTATTGAGCAGCAAGGCACGTGTGTTGATAAATAGCTCAGGTCTGTGGCGGGGTGAGGATGATGCATGTATTGACAGCATCGAGTTTAAACTCTTTCCCTAGAGTCTGGTGATGCACTTGTATGTAGTCTCTCTTTTAATGCAGTTGAAGTGTCTCTGCAGCGTACACATTGTTGTGACTCAAGTATGTCAGTGCTAGCCCAAATATGTCATTGTTACCGTCTTTGTACCTTGCCCACAAAAAATGCTGCACCTCAAGCTATATGGACATTTCCACTCTGTAAACTAGCGCTGGTTTAGCTTTGCTAGCACTGAGGGGAATGTTTAAGAGCACACACAATAAGGACAGTTCAAGATGTTGGGTCAGCCACCACCACTCATGCAGCAAAGGAAATTGGCCTTATGGAAAAGCCTGTGTTTAATAACAACGTGCATTAGGGGACAAGGAAGCAGAGTTGGACCGTGGTCACTTCATTTCTGCCCACAAAAGAAGAGCAGCTATTTTGTGGTTCACTCTGCTAAAGGACAATGAAGGGCTATCATACTGTTTAACATTCAAAGCCACAAGGGGGTTTCGGACATTTTGATTGAAGGAGAGTAAGAGGCGCTGGAGAGTACAGCAGGGCCCTTCGGTATGTTAGCGTTTTCAAGGGCGAGTAGTAGACGTCATGGTGCCCAAATATTTTCATTACAGCATACAGTATAAAAGGGCTGGGACATTTACTTTTCAGCTCATTCCATTCCTCAGATGCATACCTTATTCGGTCATGTCGAGTCATTAACAGCAAATGTGCTTTCTAGCCTTTGCCATTTCTTTGCTGTCAAGTTGTATTTTTAATCTTTCTCTGGGAAATCAATTAAGACATGCAGCTTAAATGGGGTCTTTGTCCATTTCATAGTTCCGTCTCAACAGAGGTGGAAAAGGCAAAAACATTCCATCGATTTTGATTTTTTGTAATTATTTTATTAAACCGGTGTTGGATTATATTCTTTATTGCCCCCCCCATTTTCCCAGATAACCAAGGAAACGGCAAAAAAAAAAAAAAACAAATCGAAAAAAAAAAAAAACCCTCCTAAAATGTGAAGAATGCCTTTCATATTATTAAAACCGCAGAGCAGACAGACAGGCAGAGAGACGGCCTGCTGCAGTCAAACATGAAACGGTCTTGGCGGCCTGTTGTTCTGTTGTGTTGGCAGGGAACCAGAGACGGATGAAATGCCTACAGCGCGTCAGTGTTTTTTTTTTTTTGTCTTGGGGACGCAGTTGTAGAACACGTTGCTTCTAAAATCTTCATCAGGAGATCAGGGTTTATGAGTCAATGTATGTTTTTTTTCAGTTTCTGTTTCTGAGAAGAAGAACTCAGTGTGTTCGACTCAGCGAACTTAGTTTTTACAGATTGTACCCTTTTTTTGTATAAATCCAATCAATGTAATGAATTCAGTAAATGCAGCTCAGTAACCTAATTGAACAGTAGCTACCCCTTTTTCACACTTCCTAGGTGTACGTTTTCTTTTGTAATCCTTAGCATTGGGATGGACATTCCAAACAGGCTTTAAGGTAATCTGGTCAATTTTGTGCCCCCTTTTTTTTGTGTGCAGGAGGAGTATAGGGCGGAGGGCATCACCTGGCACAACATTGACTACATCGACAACACCAGCTGTATTCACCTCATCAGCAGGAAGCCCACAGGACTGCTCCACCTACTGGACGAGGAGTGCAAGTGAGTCCTCACGCCTCTTCCCCACTCACCTCACTCTCTTACTTCATGTGTGTCTGTCTGTCTATCCCTGATTCTCCCTCTCTCCCTGTGTCCCTAGTTTAGCAAAGCTTTAGAACGAAAGCCCTCTCTTCCCCTATAACACAGATGCTGTTTCACTGTAACGTCAAGTGGGCAGTGAATAATTAATTAAAAAAAAAAAAAACGAACGAGTCCATGTTTGTCCCCTCGCATCACGTGCATCCATGGCTGATAAAGTGAATGAAAGGGGGGCTGAATTCCGCTAGGCTGGAAATGGCAGGAAATGTGAGTCCCCTCAGCTCCGGAGTCCCCTTAGCGCCGCATAGCTCTGGCCTCTAGCGGACCGCTAGCGCTCGGCTTCCTCTGGTTGTTGATCTTCTGCTAAAAGTATCGGCAGCAGCCAGCCCCAGAGATCTGGTGTCTGGAAGGAACTGCATGTGTTTATCAGATTTCAAAAAAAAAAAAAAAAAAGAGAGAGAGAGAAGACGGAGAGACAGAGAATGTGTTTCTCCCACTCCTCTGTCCTCCAAGCCATCTCTGTGGAGCATGACAGAAGAATGGGGCCCTTTTAAGCTGTGAG
>CM059280.1:23179534-23269534 GCA_030347295.1 Setipinna tenuifilis | reverse complement strand
CTTAATAGATAGCAGGGCACTCATCTGGTGTAGAAGTTGAAATGGATGCTGCATTTTAACTTCTTTACCAGATGAGTGCCTTTGTATCTATTAAGTTCTGGATTTGATGAAGCCATTGACCAAAGAGCACTGACATCTAACAACAGTTATATGTTTCCAGGCAGCACTCCAACTCAATAGTTTTTTTATTTTGCTAACATTCTTGTTGTGTTGGGTTTGCGTTCCTCGCAGGACTTCAGGGAAAAGAACACGGACCACATGCGGCCGGACATCGTGGCCCTGCTGAAGAGCAGCAAGAACGCCTTCATCGGCGGCCTGATCGGCATCTACCCGGTGGCCACCTTCCGCTGGGCGGTGCTCCGCGCCTACTTCAGGGCCGTGGTAGCCTTCCGCCAGGCCGGCAAGAGATACGTGGAGAAGAAGAGTGGTGAGTTCACTGGGCTCATTCAAGTCTTTTTTTTATAAGACCAATACTTTCATATGAATATGCACACTTTAGATATAGCCAGAAGCACATACAAAGATAATCATTTTTAAAGATTTATTGATTTTTTTTTTTTCATTTTTGTGGTTTGATAGCAGGTTTATATATGTAACTGAATACATAGGAACACCCCCACTGTATGTAATGTAAAGCCTGGGTGTAAGCCACCCACATGACCATGCTGCAGCTGACAGATTTGCACAGCCAGCTGTTTTGCCAGCCTGCAAAAAAAAGATGCACTCACAGACTAAGACCACCAAGCACAGCACCAGCAAAACCAGCTGAGAACTAAGCATGCTGTAGCCGGTTATACACCTTGTGTATGTGTGTGGCTGTGTATATAGGTGAGTAAGATAGCCGTTTTCTCTGAAGTAGTTCTTTAAGTATGTGCGACTGAGTGTGAGTGTGTGTGTGTGCATTTAGTGTACCATACGTTTGCGACTTGCTAGCATTAGTGGCCTTCGTTTTTTAGACCCTGTCGCTTTGGCTCTCAGATTGCCTTGACTTCCTCTCAGCTCTCCTCTCAGCTTCCACCTCTCTGACTGCACTGAAGACTAATTTCAGTCATTCTGGATGAAGTCCACCTCACAGGCAAAACTTCCTGGGATAAGAGTCCTAGACCCGATTCGATGTGATAGCATAGCCCTTTAGTTTTTTGGGCTCAAGGGGCCAGAATTAAAAGTGGTTTAAAATGTATATTTATGGGTACTAAAAATAGAAAACATTTTAGTCCCCAGTCGATTCTGTATGACACTGAGACAGGGAAACACTTTGAGTCTGCATACAATTAAACCAACCCCTACCAATTGTGCAAACACACTGCCATAATGAAAAGAAATCCGTATCCCCAGAACATTTAATGCTAATGTGCTAATTTGACCTTGTGTGTTGTTTTTACAATGGTGACGCCTCAGATATCTGGTGCTAGTGTTTGAAACATGAAGAATCCAATTGAATGTGTTCACACAGAGACTTAATTTAATCAAATCAAGGCAACCCCCCCTCCGCCCTTAAGTCATAATAACCCTGTCAACTACATGGGGGCCCCGTGGGGCCCCGGAACACATATTACAGGTGAGCTCATCGGTCTTAAAATAGTCGAGGTCAGAGAGGGTCCTCGGAGTGGGAACGCAACCTGTCAGAGTCACTCAGACACCCATCGGCCCAAAATGACCTGAATTAGGAATGTGGTGCAGCGATGCCAGTTTGTTTCTCTCCACCTTTTGGAAAGCCCCCGAGGGGGTGTTTTCTCTTCATAGATGGCCGCTCCTCTTACTACTCCTCCCTGTGTAATCTGTCTTTCTCTCTCTCTCTCTCTCCCTCCCTCTCCCTCTGTCTCTCCTTTTTGTTTTGTTTTTTTTCTCTTCTTTTTGCTTCCCAAGGGCATGATGATTCGGCTCCCTGTGCAGTGTTGAAAAGTGTGGATAGTTTTAGCTTTCTGCATCATCCTGTACATCAGAGAAGCTTAGAGATCCTGCAGAGGTGCAAAGAGGAGAAGTACAGTAAGGCTGCAAACCCCCCACTCTTCTATCTCTGTGTTCTTGCTGTGTATTGGTCCATCTGTCTGTTGGTTTGTCTGTCGATCTGTCAGTCCGTCTCTTTGCCTGTCTGTCTGTCTGTCTGTATCTGTTCAAGTCTTCTGCTACAGTTTCATTTCTTGATTTCTGTGTGGGGGAAAAAAGGGAATCACAAAGCATCAGCAATTTTCCAAGACTCTCTCTCTCTAGCTCATTTATGGAAATCCTCAATTGCACCTGCAATTAATGTCCCTGTTTGACATTCATCGTATTTTTCCACTTTTGCCAATTGGCGGTAGCAGGCAAATGTCGACCTTCATGACTATATGACTAGACACCTGAGGGAGATGAGACTGGAAGCACAGACTGACTGTGCGGCTGATGCCAAGTGGTACCTTGTTTCTCCCCTTTCTCTCTCTCTCTTTTCTCTCTTCCATCTATCGTCTGGTCCACTTGTCTGAGTTACAGAGACCTGCATGTTTGCCGATGTCTCTCTCCCACTCAGTGCCCGCTGTTTGGGGACAGCTTTGCCCGATGTGCCCCCTCTCTCTCTCTCCCCCCTCTCTCTCTAACACATGAAGCTGCACTAACACACCACCCCACCCCACCGACACCCATCTATGTCAAACACACCCGCCACCAGTGCTGCTCCCACAGCGCAAAACATCCAAAAATGTCCAAATTTGGAACACACACACACACACTGGAGTCTCTCCCTCCCACAGTGGGCTAAAGCTTCAAGGGTGTTTTCCTCGTTATGTGTGACTTCTTTTTACTAATGATGGTGCAAATGGTGTTTTTGTGTGATTTTTGTTCCTCCTGTAATGCTGATGAACATGATGTAGAGAAAAATGGTGCAGAATTTTTTTGTAACCATTGTACTCGGGTGAATTTTTTGTATCATACTAAATGTAAAAAAAGAACCTTGAACCTTGTCAAAAAAATACTGCCTTTTGTGAGAAATTGTTGACGTTTGTCAGTTTTTCCCTATTTTCATCAGATATTTCATCTATAATCAGTTTGTTATGGTGAATAGTCTGGTGATAAATTGAGTAACACACACACATGCACACACAACTGACAGAAGGTCCAAAGATGAAGGCTGAAGTGGAAACACATTAGAATGTGAAACACTATCTATCTAGCCATGCAGTGAGACGACAGCAGATGGATCATAGTAATTATAGCTCACTCAAGACATATTGTACCCTACCAGTGAGTGATATCATCTTTTGGCTCATCTTCAATGTTGATTGCTAACCAGTACAAAAAAAGAGCCAGCATGTCTCCAGAGACATGCATACAACAGAGTCTGCTCTAGGAGAACAAACACGCTTTCTGTCTCATCCTCCATCTTTACTCCATCTCGGTCATCTTCCCAGCGAGAAGAGTTCGGTGTATGGCTGTCCCTTCTGTTGTGTGTGTTCTGCTTGTGTGTGTTCTGTGCTTGTGTGTGTCTGTCTGTGTGTGTGTTTAAGTGTGTGTGCACACGCATGTGGGTGTGGTTGTGGATGTGGGTGTGTGTGTGTGGGTGTGTGTGCGTGTTACCTCTGTGTGTGTGAGATGAATGTTCTTTTTTCTGTGTCTGTGTTCCACAGCAGCCGTGACAAGAAGGACTCCCCGCACTCCTCTCTCCGACCTGCAGGGTAGCAACACGCTCCACGAACGACCGCCACGGTAAGATGCTCATCGAGATAGCAACGCTGCTCTTTTGCGTTGATGATTTCAGGGAGTAGCTATGAGTTAGCTACACCAGACCCCCCCCCCCCCCACACACACACACACACACATACACACGCACACACACACACACACACTTTGTGGGAAAATAAGTACTGTTGGGTTACCATGGGAAGGATACTTTTACTACATACATAAGGTAATTAAAAGTAGGTTCTACCCATTAAAATGTACCCTGGAATAGTTTCTTCACAGTCCTTCTGACTTTTTAAATACATTTGTAATGGTTTGTAAGTCCTTTCAAGAATAGCGTGTTAAGACACAAAAAAATAGTTTTATCTAGGTGTACCCCCTCTACACATATCTGTCCCCAAAGGCTGGACGTCTAAGTCCCCTACTCATGATGGAGATCTCTGGGTCAGGGTTCAGAGTGTCATCAGGATGCACCTCCCCTCTCCTCCATGAAAGCTGAAGTACACAAGGACTTAAAGTTAAAGGCTAAAGGAAACGCAGGGGTTGAGGCTGGCCATCCATCCATCCACCCATCCCTCACCCCACGCCAACCTCCCCTCTGTGGGGTGCGGGTGAGGTGGGGTGGGGTCCCATGCGTGGGGGCAGACATGACTTACTCACTTAGCTGCCACGCCGCTGACCCCCACACCGCACGGCCCACGGGGCTCCCCCGTGAGGGAGCCTCATATTTCCTTAATGACCGAGCGTGGCATGGGATTACAGATGGATGTGCCTGAACAAGTGGCAAGGGCCTGTCTCACAACAGCGCCTTTGTTTTCGGCCCCCAGCCCAGTGCTGTAAAGTTCTCCTAATATGATTTCCAACTCCCACCCCCAACACCCCCGCCCTCCCCTGTCTCTCTCTCTCTCACACACACACACACACACACACACACACACACACACACACACACACACACACACACACACACACACACACACAGATATATACTCACATATATGCAGTGCAAGCAGACCCACACACTTTCTGTGTTACCAAGTGACCACTTAACGGCCTCCCCTCCGCCCTCCCCCTGCAGCTGCTTCCGATGTGATGTCAGGTTGCAGTTATGTGCTGGAGAAGACAGCCCCCCGGGCCTGGTAAACAGTTGGAGCTCTGCAGGGGTCCCCTCAGACATACACTTACTGTCCGTGCATCCTGGATGTCTGCTACACACACACACACACACACACACACACACACACACATACACACACACACACACACACACACGTACAGAGTCCCCAACCCCCACACCTCCTCCATTCCAACCTCCCCCCTCTTTAAATTATAACCAGTCTCAGCTGGACAGCAGGGCCCCACTGTGGAAGTAAACAGAAATTCGTAGGGCTTTGACGTGTTGCTGGAAGGGCCCCCCTCTGCATGGATTTTGTCTCTTGGATGTGTTCGTTTACAAAAGATGCATCATTTGTTCATGTTTGCGATGGCTATGGAGGATAGCACATTAAGTACATAATTTTTTCAGATCTGAAAAAAGTACTGAGTAGTCTAGAACCTGCTAGCACATTTCATGTTCTGTACTTTGTTTTGTTTAAGTTCATTTTTCTCTCTTTTCACTGCCTTGACACATACTTCACTTCAGACATCAGATGATGGTATGCTAGGCTAGGATTCACCCTGCTGATGGTTGTTACTACGGTTTTGACAGAAGCGGTGGCTGTTTGTTTTTTCCGAGCCACTCAATACCTCCACTCATCCTAACAAGAACACCAGCGGGAGTCTGGAATGTGAGGAAAATGTTGATTGAAGTGTTTACGCGCCTCCACTAGATCCTTCCCGCTAATCCCTTCGGTGGAGCAGTCTAGCAGAGGAACCCCTGACAGATAGTCGTAGGTCTGCTTTCGGCGCGTGTGTCATGGGGCGGAGGGTGCTGCTAGCTCTGTCTGCACTGGTTTGGCTCCTGCATAGGTTTCTGGCCCCACAATGCACCGCGGGACGAGGTTGTTATTTATCGGCTGTGTGCTCAGCATCCTAACGCATGCCAGGAACTTAAATCACCAGAGCTGAACTCCGCTGCCTGTTATTGTTTAAAATAATATTCCTCTTGACTGGGCTGGAGGCCCTGCTGTGTCACACAAGCACCTCTGGGTTCCAGTTCCGTGGTTCCACACTTCAGCAGTGAAGAAATGCTTCTTCAGAGTCCCCTTTTTTCATGTTCGAACCAAACATTGCCTTCAAAGGTCAATAGAGAGAAGTAGTCATTTATGAGGCAAGTTTTCTATTCTGGACTTGCGAGCATGTCTGGCTGTGAATATGTACAAACAGAGGAAAATATTTGCGAAATGCGAGACACTCTTTTTTTTTTTTTAACGTTTCGCCACAAAAGAAAATATTGCAGAATTCTTGGCATCGGCACTGGGTCGTTAAAACGGAAAGCGCGTTAAGACCTCCCTGCTGCTGGTGTTTTAACAGCCTCAGCACCACAAACAAGCTCATGGCTGTCTGACATAAGGCAGTAAAAGTGGAAACAAACGCCACCTAAATTAAAAGCCCCTTCATCCTCCTTACTCCTGCTTTTAAACCCCAAAGAGCTCAAAAGTCCAAAAGTGCCAAAAGTCCAGTACGGTTGTCCAGTTTCGGCGCAAGAGCAACTACATAAAACTCCATCATAATATTTCAACACATTTTAGAACCTGTTTGTAATGAGTTAGTCTAACTGCCTGTGAAACTCAAGTGAGATATATCACTGCACCTCGGAGTGGACTGGAATGGAATCCCGACTGTTAGCAGATGTATCCTCTCACCCTCTGGAACTTTGTGTGTGGCATGGCCACTGGAGAAGGTATAAATCATTGGTCGAGGCGGAAAGCACCCAGGGCCTGCTTAACTGTGTGTTTTTTTTCACCTCCTGACGAATTCAGTCTGTTCTTTTCCCTCCACAAATGCCACAAAATGTTTTTAGTAAATTTCTCGTTATTTAATGTTATTTTATTTTGCCCATACCAAGTGGTTTTGGGTTGCACTTTGGGGTCAACCTCTGTAACCACCCCTCAGAGGTTTGTGTTTTTGAGTTTGTGTTTTTCCAGCCACTCACTTGGGAAGGCTGCACCTGGAAGCCAGAGCATTCTGTGGTGGTGGATTAGGTGCTGGGAATAGTGTACATTGAGCAGTGTATTTCATGCGGTCTGTTTATTCATCAGTAACTCCTCATTCCATAAATTCTCCACTATGACGTAAATGGTGTGAGGCTGTTGAGTACATTCTGGCATGGTTGTAACTTATTTCAGAATTTCAGTTCATTCGAGCTCATAGTGTCAATGCATTTATCAACAGGACTATCATATATCTAGCATAGATTACACTCAGCACCCTACTAGTATGTCTTGCTAAAGGAAAGCAAATCACTAATCTCAGTAGGCATCATCTTTAGCACAAAACCACAAAATTTCCCTTGTGTGTGTATGGTATGCTAAGAGTCAGTGTTGGTGCGTTCTTGTTCCTCTTTTGTAGGGAGGGCTGGAACGGACGTTCTCCAATGAGCCGCCTCTCGTCCACCGGCTCCGGAGGATCGGAAGAAGATGGCATCTTCGTCAACTCCACCAGCAGCAAGCTCCTGGAGCGAGCCCATGGCATTCTCATGTAAATAAGAGCCACAAACTCCACTCCACTCTACTCCACTCCACACTTTCACTTTCTCTTTCTGATTTTTTGCCAGATATTGTCAAAATGTAAAAAAAATAGTATTGTACAGGGCCATAATGGATAGTCTGGGTGAAGCTTGGGTTCCAATTCCATTCAATTCAAATCATTTGTGTGTGTCTGTGTGTTTCTCACTAACAGGAGGAATAAGAATTACAAGATGAAGCCAAGTCTTCCAAAGGTGTGTATGTTTTCTGATGTTTATCAGGCATGGTGTATGTAACAGCTATACAAATGCTGCTGGCCACTGTGATGGGTAACCATTGTCCCTGTGTGTCCTCTGCAGCACTTGCTGGATGTCAAGTCTCTCAAGTACCTGAGTAATCTCACACTTCATGATCGCATCACCAAATCCCTCCTGCATCTTCACAAGAAGAAGAAGCCACCCAGCATCAGTGCCCAGTTCCAGGTTTTCCTTTCTTTATTCTTTTTTTCCTTTGTTTGTTTTTGCTTGCTTTCCAATTTCCTTTTTTCATTGTCCCCTGTTAGACGAAATGCATAAATGGTCTTCATTTGTGTCAAAGCTGATCAAATATTCATAGTCTCTGTCCTTGTTTATTCCTCCTTCTGTTGTGGTTGGCTTTGACACCCCTTATTCATGTAAAAAAGCCTGCAATACATTTGACATTTTTAACTCGAGGACCTTCAAATAGCTAAACAAAAAAACAACCTTAAACAGTTTTTTTACTCAGGGTAGTTGTGGCCTAATGGTTAGGGAGTTGGTCTTGGGATTGGAGGGTCACAGGTTTGAATTCTGTACCAGTAGGAGGAATGTAGGCGGGGGAGTAAATAACCAGTGCTGTCTTGCATCCTCATCCATAGCTGAAGCGCCCTTGAGTAAGGCATCTAATCCCACATTGCTTCAGGGGGACTGTCCCTGTACCTAAAAAATAACTGTCAGTTGCTCTAAATGAAAGTGTAATGTAATGTTTTTAAGTAGCTTCTAACAACCCTACGTAACCATGTGTCCTACCTCTGTTCTCCCTCATGTCCCCATCTGCCCACAGTCGGGTCACTGCCTGTGCTTTGGCCAGCTCCGATTCACATAAAACCAAACAAAGAGTCACAAGCGATGGCGTCATGTATGCTTTTAATAGCTCCGACGGCTTTAGTGGTCCAAGCAACTCAACCCTTCTGCCTCAATTAGCCCTTTTTTTACCCTCCCTTGTTACTTTCATACTTGACAATACAGTATGTGAGTAAGGTGGCTGTAGCCTTCAGAAGGAAAGGAGTGTACTCAAAACAATAGCACTCTGTTTAGATATGTGTATATATAGACTCATTATCAAATGTGGAAATCTGTCACCATCACCACCCCCGCAAGATAGTATTTGTTCAGAGGTTGTTCAGCAGGTTTTCAGAGAAATATGAAAGCAAAGAAGACAAGTTTTCTTTGGATGCCCCACTAAACTGTGGGCGACATGTTCACAGCACATTGTCCTTAAAGTGGTATAAAATATCTAGATAAGCCTCGGTATCTCAAGCTGGGGTTTTCTTTCGTCCAGCCATACTCACCACAACCCACCCCACAAACCCCCACATTTTTTTTGCGGCAGTTGGAGCCTCCCAGAGAGCAGTAAACACCCCCAACCTGTGTCCAGCAATGCCCCAGAGCCACTGGCCCCGGTCCCACCACAGCACATGTGTAGATGAGCTCACTTCCCACATCCTGTTGTGTGTCTGATTGCTTTAATCTTCATGGGGGAGAGAGAAAGTGGAATTCCTGACCACCACCACAGTACAAGCCTGTGTCTTTCCTTTCTTCCTCCAGTGGTGGTGCTTGCTTCAGTCACATGTTCCTGTGCCCTTTAGCGAGAATGATATTTTGGTTTTGTTGTAGCAACTGTAAATGAAGGTGCATGCCTCACGATTCTCTGTTGTTTCCTTTACTTGTAGGTGTCTCTAAATAAGCTGATGGAGACCCTGGGTCAGTCCGAGCCCTACTTTGTTAAGTGCATCCGTTCAAACGCAGAGAAGGTACTGTCTGTGGCACACACTAACCGGTAGCGTTTGATGCTGTATGAATAATTCATGAGTGACAAGACAGCTTGAGCTAAATGTTAACATATTGCATCTGTCAGGCCATGTGTGTGACTTTGCGTCTGCTGCTCTGTCTTTTCAGCTTCCCCTGCGATTCAATGACGTCCTTGTCCTGAGGCAGCTACGGTACACAGGCATGCTGGAGACGGTGCGCATCAGACAATCAGGATACCCCATCAAGTACACTTTTCAGGTTAGACGATAGCACACTATACATGCACACCCTGCCCTGGAGACACCTACTCATGCACACTATAACACTAAACCACCAACCACCTGCCTTGAACACTATAAACCCCACTAAAGAATTTTTGAAAGATAAAAAATGGTAAGTGATCCACCTTTGGCAGAGTGGTTCATTTGTAATAAATGCATTACAGCTCCACAGCAGAACGCCATGCTTATTCAGTGTCGTCATGCATCTTGGTACCAGTTGAGATGCGCATTGGCCATGGCCATGTATCTGGAGGGCTTCTCAGATATCCCAAAGAGAGTGTTGTTCTTGGTGTTGGGTTCTATTTCGGAATCATGGAATGTGGGACTTGGAGCCAGCCAGCCAGCACGAAACAGTATTACTCTATGCTAATTTGCCTTCAGCAGAGGATGAAACCAGTGTAGAGTGATTCAGAGCATGCATGCACCGAGGCAGACGTCAACTTTTTCCCCCCTCTGTTTCAGGGTGTGGAGACGTTGATGCAATTTCCTCTGCTCCCCCGTATCCTTGGCATCGCTGCACTGAATCATTGTTTCCTAATGACTAGGCGACGCATGCTTTGTGATTTTGGGTCGTTGTTACCCAACAACTTCTCTTTTTTTATTTCTCATTTACTTACCAGATGAAAGCTCGTCTCTGTTGAGGGCCCCAAATTCCCCGTCCATCCAAACATATTAACATGGGGGAGTTGTTCATGACAGTGAAGTGGGGACAATTTACTCACCTGGGAGAGACTAAGGCCCCTTGGTGTCCGACAAGAAAGACCCTCTCTATCGTCTGGGCAGCAAGTGGACTATTATAATTATATAAACACAGTCTCTGTTTCCCATGCCACCCCCGTGTCCCAGTAATTGCCTGGTTTGGGAGGGTGCTGCATGTTTCTTTGGTGAGGTGCGGCCCTCTTTTGGCCTCGCTACCCAGACTGCACCACTGCTCGGCTGGATATCTGCTGATGAAACTCCAAGAAATTCTCACTTTTCATGAGCTCATCATTTACTGAAAAATTACCCAGTTTGTCTCATATTGTTGTGTGTGTGTTCTGTTTTGTCATTTTGTGTGGTAGGACTTTGCACGTCATTTTCATGTGCTATTACCGGAGGGCTCCCGCACCACCCAGGAAAGCATAAAAGACTTCCTGTGCCAAGCAGACCTCGCCCCTGACACCTTTCAAGTGGGACACTCAATGGTATGGAGTACAAATCCTGACAAATGTATTGAAATAAATAGTATTTGAAGTATAGTGCTTTGCTAATGTGTTTAATATGTGGTTTGTAAACACCATGTTGGTAAAAGTATGTAAAAGGAAGTGTGTTAATGCCCCAAGATAGACAGTTGTACTTTATTGCAATGGGCACTTTCTGTACCTACCACACACACACACACACACACACACACACACACACACACATATACAGACACACAAGAGATCTATTGGGTAGGTCTTTGGGATGACATACAGTGGCCCCCTCAAACCACAATTTAATTAGACCACAATACCTTACATTCTCTGTAAATTGGTCAGGGTATGGCATCACCCCCTTATACTTGTGTGTGTGTGTGTGTGTGTGTGTGTGTGTGTGATGTGTGTGTGACGTGACGTGATGTAGGTGTTCCTGCGGGAGGCAGAAAGGCTGCGGCTGCAGGACATGCTCCATCAGGAGGTGTTGCGGCGCATCTTGGCCCTGCAGCGGCGTTTCCGAGCCACGCTGGAGAGGAGGCACTACCTCAAGATGAGACAGGCCACCAGCCTCATCCAGGTAAGCCCAGCGCCCTTGGAATTACCAACAGACATTTGATTTTTGTGAAATCTCAATGTTAAATGTGAAATTACCAATAGATTTTTGACAACTTTTTTTCATCCTTTTCTTTCTTTTTTTCTTTAAATTAATTTCATATTTGTCTTGTAAAATGAGAAACACTAAAGTAAAGGCTGTTCCATTGGTGTTACTCTCATTTATTGAGAAGTTATAATGATGGTTAAATGGGATGGTAATGATTATTTTGATAGTAGTATTATCAGCGACAGCATCCATCACATGATGCCATTTACATGATTCTGAGTCATATAACATCATTGCCAGTGGACATACTGTGGCCTTCTGTCTTAGTTCTATTTGCGTCATACTCTCTGACCTTTTTGGTCTTTGCAGAATATTGTTATGAGTAAGTGTGGTGATGTAGTAAAAATTTGAGGGTTTTCTGTTACCAAAATTAAATTGCATGGTCTGATGAAGATATTTATTACACTGGGGGGATTAATTTCATGAAACCCTGTTCCCTTGACTAAAACTATTTCACCAAATTGATTAATGAATTCAATTATTTTTCATGTAACCCAGACCAGGCTGGTGCTGGGATTTTTTTTATTTGCACTCACCATACATAGATTTATGCCAGATAAGTTGGGTTTGCATCTCTGCTGCCAAGTGAAGTACTTCAGTTTGCCTAATGCAACACAGAGTTTAATTTTAGAGCTATTTACTCCATATTGTTTATATTGTGTCTGTGGTGCTTGTTGTAGCAATGGTGGCGAGGGTGTCTGGCCAGGCAGGCTGAAGAGGAGGAGGAAGATGAGGATGAGGTGGACGATGACCCGGCTGTCCAGCAGGGGGCAGCGGTATGCCTTCAGGCAGCCTGGAGAGGCTACACGGAGAGAAGGAGGCTACAACTCTGGAGGCAAGCAGCCTTGACCATCCAGAGGAGCTGGCGGCAGTGCCGTCACCGGAGAGAGGGAGCCGCCTGCATCATTCAGGCCGCCTGGCGTGGCCACAGGGAACGGGAGAGCTACCGCAGGCTACGTCACTCCGTGCTGCTCATTCAGGCTGCCTGCAGGGGATTTTTGGCAAGGCAGAGGTAAGCCAACTCTCCTTCAGTCTACAGGTCCACTTTTGTTAGCGGCTATTGTGAGGAAAACACAGGGTTGTTTATTGGACTCTGAAAAGGCTCAAACTCTGGTGGGTGTCCAAAGTTGAAAACAAAATATGTGATTTGTTCAATAGAAACATTGCACAAACACTTCTAAGTAGGTGCCGTGTGCTCAGATAAGCAGTGAATATTTTTTCAGGGCGCCACTCTGGGTTTGGACAACAGCTTTGTTACATTACACCACCAGTTTTGTGGTTTTTAAGAAAAACAGTGTAATTTATTGCATTTTCCAGCTCTGTTTGGGGTAATTATTCCTTCTTTCTCCAGAGTTTTACCCACTTCATTTCCATTTTATGTCCTTCCTCACAGATTCAGAGACTTGAAGGAGCAGAAGTTAAAAGAGATTGAGCTGCTAAATGGACAGACCAATAGCCTCTCGCCAGAGGAGGAAAAGCTCACGATCATGGGATTGGACCTTAGCACTTGGGAGGACCGCTCATGTGAGGAGAGGGAGAAAAGCCTTCAGAGACTCAACAGCGAAAGCGAGACTACAGTGGATCCCTTAGAAGACGCACTGGATGTTAGTGTTTCAGAACTGCCCAGAAGCGAAGATGCTGCACAGAGGAGCCCACTACACAGCATTGCCATCAGAGACAGGGCAAAGACTCTTGACCACGAGTCCAGCCAGAAGACAAGAGCCAAGAGGGAGAGTCGCAGAATGAGGGAGCTGGAGCAGGCCAAGTTCAGCCTGGAGTTGCTCAAGGTCCGTTCCACGGGTGGAGCATCTCCGTCTGAGGAGCGGCGCTGGTCCACAGAGCTGACGGCGGTCGAGGCAGGGGGCCTCCACTCACCTCAGGGTACGCCCGACAGTCAGAGCTCAAAGGGCAGTTTTGAACTACTCAGCATGGAAGAGTGTCTCAAGGAGAGGCCAGCCTCGGTGACAGATGCTCCCATAGAAGAAGCTCCCACATCTCCGTCCTCAGGACCTCCGGAGCAACCTGACGTCTACCCCCTCAGTCCGCAGACTGCCAACCCCCCGGAGCCAGCAGTGCCTGAAGTCCCCCCCTGCCCTGGTCCAGTGAAAGCAGAACCTGCCAGCCCACCTGCAGTCCTCCCCAAGGTGGAGAACTACCTCCCAACGTTCTATGTCCCCCCTGCAGATAGCAGTATCTCTGCCGTCCCCAAACCACAGACCACAGGAAAGAACCTAAAGGAGAGGAGAGAGTCTTCCCGCAGGCCTGTGGTGGTCGTGATCAGCATGCAAAAGGAGACGGTCTTGGAGGAACCCACGAGTCCTAAAGTCAAAGACAGCTCCGCCCAGACCAGCGAGCCCCCCAGTCCTTTACAGGTGGATGGCCCTGAGAGCCAGCAGCAGCAGCCGGCTTCGGTCCTGGAGAGGCTTGAGAAGCTGAACGAGGAGAAGGAGGAACGGCAGAAGCATCATCAGCAGCAGCAGGAGCGTGAGATGATGGAGCAGATCCGCAAGCAGAAGGAGGTCCTGGAACGGCAGCGCAAGCAGATTGCCCAGATCGAGCGGGAGATGTTCGAGAAGCAGCGGGACGAGGCCCAGCAGAAGATTGAGCAGAGCAGGCAAGCGACTTTTGTCCCGGATTGGGATAGAAAGGAGACCCTTGAGGGGAAATTAGAGAGGCCTGTCTCCCTGGATGTTGGCCATGTCCGTGCTCCAAAGGCCGAGCCAGAGATCGTCACCCTCCCAGAGCCCGGTGCACAGTTTCCTCTCGCATCCAAATCCCAGGGCAAAACCGTGGCGCCATTCTCCACTGTGAGAGAGCGGCCAAGGGATCGAAGGACTATGCCAGAAGGATGGGCGCCTAAGCTCACCCTGGAGTCTCGAGAGAGTGCTGGAGCAAGACAAAGAGCACAGAAGAAGGCCCATACTCAGAGTGTTAACATCAACATGACGGAGCGATCTGGAAACATCTTTTTCTCACCCAAAGATAGAGTTTCCTTCACAAAGTGAGTGCCCATTTAGTGTTTTATCTCTCCCATCTCATGAGTGAGTTACCTCACATTTTCCAAAGCTCACGTTTCCCTCCTAACCTTAAATTGTATTTGAAGGTTTGACAAAGATCGTGCTGGCCAGGAGAGGTCTGCAGTGAGTTTGAAGGAAACGTCATCATCTGGCTTCAGAGGCAAAGGAATGAAAGGGCGAGAGGTGAGTCCGTTGAATAAAAAAAAGACAAGTGAGCCACACTTCCACACACCATTCATTACACCGATCGCTCTTGTGGTGATTGTTGTTCTGTTTTTTTATTTCCACTCATCTTTTCAGAACCATCAGGTTTCTCTGGTTATGATAACTGTCTTCCAGTTTATCTTTGTGTCTTCCTTTTTGTATCCAGGGAATAGGAAGTATGTTTCACATGACAAAACCACAGGGTTAAAGGCTGTCCTTCGGTGCTTTTTAGACCCACACATTTTTTTTACACCTTGTTATTATCATTTCTTGGTCAAGCAGGTTGCTATACCGGGCCATAGAAAGAAAGCCCGCATGGCGCGGACACGTTCCGACTTCCTCACCCGCGGACCCGCCCCGCAGGGGGAGGGTCATTCGGAGGAAGACGAGTGCAATGACCCCCCTCTCTCCCCCGGCCTGCCCCTGGTTGGCGAGCAGGAGGCAGAGGAGGGGGCCGCAGCAGCGGAGGCGAGTCACAGTGACTCCGAAATGGTAATCGATCAGCCAGAGTGCACTTACTCGAGCCTCCAGGCCCTCTCTGCCCACTGGACCTGAGCTCACTGTCAATGTGCCTCTTTTTCAGCTAACCTCTTCGGCCAACGGCCTGATTAGAATCGCTCTGCTGACTAACCCTCCACCATCCCCCGTCCCCCGTATAGAGCTTTGACACGTTTCCGTCTTTTCAAAAGCAAATGGGGAAACTTGTGTCGATCACATCAGCCTTGGTCTGCCATGGCACCACAAATACTATCACCACTGTTGTTCTCTTTGAGATGGCTGGTGTCATTGCAGAGGACCTCCTCTGGTTAAGCGGATGAGATGCCATTTTTTCTGAATTACAGAAATAACCCACACCCTGTTCTTTACTCTTTTATCACCGTAGTGATAACATAGTTTGTGTAGGGATTGCTGAGAAAGAGCAATCCAATTCTCTGTCACTTAACCCTGACGAAAAACTTCCTCTGTATTTCCAACCTGGTTAACTCACTGCATGTTATTTTATTCTCTTTCCTTGAAACAATCTAGCTCCTCACAGACTTGACGGATTGTCAAGGGTGTAACACCATCCTCTAGATTATATCAATCCATCAAACTTCATCAGATCGATCCATTCACTCTCTTCTAATGTTTTGCTTTTCTTTCTGTGATTCCCTTTAAAAATGATAGAATTATTAACTACTTCTGTAAGATTTTATAGTATATGATCCAGTTTTGTACTTTCTTGTGTAGTTAGCATACTGGATAGTTATTTACTACCCCATTTGGAAATGCATTTCACAGTTTTAGACCTAAGACGTAGCTCATGTTGACAGATTTTTGTTGAAGATTTTTTTGTTTTGTGTAACAGTGCCATCTTCTGGCAAAAACAAGCAACTACAGCTTCATGTAAAATTATGCAGCAAATTGTACATTGTTCTGTCAGATCTCAAATGCCACCTATTGCTTCCATGTCATTTAGCCTTCCACTGGCCCTGAGGACCAGAAACGATTGCATAAAGTCATGTCAGCAGGAGATTTGGGCAAAGGAGATTCTCTAAGGAAAAACTCAACAAGTGATGGAAGGTAAACTCGGCTCTGATAATCAGACATGGTGTTTGCACAGAACATATTCTGTTCTAGCTTCAGCACACATAGTCTTAGAAAGCACACATGATGTTTACTGTGAAATTATTTGTTTTAGATGCACTTAGCTGAGCAAAATTTCCTCTCTGTAAAATCAATGCTAGGGTTCGAGGGAAGATGAGATTCTGGGGCAAGGGGAAGCAAGGAGATAAGAAATCCTCAAGAGTATGTGGTGCTGAAACACTTGAAGGGGACTACGCTGATACTGGCCTTCTACTGGGAGGTAAGGCACTAGTACTGTGAGTTTGTCATGAAATATGTAAAAGTATACTTAGTTTGCGTATATAACGCAGTATTTCAGGCAACACAAAAACGCCACTGTCCAAAATCTTAATTTTAAAAGGTTTTGATGAGCATTTTGGGTTCAGTGGTGCATTTCCTCCTGCATTCATTTCGCTATGATTCTGATTCTGAGTACTCAATCCCCCCCCCCCCCCATCTTGATCCTTTGGAGCAGGAGGGGAGTTGCTGTCTCCGCCGCGCAGTCCTGACCTGACGCTGGAGCGGGGCCGGGAGTTCAAGGAGAACAAGGAACCGTCTCCCAAGGTGAAGCGGCGGCGCAGCGTGAAGATCAGCAGTGTGGCCCTGGAGCCCGCCCAGTGGCAGAACGACTCGCTGCAGATCCTCACCTGTGCCTCGGACTACAAGACCATGAACGAGTTTCTTATGAAGAAGGTACACACAACAATGATGTACTGACATACACTCATACAAGCTAGCTTGCACATTGCACGGTGCACAATTACTTTTATTTAATTATATGTATTACTTTTACTAGGTCTCTTTTATGTGTTTTATTACGTGGTTTCAGTAACATGTTTTCTAATTGTACATATGACAAACTTTGAACTTGAAGTTGGTGTTATGTTGTAAATTAACACAGTGAACTTTGTTCCTACTTTTTAAAAATATTATATCACAGTGGTTTTTCTTATTTTTTTCTCCCTTGATCTGACCATGTTGCACAATGGCTTATCTTGACTTTTTTTTAGCAAGCAGGTGACTCAATTACTGTTTCTACTTGCAGATTAATGACCTTGACACTGAAGACAGTAAGAAGGACACCATGGTGGATGTTGTATTCAAAAAGGCACTGAAGGAATTCCGTCTGAATATCTTCAACTCTTACTCTACTGCATTAGCTGTAAGTTGATGTGGCGCTATCACTAAACGTTACCGGCATGGTTTGTGGTACCTGCTGACATAAAACCACAAAAATGCCAAGAGAAATGAATGGCTTAGGCAGTATTGTAAGTAAGCTGCTAAATTAGGTTAATACTAGATTCTGTCTGCATTAATTCTTTTCATTGGGATAACAAATGAGTGAATGACTACACAGTGTGCGTTCAGCTAGCATACGACATGGAAAGCCCTGACTGCCATGGTGGTTTGTTGTAGATGGACGATGGGAAGAGTATCCGCTACAAGGACCTGTACGCGCTCTTTGAGCAGATTCTGGAGAAGACCATGCGGCAGGAGCAGCGGGACTGGAGCGAGTCTCCTGTAAAGGTCTGGGTGAACACTTTCAAAGTCTTCTTGGACGAGTTCATGACGGAATACAAGCCACTCGACAGCACCTTAACCAAGGTATCAGCTTGCTTTTCCCTACCCATCTGTTTGCTCTGGCTAATCATGTTTTTAGTCCATCCATCTTAGATGTACAACTGGTATTTGACTGGTATTTGTCATTATATGTAAGTTCAGTGGTGTGAGTTTTTTTCCTAATCCTTTCCACAATCTCATTCTGTTCTAAAAATTAAGAATCTATGACCTTGTTTGACATTACTTCTGTGTCTCTTACCCCACAACGTCAAAGAAAATGGTACATGAAGAGGCACATAATATAACTTAACTGTTACATGTGACTAGAATGGTACCACATCCATGTTCTACCAGAGGGGTGTACATGTCAGTTGCAGGTCAGAAAGCAGAAAATAATTCTCTGCCTGAAATCATCAAAAACGTTTTCAAGTTATTATGATAAATTATGCTAAATGTAACCTACTGTGCCGCGCCTGATTTCAGGCACCATACCTGAGATCTTTCAGCCCTGCAGTTTGTCAAATTTGTGAATCTTTGACTTTCACATGAAACACGGTCACCTTTTGGAAAGAAATTAATTTCTTTCTTCCACTAGTTTTAAGTAGCACAAAATGTGAATGCAGTGAAAAGCCATGAGTATGTAGCTCCTGGCCTGTAGAAGTTCTTGTCTGTTGTTCATAAAACCCTGTTTTTGTAAGCAGCCTCCTCGGCTAGTCAGCTCACTAGCACTACTCCTGGTCTGGAGTTCAAGTAGTTCAAGTTCAAGTAGTGACATGTATCATTCATACAAAGCATGACTGGTATATCATTCTTCCTACATGTGTTCTTTAGATGCCTCATTGTTAGGTTAAGATGGCACTGGTTCAGATATGCTGTTGTCTAACCACCTGATTTTAAGCTGTAAATAAACTGTTTCAAGAAATGAATGTCAGAGAGAATAGGGTCATTTAAAAAAGTTCAGTGTAACAAGGTACATACTGCCAAAGTGGCAGGATGATTTGTGATTCTGGATATTTTGGTTCAAAAAAAGCATATTCTATTCTGGGTAAGTCATCTATTACCCTTGACTCTCATTCTCCTCTAGGCACCAAAGCCTGACCGCAAAAAGAGAAGGAAAAAGGACGCTGATATTGTGAGTTTCAAGCATAACAAAGGAAACGCTTTCATTTAGGCTCTTTCTCACACACAGCCACAACACATAAATATACACAAACACAACTCTTGTAACAACATCAGACAAATGGCAAATACTTTATTCTTTAAAAACTACAACTCAACTCAAATTCTTCATCTTCCCTCTACCACACCCTCTAGGTGGAGGAGCACAATGGGCACATTTTTAAGTCCACCCAGTACAGCATCCCCACCTACTGCGAGTACTGTTCCTCCCTCATCTGGATGATGGACCGGGCCTGTGTCTGCAAACGTAAGTCTTGTGAATGCCCCCGCCGCTCTACTCTGCTCTGGCCATCCTGAGGCCCAGCCCCCAATTCAACAGTTTAATCAGGTTGTTTACTGCAGCTGAACTCATGGGTTTCCGTAAGAGCATTCAGCCCTTGTTTGGAATGATTTAACTTGCCCCCTCTCCCCACCAATTCCCCACCCCCTAGCATTAGCCGGCAGGATGTTTTCACTCATCTGCTTTGGAAGGGGGAGTGTTTTCTCTTCGCTTTTGCCTTTTTGTGGATTCTTTTTAGCTTGTGCTTCCTAGTGTGTGTGTGTTTGTGTGTGAATTTTTTTCTGTCTTGGCTGTTGATGATGAAGTGTGTCTAAGCTCTGGTTTGAGGCTCAGAGGTACAATGAGGTTCACTGAGATGTCTGTGTCCTGTGTAGTGTGCCGGTATGCCTGTCACAGGAAGTGCTGTGCCAAGACGACAACAAAATGCAGCAAGAAGGTAATACAGTGTCCTTGAAATCATTAACTGGTGGTTTTGACAAATGCGGATCATGTTCTTCAAATACTTTTGGTATTGCATAATGAGTTCTCAATTCCTTTCAATGCAGTACGACCCAGAGTTGTCTTCGAGGCAATTTGGAGTGGAGGTGTCTCGGCTGACCAACGACGAGCGGACCGTGCCCCTCGTGGTGGAGAAGCTCATCAACTACATCGAGATGCACGGCCTCTACACCGAGGGCATCTACAGGAAGTCAGGCTCCACCAATAAGATCAAGGAGCTGAAGCAGGGACTGGACACAGGTAAGGTCAAACTAATGAGTCACAGTGTTATGAATCATTAGGCAAGTCAAGACAATGCAGGGCCTTATTTATATACATTTCATGTTCACAAAGATAGTACAAGTGCTTCACATAGAAGTCATATAAAAAATTACACGTAGAAAAAAATGCATAGAAAAGTATGAAAAAGGCTGCACTGTTTGATCTGGTCTCATTGCTGTCTGTCCATCCTCAGATGTGAGCAGCACAAACCTGGATGACTACAACATCCATGTCATCGCCAGCGTGTTCAAACAGTGGCTTCGGGACCTGCCCAACCCTCTCATGACATTTGAGCTGTACGAGGAGTTCCTGCGTGCAATGGGTAAGCTAGGAGACTGACACAGCTATTTTTTGGTTCAATGAAGTATTAATTGTAAAGCACTTTGGCTCAGCATTTGTCATTAATTGCTAGAATTTCAAATAGCTAAATGTTAAATAAAGGTACTATATAAATACATTGACCTTCTTTATTCAACCGTTTTGCTTAATATAAATGTGATGTACAAGTTCGAAACACTTTTTAGAGTCGCTTGCACCTTCTAATGCTTTACTGGCGATTGTATTTTTTAACTTATGTTTGATTTATTAGTTTCATATAATATTTTCTGTAACAAGCTGTTTTTGGATGATTGGTGTGTAGGTTTACAGGACAAGAAGGAAATGATCAGGGCGGTGTACGGTGTGATCGATCAGTTGAGCAGGACTCACCTCAACACACTGGAACGCCTCATCTTCCACTTGGTCAGGTGAGACATCCAATAACATGATCTGGTGGACAAACATATGGGCACTCTGTGTTTCCCTGAGTGCTTTATAGTTAAGGCAACCACATTTACAACACACCCTTCCTACATTAACTAAGTTGTCCCAATATAACACTAAAATAAGACTTAAAGTTAAAATGAGGCCTTAAAGTTATGTCATTAAATTATAGGAACATATTTAACAATGGACTCGTCATCAATTCCCTGCCCTTCATAGCAGCTAGAAAGCTTAAAAACATGATGCAAAGGACTACGTCAACCTCCCCAGTCAACCACCATCCTGCAGGAAAACACTTACACTTGTCACATACACAGAAAAATTAAGATCTTATCCATGTGTAAATGCATGACATGGATTTAATGGATTTTATGTATAAGTTCTCATACTTGACTTGAACTCTCACATGTGTGCACCAGATTGTGCTGGTGGAACACAAGAAACATTTATTAGCCGGTGGAGGCCTATGCCTCTGATAAAACCAAACATGCACACAATGAAAATCTATCAAAAGGCTTAATAAAGCTTTTCTATTTCTAGTTGCACTCTGTAATTCCATGTGCCCCAGATCCTGAAAATGTAAGAAGGGCTTTGTACACTTGTAAGCCCTCCTGAGAATCACGCCACTCAATCCAAAGTATGATTTTATGATTGGCACATTCCTTATAGCAACATGCCTGGGCAGGTCCAGTGCTGTTTATGAGTGCATATTACTGTGCCCACTTGAAAAATGGCACTATGTTACCTACAGTGTAGATGTAGATTGTCAAAGATAAAGATGGAAGTGTTTTCTCTCTTGACCGCAATTACAACACTTAATTCAAGAGCTAAGGGCTCTACTGATTTTTGGTTTGCATCTGACATTTGTTTTTCCCATTTCTCACTGTGTGTAGCTATGAACCACCCCCTCTCTCGCTCTTCTATAATTTGCTGATGGTTAATGGCATCATTGTCTGTGCGTCTAGGATCGCGCTGCAGGAAGAGACAAACCGCATGTCTGCCAACGCGCTGGCCATTGTCTTTGCCCCCTGTATCCTGCGCTGCCCAGACACCATTGACCCGCTGCAGAGTGTCCAAGACATCAGCAAAACCACTGCGTATGTATTCCACCACTGGGCATCCAGCAACACGCGCACCAGCCCCTTATTACTACTGATGTGGAGACATTTGAATACTGAACAATAATGTAGACCTATGCCATGTCCAAAATCTTTACTCATTCACTGTATAATGTGAGTTTTATGTTTTTATTCCCTATGTAGTGCACTGTATAGTGAATGAGTGAACATTTCAGATTCGGCCCTGGGTTGAATGCTCATTGATGGGTTGAAACGTTAACTTTTTTAATATATGAAGTAGTTTTTAATACTTTTAAATTATATCCCTTCCTTGTTGCTACTGGTTTTGGAGTGCCTGGATTTTGTCTTTGTCATTCTTTATATGTCTTGAAGCTCTAAAAGAGTCTCTGTCTTGTTTTGTAGATGTGTGGAGGTGATCATTGGGGAGCAGATGAACAAATACAAGGCCAGACTGAAGGACATCAACAGCCTGGAGTTTGCGGAGAACAAAGCCAAAAATAGGTTGACGCTCATAAGGAGATCACTGGTGAGAGCCTAGGCCAACCAATGAAGATGATACATGAGCTGTCTCGTGCCCCCTTTCCAGCTCAACTGCCTTAAACACACGCACATGCACTCACACAGTGAGCCTATTAGCTGACCACAGAAGACACTTGTTTTGACTAATTAAAAGCATCAGAAAAAACAGGATGCAGGAGATGTGGATCACACAGTGCAATATCAGGTGGCTTGTTTGTTTATGTGTTCAGAATTAGTTACCATGGTGTTGAACAGCAACTAAGATGGTTATATTCATATTGCATAGTTAAATAATGAATGCTGCACTAACACTAGTTTTCTCAACTCTGGTGTGTTTTAGTGTAAACATCTTAAGCTCTAAGAAAAGTATTTCATTAGTGGTATTTCTTACATCTGTGGAAGTACATTGGTGGTAATGTGAAGAACATTTGTGAGATTTTGGTGGTTAATTTTTAACCTTTCACCTCCAACAGACCCAAACTTCAGCCTGTCTCACTACACAGTCCAACTGTGGAACCCCCCACCCCTTTTGTAACCCACTAAGTCTCCTCTTACCAACACCTGGAAAGGCCCTTTTTAAAAACTAACCCATTCTCTTTTTCCCCTCCTTAAACCACTCCTGACTCCAATCCTTTTCCTCTCTAATCCAGAAACCCGTAGTAATCGCTGTTAGATTTATCAGCATAACCCGCAGTGCCACCCCGGTATGTATGTTACTCCTGAATGTAGTTGTGTAGTCGCCAGCCACTCTCCTCTGTCACCCCATTTTGCTAAAGCAGCACTTGCTCACGCAACTCTCTTCCCCCTCCCCCACCACCACGACACAGGAATTAATTCTAGTCCTGGGCTAATCTGGAGAACTTCTACAAACCTGCCGAATCATTAGTCCAGGACTAACAGCTAATCCCTGTTAGTGAAGACCAGCCCCTATTCTGTGTGCGCTGTCTCTTTTACCATCTCAGCACACCATTCAAAACTATATGTGTGTGTGTGTATGTGCGTCATATCAATGTTCTGTCTGCCTGTCATGACCGGTCTGGTCTTTCATCCTGATTGTTGCTAAACAGACTCTTGACATTAGATGACAATGCTAGTCTGTGCTAGTTTAAATGAAATTGACACAGGGGATGAAATAAGATGTACTTTAAAGATGTTGTTCTTCTGCAATCACATACTGGTACATACCACTACAGATACTGGTATATGGCAGGATTGTAGAACTGAGTAGTCAATCGGGTAGTCCTTGTGCCCTATTCGCATAGGTGTGCAAAGACTGGCGCAAGGCGCACTGGGTGCCACTAAAATCAGTGGACACTTCGGATTTAAGCATCTAAGTCAATCCAACTTTGCAGTACATCAGAGAGTTTTGTGACACTCAAATTAACTCAGGAATGAACATTTGCTTTCATACATTATATGCATCTAAGAATAATTATCCAGCCACAGTCCACTGCAGGTTATCCTGATGAGGTAATTTGAATTTGAGTTTAATACCAGTAAATTGACAGATTATGGACATATTATTATTTTGAATAAGACTTTGTTCTGCATAAATCACCCACCCACCCACCTAATTGGTACATCAATGATGACTATCCACTTGACACTGTAAAATTAGAAACTCTGATTGGAGAGGATTCTATTGGTTTTCCTTTGATGTGTAGGTATTTAATCGCATTATTGTCTAAATGTGTAAACCCAATGTAAATTGAATCATTTATGAACAATTGTCTGTCTTATTATTATTATTTAATGTTGTGCCTGTTAACAACCCTTGTCCACTTTTGGTAGAAAGTCATTCCAGAACAATAATTTGTTTATATTTCTACTCTTTCTATATTACTGATGCTAGATAAACATGGCAGTACTCTTGCTTATATGAAGCCTTTAATCACCGCTCTTTTGCCAAAATATCTGTTCTCGTTGTGCTTTAGAACATGCAGCCGTTTTATGCCTTGCATATCTCAATTCATCTTGCGCTCTATAAGGCCAAAAGACCTTGATTCTGTCCGCTGCCTTTGCAATGAAGACTCTAGAGCTGCATTTGCGCCCTGCGCCTTGCGCAATTCACATAGGGACCTGTCATGTAGCCCAAGTCTTTATCTCTGTCTGTCCTTGGGTTTAGGAGGCATGCTGTCCACTAGTTAACTCTCGCAGTATATAAGTACATAGATATGTGCAAGATGTATACAATTTTGGAGTTCTACACTGAAGTATCTTTCTTTAAGGATAAGTCATGAGACATGATCAGAAGTAGCAGGATGTTGTCTGTTAGTGTAGGATGCTTCATGTTGCTCTGCAGCTCTGACTGCGTTGGTGTGTTGCAGGGCAAGGGTCGCGTGCGACGGATAAGCTACCACACGCCGTCTCCGCCGGTCAGCCCCAGACTGGCCCCGGGCTCGGAGCCCATGGAGGAGAGCTGGCCCGAGGAGCCGCCCAAAGAGCCCGAGATGTCCGAGCAGCAGCAGGTGGCCATGCAGCAGGAGGAGAGGGTCCTCACCGAGCAGATTGAGAACCTGCAGAAGGAAAAGTGAGCACTAATCATCTCTCATAATAACTCAATAAAGGAGCATTCCACTTTTTTGAAAAATAGGCTCGTTTTCCAACTCCCTTAGAGTTAAACAGTTGAGTCTTACCATTTTTTAAATCTATTCAGCCGATCTACACATTTGGCAGTAGTACGAATTTGGCAGTAGCACTTCAGCTGTTAACTGTGCTGTAATCATTGAATTGAGTTAGAACAGTAGCATGCTAAAAATTACCCTGTTTCCCCCAAAAATTGAATGTTCCTTTAAGACACCATCAATTAACATCCCAGACACTACAAAAGATTTTTTTTTTTGTTCATAATATGGGTCATTCAAGACAATCAGCATCTCTTCTTTCTCATCTCTGTGCACCTCATATGGTTTTGTGTGTTAAAGGCAAAGCAGATTAAGGCTAAGATCAAGATTAAAATGGGATTAAGAGTGTTCCAAAATATACATCTGCAAATATAAAAATAGTCTGTAAATACTGCATGTGCTAACTCGCTGTTAGAGGGTCACTGCTGAGGTTAAGTTTTCCACCAGATATTTCCTTTCCAGAGTACGGGCACAATAGATGAGTCATGGCTATTGACTGGCTCTGACCTGCTCTTCCTTGCCCATGTCACAGGGAGGAGCTGACGTTTGAGATGCTGGCCCTGGAGCCCAGAGCGTCGGACGATGAGACGCTGGAGTCAGAGGCATCTATCGGGACCGCAGACAGCTCAGAGAACCTGAACGTGGACTCAGAGGGGGCCACCTCAGACTTCTCTGGTGAGTCTATGCACGGGGTGACGATTGGCTCCTTACTGTACTTTCAGACCAAAACCAGCAAGAGTGGTGGGAATGGTGGAAATCATTTACTCTTTATTGTGAGACAGCGTCTTTAACAGGATGCCCCCGTCTGTCTGTTGAGCAGTCAAATGCTTTTTGTTGTATTGCTTTTTTGTTATTTCTATTTTTTATTATTTTACATTTACAGTTTACCCTTACCACATAAACCACAAGCTACAGCATGACTATAGCTAACTGCAGCTGATAAGATGCAGACAGATGCAAACAACCATAACAGCTAAGAAAGGGTAGTTACTGTACATAGGTAAGAATGTGTTGATCTGCATTTGATCCATGCTTTGTTGTTCCGTTGTAGAGCGAGGTCCGGCCATGGCTGCTGCTGCAGCCCGGCCCAGGAAGATGGAGGGCAAGACCCGGCGCATGCTGCGAAGGCAGCCCGACTCGCTGGACTCCGTGGACTCTGCCTCCACCGCCTCCTCGTCCATCTCCTCGTCCTATCTACACCCGCCGTCCTCCACCTCGTCCTCGCGCACCCGCCGCTTCCGCTTCCGCTCCAAGTCACCGTCATCGGCCACACTGGGCCGCTCGAACAACGGCAACGACAGTGGCGGCAGCATGGAGGTGGCCGAGAATGACCCCTTTGAGGAGCGTGCTCAGTTCACCAGCCGCGGCACCTTCAACCCGGAGAAGGGCAGGCAGAAGCTGCACGGCGCCAGAGCTTTGCAGCACTCTGCAGCTGCAGAGGGCAGCAGCCACCACAAGAGGGAGCCAGACCTGACCCCGCAACAACAACAACAACAACAGCAGCAGCAGCAGCAGCAACAGCAGCATCTAGTGCTGTACGGCAGCAATGAGTTCATGGTGTGAAGAGACCATCACGGGGCCAGTCATCTTACTCACATGCGCAAGAGAAAAAAAAAACATGGGGAGCAGGACATTTACCCTCACCCCTCGTCCCCGGCTCCAGCTCATCCCTCTAAGCCCTCTTCCACACACATACACTTGCGCACGGTCCTTCCTCCCCATGTCACTTGCACTTAGCCAAGGGCAGGACAGCATATGACCTCCCCTCTGCCATTCCAAGTGCCAATTCTAGCAGAGAGAGAGAGAGATGTGGAGAGGTGGAGGCAGGCATGGGATAAGAGGAAGGAGAAAAAGAAGATAAAGGAGATGAAGACGATGGTGGAAGCCTGGTGACCAGCACTGTTGGCTGGTTGTGTGGCCCCATGCCATGCCCGGTCTGGCTTGCCTTCAGAGCTGGGCAGAGCTAAGGTGTTGGGGGTTGGGGTGAGGATGGGGTGGTGTGGTGTGGTGTGGGGGACACAGGGAGAAGGGTGAGTACAGAGCAAAGGGAACGGCGACTACTGCAGCATGACTCAGGCCGTGGGCTGACCTGGTTACGGTCCACTGCACTCTCCAGGAGGGACTGGACCTGACCGGACACTGGACTGAACACCATGATGATGGACCATGGAGACAAAGCCATGAAACTGTGCAGACTCCACAACTGTCACTAAACCCCCACCCCAGCTTGGCTGCTTTTACGTTTACAGTTTGTACGGACACCACCAGAAATAAGCGCCGTGCTCTCATATGACAGAAAATCTGTTCCACCTCCCCTCCCCACACATGCCTATTTAATACATTTTAATAATGTTGAATAGATATATATATAAATCTATATAAATATATTATGTGATATATATATATATATATATATATATATATATATATATATATATATATATAAACCATGTATAAAGTCAGAACACCAGCATCGCTGGGCTGTTGAATTTAAGTATTTATCATAATGCTTGTCATGCATATGGTCAAAGAGAGATTTTTTTCAGAATAGCTGACTCGTTTGAGCAAGTAAGCGTGCACACGTCGATGTGATTGAGTGATTGCGTGTGTGCGTGCAGGTGTGTTTGAAAAACCACTTGATGTGTTTGAAGTGTGTGCTGCTTATTCTTCCTCCAGTAAGGAGGAATCAAAGGGACCAAGCTAGCTGGTGTACAGAGGCTAGATGATCCCAGCTATGTGAAGACTGTCACATGTCATGTACATACATAGAACACAGAATACTGTACCAAAAAAAAAATCACCTCTTTGTAACAGCGTTTCAATATCTGGTATGTATGAAGTTGACAAGATGCCATTTTCAGTTTACTTTTAGTAACATTTTTTATGAAAGTTGTTGGCAATGCCAGATCTGAAAAAAGCAACTAAACACATTATTATTATTATTATTGTTATTATTTTGTGAGTATCCATGCATGAAAAAATATGATTGACTTCAATGAAGACTTGTGCTTCCTCATTGAAGAGGTGTTTTACAATGACATCTCTTCGTCACAGAAACATTTAAGCCCACCTGGTTATGTCAAGGTATCAGATGACTCACAGAACTTGTATACAATGCCAAAATTGCATCGGAAGCAATCGCGTAGCCTATGGGGCTGTGTATGAAGTTGCCTGTGAGTGTGTGAGAGAGTGTGTACATGTGTGCGTTTGTGTGTGTGGGTGTGTGTTTGTGTGTGTGGGCACTTGTATGCACTTGCACCCTCTCTCTCTCTGTCCACCGATGCAGGAGCTAATGCTTGGACATGTTTCTTTGCGTTTACACAGAGACGGTGTGTTTGTGTGTGTGTGTGTATGTGTGTGTGTGGGGGGCAGCATTAGAGACACAAGAGAAAGTGGAACCTGCCTTTGTTACACACGCACACATGTACCTGCGCAAGATCAGACTCTTTACCAGTTTCTGGTGGGAGAAGAGGCCGGGATCTTCACTGTAATCGCCGAAACCCCACACGAAGAAAAACAAAAAAGAAAATCCCAACACAGGACTGATGGAGTAGACACCGCCATTTTGCCAGGTGCTCTTCCTCCTGTGTCCATTCTGAGACCCACGGGTTGGGTCTGCAGCTCTTCACATGAAGGACGTCCATACTGGCTGGTTAGGATGACCATCGTGGACTGTCATGTAGCAGTGCTCTTTCCTTCATAAACTATACTTGTTAGGACTGTGACAAGGCCATTGAAAGAAACTCTTGGTACTGTCAGTATCTGTTTGAGAAGAATACATTGACTGGGAATGGAAGAATATTTGTGGCGGTCAGTGTCAGTAATGTCAGCTTTGATGTTACAGTTGACCTCTCATGACTGTTTCAATCATGCATTTTTTTTTCAAATATTAAAAGGTGTCATCATTATCCCAGAAGTCATCAAAATCATTTCAAAATTTCAGTACCACACAGAGTTTGGGCTTTATTCAAAAACTTAAAACAAAATGGGAAAATGGTGGACTTCCAACAGCAGTGTGGTCAGTTGTTATCAGTGGTTGACTGGTCAGTGTGATCCAAGCCATGGCTAAAGTGTATCTGCTTCTGTCCTGTTCAGGCGTCTGTCCTGTTCTGTCCTGGTAACCTTTCTACTCTTTGCAAGCGCTAAGCAGTTAGCTCGAACGATTGCAGAATAAACAGCTTTCTTAAGCTCAAACATTTCAACTAAATCTTCTAGTACATAGCTTTGTCCCCAAAGGGTTAGCAATGGGATTTTTGGTACCCTGCTGAAGTGATAGCACTGATCACTCAGGCACCACACTCCTGTATTCATGTTCTACAGTATAGCTATGTCAAATGTACCTGTTGCTAAAGGATATATTATGCCATGTACCATAATAAATGTGAAGTAATCATGTTCAGTGTTGGAACCGGCCACTTCGCCTGCAAGTTTAAACAAAGTGCACAATCAGTCTTCATCTTTGTATTCTGTCCCACGGAGTTGTTTGTGCATTTTGTGAGGTATTTCTTATACAGACAGAATGACAAAAATAAAATAAAAATAAATAAAAAGGTGATGTCAAGGTTGTACAAAATAATTTGAACAAATCATATTCAGCTTATTAAAGACAAGGCTGGAACCATATTGGAATGGGTCTCTTTCTTGGGGGTTTCCTCAAGCTAGCCAGTTACAGGTTGTCTACTGGTTCTGTTTCAGTTTTTTGTGCTACTAGATTTTGGTACAAATAATTAGGTGTGCTTGCTCAGCGAGAACAATTATTATTCCTAAGTAGTGTGTATTAACTGTGCTTGCTCAGCGAGCACTTGTTTTTCTTCATCAGTAGAATTTTCACTCATTTTTTGTCACCACTACTCGTGCTAGGGCTTTCAAGATAGAGATACCTTTCCAACTCTAAAATGTTTAGCACAATCTAGATATGAATCGCTGTACAAATGTTTACACTACCCTTTGTCGTTCGTTTGTATTTTCTCCTGAATGGTAAAACACTCAGGCTGATGTCGTAATACTCTGCTCCACTCTAGACGTTAGAGTGAGGAGCTGCAGAGAAAAGCCATTTATCACTGGAAAGTTGAAAACGTAAAAAATAAGAGGAGAAATTTCAACGCATGAAGCAAATAGGCTACTGTGGCAGCAAATACACCTAACTACACTGCATTCCCGCAGAAAATGCTAAAGGTGTGCTTGAATGTGCCAAGTTTTGCGATCATCGGAGCAAAGTAGGCTATGCCAATTTTCAAAGGATTATAGGCTGCAATAGAGTCCCATGGCAGAACATTATGAAGGCCATGGCATGGGTATTATGGCATCACTTGAGAGTTCTATTCCTAGTCCAGGTGTAACTGCCACAATATTTGCTGCTTCATTTCTAAACTGTAAAATTTCATAGCTACCAATAGAATGCAGACCTTCATAATGAGGTTCAAAATCAAGTCAATAGGTTAAGTAGTTCAGTTTTGATCATTTAAAACTTCAGACATGCACCCTGACCTCTTTACATATCATGAAATGTATGGCAAAATTCCATAGGGTGTCTGACACCATTTTTTTTAAACTGTCTTGTCTCAAACAGTTTAAATAGTTGCCACATGAAAATAACACAAGTCACAGTCAGATCACACACCCCTCTGACAAAGTTTCAACCAAGTTTATAGGCTTAACAGTTCAGTTTTAATAATTCAAAAACCAAGTGGAGGTTAGAGTGCTAAGTAATTAACTGCTAACAGTGTTACTTAGCTAACTTAGCTGATGTTTGTTAGCAGTTATGCTAACGATGCTAATATGCTAACTATACTAACAATGTCGGTCTGGTCAACATGTAGCCTACATTATATTGAGTCAAGCCAATTTCAACGAACCACATGAAGGGAAGTTCTGCCGCAAAACCTTCCCGCCATTTTGGAAAATGATGAAAATGAAATGACATTATCACCGATAACAATTTTTGACCAAGCTTTTTAGTCAAGATTACACCTTTTAGATATGTGTGTAAGAGTGACATAAAGAGAGAGAGAGAGAAGGTCTGTGTTAATTTGTTACATACATTTTTATTTATCGATCTATCCAGTTGGATTGAATTCCCTGATCCCCAATGGTGGTAAGTGCCCTAAGCCAGATGCATGGACTGACGGAGACTTGCATGTACAGCCCAGAGTTGTGTGCTACAGCACTGGGTGTGCATGTAATTTTAAAGTCATTTTTTATGGAAACAAGCGATGAACAATACATGTACAATATGAGAATAGGGCCTTTGTGGTTTCGTTGTGGGAACAATGTACTTACTGTAATTGTTGTGAGCTTCAGAAATGACCCCAGATCCTAATCAAGAAGTTATAAGTAAGTACACTCCTTATATTTATAGAAATATATAGTATCAGTATCAATATCTAAAACCACCATCTGTTTCTTTAATAAACCCAACCCCCACTTATTGCCCTCGGCCTCTTCTACCTCTAATCTCAAGTCTATTATGCATCAGGTGTACAGCTCTATCTTCTTCTTCTCCTTAGTCCTCTTCATCCCCTTGGAAGCCTAGTGTGTCCACCATGGATCTCCACCTCACTCTCCTCTTAAAGGGGTCCTTCCGCTAAAAAACTCTTTGAGTAGCTCTATTTACAATGTGGTGGGTCACAACAAGCAGTATATGCACGCAGCATTCCAAGACGAGAAATTCGACCCTCATGGTTTTACTGGTCATTGAAGGGTCGAGCTAACCAAAACGAGCGGATCAGAGCAGGCTAAACCTATCTACATCACTAGGTCGTAAGCCCCGCCCAGAGCCATGTATGGCAAGCTCACATCCCAAAAGAAAGAACAGTGGACAGAAGCTAGGTGAGCGAAAGACAGCGAATTTGCCCAATCATAGGTGCCTTATTGACATGTCATGGATATTCACGAGGGACACCGAAAAAGCCAGTCGTTCAACCACTAGACCTGTTATAGCTTACAGAAAACAGCGTCAAGCAAGAGAACTAGGACATAATTTTTCACAGGAATCACGCACAATGCATTCAACCATAGTGGCGACACAGAAATATGAATAAAAATAACAATGAAAGGACCCCTTTAATCATGCTCTCCCCTCTTGCCAGGAGGTCTTTGTCTTGATCAGTTAATTAAGCATGGGCCACCTCCAGTTGGATTTAGGTCGTACTGATTTCCTCTTACCTTGAGGATTATAGTCAAGAGTTTTTCTTATTCCTCACATTCTTCCAAATAAGTGTATGACCAATCTCTATCCCCTCTTTCTGAGTTGCATGTGTCTCCACAGGTCCACGTGTGATATCTTGTTTGGCCCCCAAATCCTCACAGTTCTATCAGTTATATCCAAACCTCCTTCAGCCAGGACAATTCCATCTACAGTGGTGTCCGCTATGACCATGACATCACAAAGGAAAACTATTTATAGTCTTCGGCAGATGTCTTATTTCAAAACGTTGCTGATGTAACCGTGTTCAACTGGAAAGAAGTAATGTATATAAAGGAAATCGGCTTCTGATAAACTGGTTTTCACACAGTACTTTTCTGCTGAATGTTTGAAAAGTGTATCAGTGCCATGCATGAAAACTAACAGACATAATACATAAATGTGGATGCACATAAATGTGTGTTATCTAGCATGAATAGTGTAATAAATGTGCAAATATGTAAGTGTTATTGTTAACGTAATTATTATTGTTAGCAGTGAGTTTGTAACGTAATGGGTACATTTGCTTTTTCATAGCCAACGTCTTAGCAACACGTCTATACGTGATATTTGTCTTGTACAAGTAATAACACTGACCATTTTCATTGTGAGTTTTGGTGTTGTAGAATAGGGTTTTGTGTATTAACAGTGGTCGATGCCACTCAAAAATATCAATCATAGATGGCTATGATCAAGTTGAAGCAACTCTCATAATAATCAGTAGTAATAGAATGCATCGATTCAGATATCACTTTATATAGTGTGGTGGTAGGATTAACAGATGCAATACCATGTAGGTTAACATACTGCCACCCAAAACATTTTCCCTGAAATCTACTCGTACATCTGTGGAAATGAACTGGTAGCATGAGTGTGATTTCACCAAATATGTTCAGGCAGCAGACAGATTAAACCAAATAAGGATGCTCTTTCAGCTAAAGTTCTCCTTGTGCAGAAACAGGCCATTTGATATTTGATCCAGACAAACTGAATTAACCCTGATGGCTCCTCAGCAAATCCATAACAGGTTAAATCTGAGTTTGCATGCACTGCGGCTGCCAGCCCGTGGTATAATGGGCTTCATCCTACCCCACAGATCACTTAAAATACTTAACTGCACTCTGTTCCCTATAGTTCATATTCCTTTTGCTGGAGGACATTCAGCCTGAATGGGCATGTTGCTATATGGTTACTTAGAGCTGCATATGGGTGTAATTTGCATTAATGTTTAGAGATTAGGAGAATCAGCAGCAAGTGGAGAATATGATATTCAGTTCTTGTCTGTCGGTGATTTCTCAGACAACATGGTGAGGAGTCTGTCTCCTACTCAGATCCATGTTTACATGTGGCTGCCATAAGGTTATAGTGTTTTAGCACTACTCTCCTAAGATGCAAAAACAGAAAACGACATTGTTTTTTTAATCTTCACATTTCCCTGAAGACTGGTCAATTATAGCACTCAAGCAAACAGTTTGGCTTTGCCCTCTGAAATGACAAAAACTTTACATGAGCCTGCTTAAACAGTTTCATCTGCTTCAAATAAAATGCCTCTACATTTATCTTAATTCTCAGTATTTGACCATAAGTGAGGAAAATTCACCCATTTTTTCATAGTATTTTTTGTTTAGGGAAGTTCAGTAAAATATACAATGTATTTATTTTTAAGGTTATCTAAAAGCTTAGATAGGTAGATAGATAGATAGATAGATAGATATTTTATTTATCCCAAAGAAAATTAGGATTTGTCCTAGGTCATGAACTGACTGTATCTCTGTGGCAGAAATACTATTGTAATGTTTGAGTCACATAAACCGCCCAATGAGAAAAGTGGGTGACTTAGTTTCAGCTTGCATCCTTTACAGTGGTTTTCCGAGAGGCGGCGCCCTCTGCTGATAGTTTACCGGCATGATTAATCTCTGGTAAAGAAATCTAACTCCGAACCGCGTTTAAGTCTGTGATGACAACCTATCGCTTCATGTCTTAATATGGGGCTTGCGATGGGCGTGTGGTGTGATCTGATTTCTAAGCAAGCTTTCTTCACTCGCAAAAAGCAAATGCATTGGGGTTGCTTTGGGCTTGCTGCCTCCCCATGGATTACTGAAGTACTGCCTTGTGATATTATTTCAGAGTAGAGAACTGCAAAAGAACTGCAAAAATGTGGGCTACAGTAAACACACTCAGTAGGCCACAGAAATATCAAAGAATTGCAAATGTTAATGCAAGCCCATATCTTCGTCTTGTTGAGCTGATTCATACAGTGTGCACTCAATCCGATAGGGGCACTGTGGTCCATTTGACATCAGAAACACTTCCTTTTCCTGTGCACCCCTTTTAAAGTCATGCTTAGTGTTTACGTGGATTCAGAAGTGCGCACGTGTTTTGGTCGCAAGGCATGAAACCATTTTATTTTTGCTTTGCTCTCTCAGAAAATAAAAACTATTTTATTGTTGATCTACGGTCGATTTCCCCGCTCTGCAATGGAAGCTGTCATATCGATAAACCATGGTAAATGCTCGATATGTTGCTGTGAACATACCAGTTTACAGTTATATTTGTAACTGAGTGCGTAATCGTAACCTTAAAATAAATGTGTTTATTGCAGGGGCAACCAAATGGGACATTCGGCAGAAAGTGTGGGATTATATCGAAGCCAACAATCTTGCCAATTTTCCAAGGCCTGTCCATAATAGGATTCCCAATTTTAAGGTAGGTCGTCTGCGTGTAAACATTGACGCTAGCGAGGAATAAGCCCGTCTTGCAGTGACTTCTCATTAGTGAAGAGTACACGGTCTTTTATAATGCTAGTCATTGTGCGTCACACGCATAACTGTGCGCACAGTTATGCCGAGCACAAACCCCTCACGACTGCACTCTATCGACTACATTAGCAATGTCCATTAACTCGAACACAACGGGATTGTAGGCTATTTAACAGACCAGTTTGCTTTGTTAATTCTGTATATTACGATTGGACAGGGAGCTGCCCAGGCTTGCAATCAGATCAAGGTCCTGCAGGAGTTCAAGTCCAGTAGTGTGGTCAAGGTGAACCCAGACAAACCTCAGGAGCAGGCGCGCTACTGCACCTTGGAAGTAAGTGTCACTCACCTCCTGTTCTCTTTGGCTCTGTAGGGGGCTCATGGTGCCTGCAACAAGGTGTCTGAACTGGAGGTGTTCAGCAGAACAGATGATGTCAAAGTGGATCCTGATAAACCGTTGGAAGGGGCGCGGCTATTGGTGTTACAGGTACAATGCAAGGTCCAAAAGACGTGACTGCAGCGGGGAGCATTTCATGCTCTAAACGATTGCACTTAGCCTATACATTATTGGGATGTTATGCCAAGGGAGTTCATGGTGAACTTCATGGTCTTTGTCAGCGTTCTTATGTATACAGTAATCACATAGTGTTTCCTTGCTTATCATCACTGTGTATCTTGGCTTCAGGCTAAAAAGACTTTGCTGGTCCCTACACCCCGTTTGCGGACTGGCCTGTTCAACAAGATTGTCCCTCCACAGGGAGCAAGCAAAGAGGATCTGCGGGTGTGCTCCACCTCACAGGTGACTGTTGTTCTCAGTTGTAGACCTCACATGCTGTCTCACCTGTGCAGGCCTGGAACTCTGTAAAGTTTTAAGACAAAGTGCTATATTTTAAAATGTATACATTTAAAATGTGTCAAAAGGAGTTTCTAATCCTGTGGTATCGTCTCTCCTTCAGGGTGTGAAGGACTTCAGCGTCCCAATCGGTCTTGATGCAAATGTGAAAGCAGATCTTGTTGTGGTTGGGTCTGTAGCTGTGTCTGAAAAAGGTAAACCAGTCATAACATTTAGTTCATTCCTCCCTCATTGTAGGCTTCTATTCATATTATTCTATTGTGGCATTTTGTCTCAGGCTATCGCATAGGAAAGGGTGAAGGTTATGCAGATATGGAGTATGGCATGATGGTTGCTATGGGAGCTGTGAACGAGTCTACTGTGGTCGTCACTGTTGTTCATGACTGCCAGGTTAGTGTACTACTCATTCACTATCTAGTATTTCCTTCTTGTAAATCTAGATGCATAATTACTCAGTGTTTAATGACTATTTGGAGTATGCTATATTAATTAAAGTAAGCAACAAGTTTCTTGTTTATTTATCTGTAATTATGCTGTATCTCTTATCTGTAATCATGGTGCTGACTGTCACAGCCTTTCATGTGCATGTGTTCATTTTGTTTCAAGGTCGTAGATATTCCAGAAGAACTGCTTGAAAGTCATGACCTCACTGTTGATTACATTCTCACACCAACAAGAGTCATCCATACAGGATGCACACGTGAGAAGCCACCAGGCATCATTTGGTCAAAGGTAATTATATGTTGTCATCAATTAAATGTATTACTTAGATATATCGATGAAATCAAACCACCGCTGGGACAATGTTTTTAAAAATCCAATAATGCCAAAATTGACAGAATTTTTTACAATATCAAGACAGTTTTACACACAGAAAGTAAATGTATAACAATGTCCACAATTAAAACTTAAAACATCTTAATAAATAAGAAGTAATAACTCGCATCTGTGTTGCTCCGGTGTCTTCTCTTCTATTGCTTAAAACATCATTTGACCTAATTGTATCAAGCTGATGAATTGGTTCTTTGTAAATACTTTTCTTTTTAAAACAACGATTACAATAGCCTAATTAGTAATAATATACAGGCACAAAGAAACTGTATTGCATCATAACAAAATGTTGGACTTCTTTTTATATTAATGACATTCTTGGCCTTTTGACATGTAGGCCTTGACAATGCTACTTTCCCAGAGCCTCAAAGGGCATTAAATGCCCGTGCTGGCCGACTCTTAAGAGGAAGGGCATGTCTGATCTTCAAAGGCCTTAATGCCTGGCAAGCTGGACTTGCCGCATATTGTCGTGGAAAAAGAGAGGTCAATAGGTGAGGTTAAAGACAATAGCAGTGTACATCCTGAATGAAACAGACTGTGATCATGCCCTTCTAAAAATGCTTTTCCCTCTTCCAGATCAGAAAGATGTCTTTCTTTAGCCGGCGGGGAAGTAAAATAGTTGCGCTTGATAAAGGGCGAAGACGTGAAGGGTTATCAGCGCTCCAAACATACAGCAGGGGTCCATTTCCCTCCGCATAGCAAGGGCTTAGTCATTCTATTATCAGCTGTTTTTAATGGTGCCAAAAACTCTACTCGGCTCTTTTTGATGTCTCACTGACGTGTTTCAGGATGGCCTCAAAGGGGCTTCCGTTCAGATATATATATGTGGGAAGGCGTCCGTCGGTTGAAGGGTTATGGGCCTTCTTATTGTGAGAACGGTTCCCCAAGGTCTCTTTAAAGTTAAACATCTAAGCAGTCACTCAACAGGCTAAGCATGTGCCTGCAAATGGATGGGATGTGTCTGTGAACCTACTGTACTTTAATGACCTCTCAGGTAGATGCAGACATGTTGGACAAGATTCCTATTCTGAAAAAACTCCGGGCTTTGGAGCAGGAAGCTGGCAAAGACGTCACACTAAAGAAAAGCCCTGAGGGGGACAGCAAGGCAGACAGGCCCCGGAGGGAACCAGCAAGAGCCCCCAAACGAGACCCAAAAAGGCCAGTCGAAGCAGGCTGAGCATCAGGGGGAGCCACAGGAGACGGAGGGGCATGGGGGGGCCAGCAGCGTCCCAGAACCCAGGGCAGCCAGCCAGGTTTCTGTCACCACCGTCTACTTGGGGAACATTCCGGCAGGTGTGCGTGTTAGCGAGCTCAAGAGCGCCCTGAGGGAGCGTGAGGCCGTGCCACTCCGGCTCACCTGGCAGGGTGCTCAGCACAGGGCCTTCCTGGACTACGCCAGCCAGCAGACAGCCGACGGTGCCCTCACTGCCCTCCAAGGCCTCTCCATACACGGACACACCTTGCAGCCAGAGCTGGCCAAGAGCCAGAGGGGCGACCGCAGCAGGCCGCCTGGCCAGCCGCGCCGGAGGAGACCCAAGGCCTCGGCAAACACCTCTGCGGCAGCACCTGACAACACCACCAGCACAGCCGGCCCAGCCAAGCCCAGAACGAGGAGGCCAACCCCCAAGAGGAAGGTGGAAAATCTGCCTCCTTCCTAATAGTCTAGACGTTGTTCTGCACTGTCAGCTAAAAGTAAAATGGCCTTACTGTTTTTTTTTCTTTGTACAATGACTGCAAAGGTTGCTGTGTTGTTTATATCCATTATTATTATTTATGTAGAAGCTTTCACCAAACATGGAACTGATACATTTACAGTGGTTGGAGTGTTTGTGTAAATGTTTGTGTGAAAATGTTTGTGTGATGCAGTGTTGGAGAGAACTTTTTTGCCCAACTGCCGGGATTAATTTAGCTGAATCTTTTATATTTCAGAAATAATTGACTGTAAAATTATGGAAATGCATAATACATATGAAAATAAATTAGGCTTCAACTTGTTACACTTCTGGCAATGTGTTCTTATGCCTAAACCTCAAATGCAAGTTGACTGACAGAATTCTCCTCACTCAAAAATATACTTTGGGTTGGATAAAGCATATAAATGTCAAATGAAACTTTGAAGGCCATGAAGGGCCAGATTGCTGTGGTTTTATTCCACAGCTGAAGGCTTACGGGCGAAGAAATCCATAAGCAGTCAAACAAGATACAGCCAAACAAGAGACTTCGGATGTTGTTTTTGGTGTTTAATTAACTATCTCTGGCGCTTTCAAGGGGGAATGGCTATATCCTCGACGGAGGGCCCGTCTCACTCCACTCCTCTGTTGGAGTTCCTTGTTTCATATGCAGGGGAAGTATATCAGTTAGCTTGACATGTCCAATTAGTCTGGCTTGAGTTTGGTATGCCGACCCTTCAGATAAGATGACCCCACTGCATAAATGTGCAAAGCTCGTGCGTGCAGTGGTTGTTGGTCGTAAGCAGGATCGTAAAGTCAGATTTTTGTGTTGTCGGAAACGTTACAGCACCAGTATTTTACTGCATAGGTTTTTTTTTTACGTGGATCATATATGGTCCACAGGTTCACCCTCCCACTGGTATACAGATGTCTTGCTATCATTCCATGTAAGGTATGATTTATGAGCCTTGATTTGTGTTGTTTTGTTTAGGTGTTGCAAAAATAGGAGCAAAATGAAAAGGCGTGTTGTGTCTGTGTTTCTCTGTGTTTAAATAATGTCATGTCGTATTTAATGTCACATCTCTCCTTTTCTTCTACATTTTGATAGCCTACAAACGGACAGACACACAAATGCATGAGTAGGCAGCAAATAGTTATTGCATGAGCATATAAGTACAGTGTGCTCTGCTGGTGGCTCCAGAGCCAACTTTTCATTTCGTGGCAGATGTACGAGATCATCGTGCCTTCGACTCTCCAGGCCAGTACAGGCGCAGGTCTTTTTTTATGGTTCTGTCACCCGCCTTGGCGAACAGCTGTGGGCTGCAAGCAAGAATTTAACTCCTTAGCCGGGCCAAAATGCTCCGCTCTGGCTAACATCATCAGCTGGCTAATGTGTGGTCCCAGCTCTGCGGAGAAATGCGGACTTGCTGCACCCCCGTGCTCATAGAAGGAGAATTTTCTCCGGGTTCAATGCTTGGTCACCAAGATAAAGCAGCAATATAGGCTAGAGGACGAGTAAAGGGCCAAAATGGAGGAGCTACCAAAGGCATGCTTAATGGCAAATCTATTTTAAGCACAGTTTGTCTGTCACAACCATGTCCACAGCCCCTACTTAACCTGTTCTGATAAATATTGTACATACTGCGTCATATTTCACAAGACTAAAACCCTGACGCCATATAAAGTAAGAAAACATGGACGTCGAACAGCAGGGTGACTGCTGAATATTAACTGGGATAAGAAGAGGCCTGCAAATTAAATATCTTGTGACTGTTTAGTCCGTTTGAGTACCAGTCTCTTCGGGTTAATTTGTCAAAGGCAATTTTGGCATTGCTTAGTTTAATTATTTAGTTCCCTAAACTCCAGCGTGAAACGTTATGGCAATTTAGTCAACACCCGACGTCTTTCAAAAAATATGTTTAGTCGTGACTCCAGACATTTATTTAATATCGACATCGGAAGATATTTAGTTTTAATAATCTCTAATGCACACCTGGAAACTTCTTTTGACACTAAGATATTTAAAGTCACAATTTTAAAAGTCAATCTGCAAGAAAGTAAACTGTTAAAATCCGAAAACTGACAGCAAAGCACAAAAATCCCTAGCCTATACAAGCGTGACCTAATTCAGAGCATGTTTGGTCTTAACAAATCATACACTAAATCAAATAGATTTACTGGGTCTATTAAAATATGAATGCAAACCATGCAAATAAAACTTGGCCGTTAGCCTATATAAGAATACAATCGCTAAACATCTTGATGCAACACTTAGCTTAGGTACTATATCACATGCACTTATGCGGGTGTAAGCCAACTTTGGCCTACTGCCTGTTTATAGTAAGACAAAATCAGACAGTGGCTTGTACATTTAAGATGTCCTGCACATTTGACGTTTTACTTTGGAAGGCTGTGCATAAATAATCAAACGAATCCTGCCAATAGGTGTCGCCAATGTTGTGCAGTCCACAAGTCCTACGCCCGAAGCGCATAGTCTCACATGAACCCAGTTTTGGTATGTTCGCTTGACATACAGACCTATAGAGTTCAACTGCTATACGAATTTCATCACTATGTAAAATAAATCGACCTTTGCTTTATTTTACAAAGCGCAACAAACACTACTGCGCAGCAAAAAAAGAACACACTTTTTGGTCAGTTTATGCGCCCAACCTATGAGGCTTAGGCCCCGACCCGCACGCGCACCATGACTCCTTGCCACGATGCAGTTTGTCAGCAACCCAAATGATATTTTTAAAAGCCAGATCAGATAGACTCATACATACACGTAATTCTACGGCCGTGAAATAACGAGTTAACAGTCATTGTGGTTGCAGCCTACATTAGCCTTAAATCGCACTTGAGGACTATTTCACTAAAGGCCCAAGGTTTTTTGTTTGTCCGATAAAAATGGCCATGGGGCATGTTTTATGTTTATTATATATAACACGATCTCGTTATTGAGCAAGGAAAGCATAGGCACTTGGGCAAAAACCCTTACAATATGCTATTTCACAGGTAGAATTTAATCCAATTTATATTGATTCTACTATTAAGTAGCCAACATTCAGACAAATAATATGTTTTGCCAGTGATCACCTAGACCTTGAGGTCTTTGTTAGGTGATGACATTAAACAACTAATCCTGTTCTAGAAGTGGATATGCATTTTGTCACTCTCGGTCATGGTTATTCTTACTGCATAGCATTTTGTAAAAACTTGGAAACGGGAGAAATATTTGCAGTAGCTCTGGCCGGGTAGTCCTACTGTGGCTGGCGTTTTTTGTTTTCAGTAAGTATACGCAGAGAAAAATTACATGGTTGCCATAACCAGTCACTTTTCTATGCTTGGATTTTAGGAAACAATGAGAAGCCTTGGATGGTTGCATGATGTAAAACAAATCCATAATTGAAAAACCATGACACCTCAGTTGGAATGGAAAACAATTTTATAGACGTTTTCAACAGATGAACAAACTTCATGCCAATACGTTTAAATTCTATACAAATCGTGAGTAGTTAAAATACATACTAGCCTAATCTAAAGCAATGAAAGTAGACCAAGGGTCCACTCGCAACGATATTACATCATGTACAATTTATAGTGCTGGGAAAAAAGTTGGACGGGTGTCATTATGTATATTTATATATACACCAAAATAAAGACGAGTAACAACTAACAGTGCTTACATTTATTCTCCATTGTCTGTTGAACCTCAGTAAAAAAAATCCTCTGGGCAAATATTGCCAGTAAAGCGTTCAATATGTGGCGATATTTTTATACAATTACAATATGCACAGAATAAATAAAATGAGTTGCGCTTTGTTATTTGAAAGTGCCTTCATTTCCCCTCAATTATTTTCTTTTCTGATTAAAAAAGTCAGATGAAGTCATAAAATAGTGTTGTATTTAATAACCCGCGAGTAAAGTATAATAGTTTTTGTCTAAAAATACAATGAGCTTAAAGAAAAATACAAATTGTCAAGTGGTAGTCATCCGCCAGCAGAATTATAGTACCGAGCGGCTGCAGGGGTTGAGATGCACTGGATTTACGGAGGCTGTTTGCGGCGTTACCTTAGGCAGTGGTACGCTGGCAATTCGGACAAATTTAAATCAAATCAATGCACCTTTCTGGTAATTTCCCATCACAATAACGGCCACTGAAGTCGGAGTTCTGAGGCAGGATCCTCAAATCGCTGAAATTAGTGACTCGGCTTTGCTTCATGGGTCATCTTCTCTAGGCCTCGTTGTACAGGGCCGTCCTCGAGCGTTTTCCTCGCTCCCCTACAGCTGCTTACTAGGTTTTAGTGGCTCTTAGTCTGTTTTTTTTACTTCAAGAAACTGCCCTCACATCACGCACGGCTTGATGTCCTGATATGCGACTTGCTGGTGATGATAGTAAGACCCGCTGCTCGGTGAATGCATCGTTGACGACGTCATCGCATTGAAAGAGAAGACGAATTCCTTCCTGTCGCACATGCTTGGGGACTGGGAATGATACCGTGGAATACCTAAAAGACAAGAGGAAAGCGTTTTTGATTTAACATGCTGAAATAAACCTAGGCCCGAAAACTGTCCACATACTGTAATGTAATTGTAAAGGCTTGGGTGGCCTGATTTTGAATAACAGAAAAATATTTATGACAATAAATTCAGGTGATCAAGCCGCCGGCCACCCTTAAGTAAGTATTATGGTTTAGAAGTTTTTGATGCTTAAAACTTTTCACAGAAAGTCACAGCACGCTTTATTCCAAATACATCTCTGACCCAAAATCAGACTGGCCCAACAAGTTTTTTATAGTAGTAAAGTAAAATATAGCATACAGCACAGCAACCAACATTATCAATAATAATAATAATAATACATGTCATGTAATAAAATACATTGAAACAATATTATAAAAAACCGTGCGTAAAACGTGTTCCATTTAAAACATTAAGGATCATTACACTTCAAATACAGGAACCATGCTGAAATGCTTACATGTTCACAAAAATACGACCTTTTCATTTGAAATAATTACGCAATTGCTTACATTACAAAGGGCATTTAAACGTATTTATTTAGTCAAGGTATTTATTTTGTCAGTGCAAGCACTCTTGGTTGTCATGTGCGTCTTTAGAGGGAGGAGGGGTGAAAGCCTGGCAAGTGGATTTGAGGGTGGTATGGTCTGTAATTGGCAGTCGACTGCTTGCACGCGAGTCCCCAAGGACTCTGCCGCAGGGTAATCAGACTGGCTCTGCTCGCGCATGTTATCATAGCCTCTGGATTGGCACCATCCTAAACACGTGCCCCTACCGAGATGCCCTCTGCCTGTCTGCGATGACCCCTTTAGTGGTGTATTTAGAGACCTAAGTCAGGTTTAAAGGCACTCTTCCATTCTGCCCCGAGGTTTATAAAGGCTGGGTTATATGACTCAGTGTCACTTTATTGTCTAAGGCCTTTACCATTAGTGACTTAATGAACTATCCGCATATAAAACACAGGCCCTATGGTACAGTCCTCTCTAAACATTTAAAAACCACATGATTCACAATATATCATAATTTTCATTTTTATGGATTACAGATGGCCATGGATAGTTTACAAATGAAGCGGGCTAGTTCATTATTTTTATTAAACCATTTTAAATTATGTGACAGGGACTGTAGTTTAGTAATTTTACGCACTGATTCAGCCAACAACTCTAAAGACTAAGTTGGTCCAAATATCATTTCTGAGCAATTTGAGGTCTGTTTAAATTGCATTACCTTGTAAGTCGGTTGTGCCGTGTCCGTTCTGGTGAAGATAAGACTGGTCAAGAGAATGCGTTGGCAAGCTTGGCTGCAGTGGATTCGCTCCGGGATTGCACGGAGACAGAGGCTGCTGCTTGATGTAAGAGGCCCCGTTATTCAGCGACGACGAAGGCGCGGGAGCCCATGCGGATGGCGTGCTTGAGTAGACCGGATGAGGTTCCATGACTCCTCCACTGGTCAGCAGGGGAGAAGCGGAATTGTCATGATGTGGGTACTCGTTCCCTGTGGACCCTGTGCAACTTCCCATGTAGGAATGTCCACTGTTGGCCGATAAATGTGACATTGAATGCCCTGCCAGACCCATTCCCTCCATGTTGCCCGCCAAATGTCCATTCATCATCCCGATTCCACTCTCTAAAGATAAACTGTTTGGAGGACAGGACAGTCCTCCCCCGCTCCCCTGAAAGTTATACGACTCGGGCAGATGGTTGAATCCAAGTCCGTTCATCATGCTATACATTGACGGCTTCAGCGCCTGACACTTGCGCCTGAAACCCCTTGGTCTTCTGCGGAAAGATCCCTCCTCAAACATAAACTCACTGGCCGGGTCGATTGTCCAGTAATGACCCTTTCCTGGTCGACCAAGACCTTTTGGCAATTTAATAAAGCACTCGTTCAGGGACAAGTTGTGACGCACCGAGTTCTTCCACCCTTGATAAGAGCCTCTGAAAAAGGGAAAGCGGCTCTGAAGAAACTGGTAAATCTCACTCAAAGTCAGACGTTTTGTGGGGGAGCTCTGGATAGCCATGACGATCAGAGCTATGTAGGAATACGGCGGCTTTTCAGGGCGACGAATACCAGCGTTTGTCTTCTTGGTTTTGGTCGTGGAGGAGGCCGTCTCCATCACTGACGTCTGGCTATGCGGCTTTTCCGGAGCAGACATCGGACTGCTTTGGGCAGGAGTCTGCACAGAGGGCTGCTGGACCTCGGCCGTCATTAGGTCTTGGGAATTAAGTCAAAATCTCCACTTTAAAAGTAACACCAATTACTCAATGAGCAACCTCACTGGAAGTCCTTTTCAAATATATTATAGCGAACAGAAACTGAAAACAGTCGACAATTTACGAAGATATAGCCGAACAACGCGTTGAAAAAATGTACTCTCTCGTGCGTAATTATGTGTACCCCAAAATTGGTGTCCCCGAACTCCTCTTATAGTAGCGTCCTCAAAAAGCAAGGGACAGGAGGGAACTTCTTTCAAGTTCTGTCGCACTCTTCTCGTCTTTCCTTAGGAGATCGCCTTTTACTTATCTGTTGCCATCACAGCCTTCCAAAACTCTTGACCGTCCGAGCGTCAGAGGAGCTAAGAGGTCCGCCCAGTCCCCTCCCACTCCGCTGGGGTGGGCTACAGGAACATCTGCCCGCCTCAACTCTCTCTATGAGCGTTTTTTTTATTTCTAACCTGTAGCTCCACAACTTCAACAAAGTAAAGAATGTATTAACAAAATTATATATTTTACATTTGCAGGTATTTATTCATATATCTGAAGCGATGTTACTATTGTGCATACATTTGTAATATAGCACGGTAGTTCAGTTACTCTAGTATTGTGGCAGTTTTCATTTGTATAGTCATAATCAGAGTTTAGTAACTGCAGTTTACATAAGTTCATGGTCAAGATTAGTTTGTCTTTTATATAAAAATGTTAGATCTTGCATTGTGTTTGTTTTCCCTTAAACATTAGGTCATGGATTTTAGATTGCATTTGGAGTATCTGAATACTTGTTCTGAGTTGGGCTGATTTAATAAAATAAAGAATAAATTCAAAATTCTATTATATTCAACAAGTTTGTTGAAAAGGAAAAGCTGTACCCATTCAAAAACCACGTTGCTGATTTCTTTTTAAGATAGACAGGAACATGGGCAGGATGTTTATACTGCAAAATGTAAACATTTTCCCTGGCCTTCTTTAAATAAAAAATCAAGCAAAAAGTCCAGCTAGATCAGCTAATACTCTGATGATACATTATGCCCGTGTCTGAGAGCACTCTGTGCAGCACTTGGATACTGTTTTTAAACATGAATGCAGAAATGTACAATGAAGATAAGATTTTAGCAGAGAGGAGAGAGGCACCATTGGTGCGGCCGAGCTCCAAACCTAGTAACTCGGATGAAGTCTTCTGTACTGCGCCTTACAACCCTTCAAGATGAACCAAGAAAATACAAGGCAAGTCATTTGAATCATGCCAGAAATAAACGATGGCAAGGTAGATATGTAACATGTATTTCTTGATTAATGTTAGTATTAGACTTACAAAACGATTGTGTATTCAGTGTGTATGTTTTTAGAAACTAGAGTGTTACTACATGGTCAAAGGTAGCCTAATGTTACCAAGGATTTGAATTCAGCACCGCATCCTATACTTTTATTTCAGAGTCGATGTCCTGCGATGTCTTTGTATTTACCGTGAAACACACTTAAGAGATGTTTTTACAAACTGCACGCTCGTGTCTGTGATAACAAAATAATTTCAAGCCGAATTTGCGAGAGCCTAAATATACATTTTCTGCCGTCTATGCGTGGCAGAGAACTGCTGCTACTTTGCCTTCAGCTGTTGAAAGCAGTACTGGTATTCATTGATCCCGGGAGAGCTAGAGATTTCTCAGCGTTCTCCCCCTCGCAGACGGACGGCCCTGGAGCGGGTTCACTCCGGGTGGCTCGCCGGTCCCTGAAATAAGATATTCTTGCTGCTGTTTTGGTTTCTGCCAACTTGTAGGTGTTTTGTAGCAGTCACTTTTGCACACACACAACTCACGGCATATTTTAAGCATGTAGCCTACACGCAGAAAATGCCACTGTGCACTAGTTATTTAACAGCTAAAAAATGCTGATTATACAATTTCTAACGCATACTAAGTTGACTTCGTCCTAAGTGTCAACAGTATGGCTTTTAGACGCACATTTTAAATATAAGTACTTATATTTCTTTGATTACTTATAATAGTACATATAGGCTACATTCGCGATTAAATCACCCTATTCTAAGAATTAAACATGTAAATTCATACTTCTTCATACTATCCTACGGTCTTTGCCTCAAATTATTACACTTCATAAACAACACAAGTGCGTTATAGGTAGAGCCATCATGAGTTGCTTGGGTATCCTGACGCAAAACATGGCATAATGTCCGAGTGTGCATGACATTGCCTCTGGGGACCTTAAAATATACACAAGTCCCGCTATGGCCAACTTGTGTGGGCACAAGGGAGATATTTGATGGTGTGGCTAGGTTTGAAACCCAAGTAAAGAATGTGTATGGGTAGAAGTATTGTTTTAACCGCTCTACAAGCAGCGCCCGCTTGGAATGGGGCCCATGCATTTATCAGAGACATAGACCACCCAGCGCGTCAAAGGACTGGGCGCGCTCCCGTCTTTTCTCTCTCACTGCATTTAATTACGCTGATGACTTCATTCCGAGAGGACCCCTCGTTTTGACCCGTTCCCCAAAACTAGTGCCTGCCACACTCCTACAACCCCTCCACTCTGTCCGTGACATGCCCTTCTCAACCTGGCTGAGGTTTACTGATAATGGGTGCCTCAATGTTTACTTTATCTTGTGAGAGTGTGATGCGCCATGAATTATCGATCAGCCAGCAGTCATGACTGACGTGGTATTTGATGGCATCGAGAAAGTGTCTCGAGTGTAGAACAAGGCATAATTGTGTCTGTTGAGTGATTACCCGGTCAAAAACTATTATTTAAGAATAACTGTTCACAACAGCAGCCCAGAGCGAGTGCCATACAATTTAATAGGTGCTGTAAACTATTGTAATTTCAAACGATGATTTGATTGATAACCGTCGATAACTGACATAACTTTACAAAAATATTTTTTTAAAGAAATAAATAAGAATCTGCGAGAAAGGATGATTACAAAAAAGTTAATTGAATTCAATTAAGAACGCCGTATCCCTTTTTTATCCCCATCACCCTGCCGTTTTTTAAGCAACTCTCCGAAATCTTTTTCGACTTCCACTCAGCTGAATACACGCTCATTTTCCATGACGTCTGCCAGTGAAATATTTGACAGCACTGCATCCTCTGGAATGCGAAGTCACTTAGGTATAACAATTCCTCATCGCTGACGTACTAGCGTCATGACACTGTGTTCATTTTGTTCAATTGATGTATATGAAATAATTGCATTTTTGGCACTATTCTTAAGCTTTGGGAAAGCCTTACTTGTGAAAAAAGCACAAAGATGTTATTTAATATTTTGATTCAACAGGTGATAGTTGCAGTTTCAGTGTGTGTTCCTTAGTGTATCATATTGTAGCCTATCGTTTAATACAACTAAATGTGTTTTTATATTTTTATAGGCTAGTGCTGAAACATTTTTACTGATATAACACTGGCATAAGCTACACATCTCATTTTAAAACCATACATAAATTATGAATAATACAAACAATGGGTTTTATTTTATGTATTGATTTATTTTTTGACTGTCCACAATTCTTAAAAGTAGTTGAGCTGGTGGAGCAAATTTAATTTTGGGAGCTGGACCTGTCAATGTTATCATGGGAGCTACCCATTCAAGTTCAAATAGGCAAGCATGATGCAAACGTAATGTAACGCTGTTTATTGTTTTTGGCCAATATTTAATCTGGACTACAAAGTTAGAGGATGGTACAGAATACCACATCAAGGCAGATACAGAGCTGACTAAGAGCCAGACTAGCAAATTAGGTTAAAAATAGACTAAAATCAAAATCAAGTTTAATCGTGCAGAATAAGACTTTGGTAGACCAGGCGACATGGCTTACAGATAGCGAGAAATAGTTTCATTCAAAAAAGAAAAAAAAAAACTGTTGTTGTCCCCCAAAGTCACTGAAGTCCCCCAGTCCCCCAGTATTATGCTAACTGCACGTGAAGACGCATTTTGGACAAGCATAGCATGATGATGCTGAATTTAGGTTTAAGCGGAAAGGACCTTAATGTAATTGAGTAGGCTACATCAAAATTAAACTTATAAATAATATATACATTTATTATTTTAAACATAATATACTATACATTTTGTTTAGATCAGTTCATTTTATCTGGGCTTGACCACAAAAAGGAAAAAAAAACTAGATTAATGAGTAATTACTGTACTTGAAGTACACATGTAACATCATAAGAAACACAAATGTTATTATTATTATTATTATATTATTATTATTGTTGTTGTTGTTGTTGTTGTTGTTGTTGTGATTTGATTTGTGATTATGATTTGTTGATTGATAAGCTTGCAATAGGTCATATTAAAGTGAGGCATAAAGTAAGAAAGAAAGAAAGAAAGAAAGAAAGAAAGAAAGAAAGAGAACAAGCTATGTCCATTGTCAGTCAACTTTCTAAGAACTGACACATTTCTGTTTAAAACTTTACAGCAAACTTAACCTTAGACAGATAACCTTCAAAATGTGAGCTAAATAGAGTATATTTCCCAACCTGCTATGTTTGCTAAAAATGTAAATGTATGAATTATATTTTCCTACATGCGTATATAGCCCTGCACCCATAACTACACTTGTCTCTTATACACAAAGTATTCATTACTCTTGGTGACTATATGGTATTAAATGAATATATTAGGCACATGCTGTTGACATGCTTTCTAACATTTTTGCCTGGATTGTGGAAGGAGGTGGATAGTCTGAACACTGAATTCAGATTAACTGCGTCTCACTGTGGTTTGTGTCTTATGCATCACTGCTTTTGGAAAAAAGAGAATATTTCAGCTGCCCAAGAGATGCATTAAGTAGGCTATAGGAGTATACAATAAAATAAAATGGCAATAACAAGGTATAGGTGCAAAGTGAAAATATTACCTCAGCCTTGATGCCTAATGGCGACCTGTTGAAAACGTTAAATGTCATAACAACGTTTAAATAGCATAAAAATGGGTCTCAGGTATTCTACAATTATATTAAATACAATGACTATCATGATACAAGGCCTATCATGCACTACACGTCACCACATCGTTAACGTTTTCATATGAAATAAGTCCTATTGCATTTACTCACCACGCGCACACTCACGCGCCTGCAAACAGCACACACTCGCATCACTTTCACTTACTCAGTAGGTGGCCATGTATATTTTTGTTCAAGTGCTGTTTATGTGAATGAAAAAGGATGGGATTACACGCAGAGGGCTGATTGCGCTCATTGGGCCGCTGGATTGATTTGAACTGTAGGGTGAACTAAGGTAAATTGGGCCACTTTTTGGTAAATGTCGTGGGACAAAAAAATTAAACATCATCCATGTCTTATCAATGCGAATATGATTAATGATGACTCTATGGTATCATTTTATGTTAAAATTATGTTATAAAGTATCAATATTTAGGCCCTAGAAGTCTTTAAATATTTGTTGTGCCAACTTTTTGAAAATGAACCGCTTAAGGTAAAATGGGCCAGCCTATCAGGTAAAGTGGGCCGGCTATCAGCTAAAATGGGCCACTGAAATGACAATACTAAATGACAATACTATACACACACACACACACACACTATGTACTAAGCCATTACTACACAAATGCTAGCCTACTAGCCTACTATTAGCCTACCGCTAATCATCTGTAACAAGTGTCATAAAAAGAGGGAAAAGTAGTCACTTGCATGCAAAAGTAGTCACTTTGTCACTGAGTTGTAGTGATTTCACATCAAAATACTTGTTTTACTCAAAGCAAATGTCATAAATGTGTGTTTGTGAGTAATATAGAGGGTGGCCCATTTTACCTTAACACACATGGCCCATTTTACCTTAGGGGGTTCAGGTAAATTGGGCCACCAACAAAAACCTTTTTTTTTCTAAAATTAAGTTAATATACCAAACTACCACCATTTGGTCTGATGTATGCAAGCAAGACTGATATCCTAAGTACATTTTTTTATCTGTATACATGTTTTAAAATAAATATATGATCCTTATAATATTCAGCCAGATTTGGCATGCCAACCTACTTACCATGCAGCTTTCCGGTGCAGACAAAATTCAAATTGTTGCCCCTCCCACAATAACAACCACAAACCAATCAAATCAAGGTTTTCTAGTCCAGTACAGCTATGGCAACAATTTAATATCTCTTGCAGTCATTGGCTCTAATTTCCATAGGAGCTGGGACCTCCAAACCTTAAGCGGCCCATTTTAGCTGATGGCCCATTTTACCTGAGTTCACCCTATAAGATGTGGGCTCCACCCTTTCTTGTAATCAACGGCGCTAAAATCGCACTGTAGTACGACTTTTTAATTTCCTTGGCGAGAATTTGCCATTGCACCCCGGTGATTTGGTGTGGTAAAAAGGCGGGGTAGACTGATTGTTTGTTGCATCGTCTGACCGTAACGGGACAAGTAGGCTATAAGTGTAGGATAACCAAGGTTGCTTTGTCACTACAGCAACGGAGAATGGGTCAATCGATATCGTCTTACATAGCTACTAAATTTAACGTTAATCATTTACACAGTGAGAGACCTTATATTTGCAGTTTATAACTCGAGACGTTAACAGCCCTGGGATCTGCTGCTTTGTTCAACGAATATTGTTTGTTGTCAACAAGTGAAGAAGATTTCCCATATTGTACATCCTCACACTAATAACACCTCTTAATGACGTAGTGAAGGGCTTGTATATAATGTTGCGCATCGCGTAAAGCAGGTGGCTAATGGTGAGGGGTGGCTTTACGCATAGCAAAAAGAGACTTGGTCCATAGGGCATTCCTCATCAAAGGTCTCGTGTAGGTCACTATAATATATTCGTAAATTATATTCATCAAATGTAGGCTATAGTGCATTGGTGCAACATGTCAAATCCCATGGAATGGCTAATCGATGCGCTCAGAACCCAGAGATATTTAAAATATAGGTTAACCTAAAAATCAGACAATGGGCACCTGTGTTGTTTTGGAAATGTTTTAAAAACAAATGCAGCTGTTGAAATTGCTCAGAACACTAAATATGACGCGCTCAGTCTGTAAACTCCGATTCCCCCTTCTCCCCAACAAAGACCCACGGGTTGGACATGTAAATAACCCTAATGCAGTAAACTATATAAATTGCCTAAGAACTGTTAAGGTCCTCTCAAGGGCCGCATCTAGCACGTGGAACATCAGATTGAGCCTATCCATAACGTGCACAGGAACGAAAATGCTCAAATCACGAATTTAGCACGTCACTAATTGGACTGTTCTTAATTGCAAGCGAACATATTCAGTTATTCTCATTCCCGAGAAATCCCGGGGTTATAAACGGACGTTGACAAACAAGCAAATCTTCTTGTTGGTCTACACAAAATCAAAAGGGACTTTTAAGTGGCTTCATGGTGGTCCTTGGTGACAAGATCATTGATCATTTAAATGTTAACCCAAAACAAGCACGAAGCCTCCTTGAGAGCAAAGATGACCTTTGTCCTGTAGATGCTTGTGGCCAGACCTCTGCATCTCTGTCCAGATTAACCAGAACTGTCATCTTCACATGGGCTTTCTAAGACAAATATTTTCATTTCTATGTCCTTTGGACCAGTGCGTTACCTGGTGTCATTGTGGTTTCCCCAGACAGATCTTTCCTATAGTTGTCATTAAATTTAAGCATTGTTTGAGCTGTAGTAATGTTGCTTTGTGCAATTGGTCTATGTCTGTTTAAAAATCACTTGGTATTACCAAGACCCAGGGTATATGCTGTTTTATTGCTCTCTTATTCTATTGTTTTGGTTGAGAGTAATAACCCTTTGTCTACAAACAATAATCAAAATAATGCTCACTGTAGACCCACATTATTTTTCACTCAGAACCAAGTACAAATTCTGTCATTATTAAACCATAAAACACAGAATGTGAAATCTTCGAAACTAAAAGGAAAGCACATTATCTTAAAAAAAAACAATATTTGTGTAAATATTATGATTTTCCTATCTCCCAGATTTATACAGTTATTACATTAACTTTTTTATTAGCATTTCATCATCTCATGGAGTGTTTGCTAGTAACTGCAAGCTTGTCAAATACAGATTTACTGAGCCCAAGTCATCGCAATGTCATCCCTAAGGAAGCCTACGGACAGATTAAAATAATAATAGGATAAGACGCTGTCAAGGCCATAAAACGAAGGTACACGATTTAAAACAATTAAACAACATTTTATTTGTTTACTCGTCAAATAGTGATGTTGTTAAAAGCAAAAAGAAATGAACGCAAAGATTTCGTTGGTCCTTTGTGGATCAATTGAGGTTATTTTACAAACCCGCATCAAAACTTGACACAAGTGAAGTGCAGAGGCGGTGAAGAGTTGGCAGGATTTGGATTAGAGGCAATAAACTGAAACTGTGGCCTGCAAAAAAGCCCTCTGGTTAAAGGGCCAGAAACTACAGTTTTATTTTTCACTCAAAATGACAGTATGCTAACCGTACCGACAAGAAAATATGTAAACAAAAGATACTTAGGAAAGACACGAACGATTAAGCATCGGTGACATTTTTTTCTCCTTTCCAACTGAAAACAACATAGGCCTAATGTTCTGAAAAGCAAAGAACAACTAGAGCCACACTAGTGACAGGGTGACCACACAAAGTTGGTTTTATTTTGAGATTAGACCAATAACACTCATGTCGTTAGGCCTTGGTCAGTACACAAATACACGAACAGAGGCTGACGAGGATGTGTTCAGTGACGATAGCTGAAGGGTGTCGGTGTGCAATACTGTCTGATCGACAAACAGTATATTTACAGCAATATGCAACTACTTTAGAGGTCCTCTATATGAACAAATAACTAAGTGCCCAAAATGTAGGTTGTATATTAACTTAGGAACTGATCTGATAGTAGGCTATACTGCAGTTCAGGAACTTCTGTCGTCTATTTGTAATCCCATGCAGGGCAATTATGCCGTAATTTATTTATTCTACTCTTGCATCTAAAAAGCCACTGTCAGCGTATTCTCTGTCGAAGTCCTAAATACAAACAGAAACATATTAGACAATAAAGCTGAAAGCTGAACTTATCAGGTTCACAATGTAATTTTAGTTATGACACTAGACTAATCATCATACAGAAATTATGTAAAATCGTTTTGTAGGCTATGTATTTAACATTATTTTCCTGTAAAGTCTTACTGTTAGGTTCAGCTTTAATTCAGTATCTTACAGTGAAATATTTTTCAGTCAAATATTTTTCCACTGTTATAAACCCCCTATACTTCCACACTTTCCCTTCTGAACTGTGTCTACTATAAAGGGGTTCCAGGAAGGACTCTAATGTTCTTATCTATCTGTTCCTGTGAAGTCCCTTCATCAGTTCCCCATCCTTCTTACCTCCTGCCTGTTAGAATTGCTCACAGACTAACAATAATTGAGAGGTATGGATAGCAAAACGATTGAGTATCTCTCTCTCCTTGGGGGCGAAATACCAGAGAAACCACTATAAAATTGCCATTTTCCCTCTCACGCACTGCTCTGTGCTTCCTACAATCCAGTCTGGCCCCTCAGATCCACAGCTCCACACATGGCTGTGGGAGGGTGGCTGAAAGGAACCCACTGTGAAGTTCGTGTTTGTGTTCCTTTGCTCAGCCACCCCTTATTCCCCCCTTCCCCCCCACAACCCCACACACACACTACCCCACCCCCCAACACACACACACAATTAACCAGAGCCTGTCCATGTCAGACCATTATACATCAGTGAGGAGACATCACACAGTAGACATGCACTCAGGCTGAACAGAAGAAGAGAGAGAGGAGAGTGGGCTGGTGTGGTGGCGTCTGTTGCAGGTCTCATCTTTTGATACACACTGATTTGAATTTGATGAGAGCGAGCGTTCACATCCGTGCCCTATTTACATGGCCTCGCAGCAGCTCCCCTGCCACCACTGCCACCACCACCACCACTACCACCGCGCTTTAAAGGGGGATTTTCCTGTGGGGAGAGCATTCGGAAAAAGCAATTAAGAATTCCCAAACAGCGCACAACAATAGAAGATGTCGTTGTGCAATGTGTTGTTCTTGAGTCTCTTAAGGTTTTCCTCCGAGACTGCCCTCAACTATTTTTACACCACACAGAGGAGGCACCTAACACTGAAACCTCAACTGATTGGGGGGGCAGGTAGCTGGTGGGGTAGTAGGGTTGGGGTTGGGGTTGGGGGTAGGGGCATAGGCTGGGGATTGGGGAGGGGTGGAGTTGTGTGGTAATTTCCTCAGTGAAGTTTACCCCCGTCTCTGCTCTCCTACAAACAAGGCTTGGCAGCTTACATTATTTTGCTTGTACAATCTGCGCTCATGTAACTTTGAACCGGGGGCATATCCTCATTGTCTGTGGGAACCGATAGCTAAGCAAGCAGGCAAGCGGTCGTTTTTTTGGGGAATGTTTCGGAAACGTAACGTGATTCGGCCCCATAATGCCTTTCTGCCCACAGAGGAAGACCAGGGTGGGAAAAAGGGCTGTGAGCATTTCCTGCGCAGAGGGGGGTCCCAGTGATGCATCAGACCAAACTGGAATCATGTGACGTGCGGCCCGCCAAGGCGCAGTTTGTGATCTCAATTGGAGAGCAAGAGCGAGAGGAGGAGAGTACAGCACAGCATAGCAGAAGCCCCTAAATTGTTAATTGCTCCAGAGCAAGAGGAATGCACTCCAGCTGAATTTGAGAGTATGGGAACGCTACAGGGGACTGCTTCTCCCAGTCTAGGAAATACACCCATAAGAAATAACACAGCATAAACATTTGTTTATTAGAATCTTTAAAAAATACTATAACAATTCAGCACTGAATAGTGCACCACGACAAGGATTTTTATTACAGATTTCTTTATGCGGCTGGGCAAATGAAACTGAACTGCTGACAAAAAAAACCTGCTAAATTTATTTAGTCTTGTGCTTATTGCTGTGCCTATCACCCCCCCCCCCCCCTCCCCAGTTGCTAATGATAGTTTAATGAAAAGGGGGAGGAATACAGTGGTGAAGTAGCGGTCACAGAACGTGCTCTCAGGATGAAACAGACAGACACGCCAGCCAACAAGCGAGACGGCTAGCTAGCATGTGTATCCAGACACGCGTGTGTGTGTGCGCGGACTGCCAAGGTTTGCTCCCTGGGGTTTGTGTAAATGTCATAGGGAGCACACGGGGAATCTTACGCCCAAAACCGTCAAAGGGGCTTTTTATTTCCACCTGCTCTAGGCCTCTTTCCGTTGGCCTGCTCTATAACAATGGTACTGGAAAAGGGCTGGAGAGTGCTTCGTGACAGCACCAAGATTGATGCAGGATTATGTTTGGCCCTTCTTCAGATCTGGTCCAAAAGGGAAGTAGCACTACCCCCCCAACCCAACCTCCCCAAACCCCCTCTTCACCTCTATTCAGAACCAGCACCTCCTGTGAAACGAGGGCTGTAAAAAGGACAATGTGCTGATCATGACTTTCTCAGAAAATCCTTTTGCGCACACAAAGACATTCTCAGACACACACACACACACACACACACACACACACACACACAGATGCATGCACACACACCGAGAACACACCGTGCACACATATACAAACACTTGTGCACGCACGAACACACGGTGCACACATACACACACAGTCACACACACACTGTGCACACACACACTGTTCACAGATATACACACACTCACTCAACTGTACACATTATTAGACAGTCTGCGCATAGATATTCAAACACATAGACCAAAAAGTGGCAATCGCTAGAAAAGGCAACTTGGCATGCGTACCTAAACAAGGTTTTCACTACTCATAAATCAACTCACCACTACATGAAACAGGGTAACGCTCATTTGCGCCGTGCTGTCGTGTCCAAAAGCCACACCGCGTCAGGATAGGTTCTCACTCTCTCATTAGGAGAATAGCAGCGAGGGTTCCATCTGAAAAGAGATACAAGCAGCTCATCAGTTTTTACATTCTTTCCATTTCAGCAGGGCCATAATAGGGTGAACGTCTAAAAAAATATAAAATTATCTTTTTTTTCCCTATCTTTTTCTTTTTTCTCTTTCCCTCCATTTACTTGTAGGGTGAAGGGTGAGGGTCTGACTGGTCTAAGACGTGTCACCTGAAACGATGGTTTGTGTTCCCCCTCAGAGATTACGGGGTGTCTGGATGCACAGGAGGAGGGAGAGCCGCGCTACGTGCTGTGGTGTGCGTCGTGCCACACGGCAAACACTTCTTCGGATCACCCTCCGGGGCAGCGACCTTTGACCTCACCACGTGTTTATATCTAGTGATTGATCGGATAAATAGTGATGAGTCACCCCTCTGAGTGTGTTTACGTTACACAGTCACGCAAGGAGGAGAAGGAGTGCCACGGTCTGCTAGAGGCAGACGAGAGAGAGAAAGTGAGAGCGAGACAGAGAGGAGAGTCTCACTGTCTCTCTCTCTTTCTCTGCACGTCTGTCTGTCTGAACGTGTGTCTCTGTGTTTATATGTGTGTGTGTGTGTGTTTTGGGGGGGGTGGGTTGTGTTTGATAATGATGTGCTACAGCCATGCTAAAATTGGAGAACCTTGGCTGCTGTTCTGTACCTGTAGGTTGGGTCACTGCTGCTTTATTGCCGTAATGTCCTTGTAAAAATCTCTGGAGATAGAAGACTGCAATAAAAAACAGCAATTTTTTACTGGTAAAATGTGACTATAAATACAGAGCATAAATGATTATGTAATCAGAGCATAACAAGGGCAGGAATAATTCTATGCAAAATTTCTATATATTTTTTTACAGGTTTAATATCCTGAACAATTCTGCATATGCTCTGTACTGGGACATAACTGTCTAGTCTAATACTGTAAATGGTTAATTATAGGGAATACTATTATTTTATGGCCGTAAATTAGTAAAAGAAAATGTATAGATATTTTGTTTCTAAACAGTCTATTTTTGTCTCCGCATGTTTCTCCATGATTTATGTACTGCATTATTCACTTAATGCAATAAAGCGTCAACAAAAATACTCCTTGGTCTTGATATGACCATAATATCTCAATACAAATTTTTTGCCATGCACTTAACTTGCACACTCTACTGTGACAGAATGTTCCCAAAGGATTTTTTTAATGTTACTTAAACTGGAGTCTTACAGAGTGTCCTGTGACTGCAACTGAAGCAAGCAAGCCGTCTTCCCTCTCTATGATTAAAAAGCAATATCCCACCCTAGTCTCCGGCACTCTCTGGAATTTCACCATTGTTGTTTTTGTATAGCAGCCTAAGTTTGCTCAACTCTGTAAATAAAATGCATTCAGTCATTTGACAGTTTTGCCTCTGCTTTTCCTCCCCACTTAAACTTGAGTCGCGCAGTTCATCACTGACCTGTTGCTGTGGATAACTCTTCCCTTACACCCAGCCCCTCCCAAAACTCACACATGTTCCCACAATGAAAGAGTCAGCAGGCCTTATTTTGGACAGTTTCTCCTGAATTGTAAGGCCTGTCAGGGCACTTGATTGATAGTCGTGTTTATCAACATATTATTAAGTAATCAGGGTTCACCACAGCTGCTCCTGTAGCTCCTTAATTCCAGCAAAAGGTCTGACATTAAATGGTAATTAAAGGCTTTTGAAAACTGTTTATTTTCTAGAGCTCTGCGACAAAAAAGTGTGTGTTTTGTTTTGTATGGTATTTATATTTGTATCCTCACAACCCTGTGCAAACGTAACCAAGTGATATCATGTCTGTGTTGGTTGCTAGTGTACCTGTTTGTGTGATTATTGACTTTCGTAAAATACAGCCTTAACAAAACTGCCGAGGAAAATGCCTCAAGTCCATTCCTTAATGTAATATTTATTGCAGAAAATATTAGCATAAAGTAAGAGTTACACCACACCATCCATGCAAGTTAAATCTGTTCAACTATCTTACTGTAAACATTTTGATTTATGTCTTCACTGTGAATGTATAAGATCAATGATGATTACAACTCTATCCTTGGATTTACATCCCAGCAACAGTATCATGTTTGGCACTATGCATACTATGTATAGGCTACAACAGACAGTACCAGCAAAGGGGAGAAGTGGCTAAAACCTCTGTTGCCTGCGCAGTAGGATACGCCTCATGTTTCATGTAAATTTGCAGGCACATAACAGTGATCCCAAAGTCTACAAGAGGGTCTGTAGACTGACATTGGTGATGAACAGTCATTTGGTAATGGACCATTTTCGGCTAAAAATCGGCTTAATCTCATTACATTGCTATGGTCAATTTGATATTGAAATCAATCTAATGGCAGATGTTTTGTGTTGCACTTTGAGAACACACATCTCTACTGGTAATTTGAATATGGCTATACTTAATGTATGGTCCAGATAGGTTTTCTAGTTTTATTAGAGTGTATAGGCTACTATATAAAATATTTAAAAGAAGGTCATTAATATTTTTGTAAATATTAAATTCAATGACGATTGGAAATCTGTGCTCTAATTAAATACCATTGCGTTTGGTTAAAATAACAGAAATAAATGAATATCTATCAAAGGCCACATATTATTGTATGTCAGCAGGCTATGACAATTCTTAAAAGTAGAATGACTTCGAAATGATAGACTTGCACGTGCATATTTAGCACCTGCTAAGATTGTGTAACTCCCTCCCTGCGCGCGAGCAAGACGGGCTTCTAACTTCCACATGTACTTGTATACAGTGTTTTTATACGACATTAAACTTGATATAAGTTCCTGGAATACTTTGTGATGCACCAGTCAGTGACAAATTCGAAGATAAACTACAAGCCAAAAAGTTTTCAAAACGAAGGCAACTCGTTTCTTCTCTAACTGCCTGTGAAATGGCGCTCTTTACTGGACAACAGGTAATACCAAAATGGAAATATTTATGGCACGCTTCAAAAAGATTAGGTGCAGTTGTTGTTGAACAGAAATCACGCCCCCTTTTATACCGGCAAGAAAGTTTCAGTTTCTCTGTCGCTTGTTTTTCAGCTATCCTTAACATATGGCAAATTGAACTGAGTGGTTAGAATGAAACTAAGAAGCCGGTTTCCTTATCTGAAAAGCCCACTTCACTTCTCTTCGTGTAGGCCGCTACTTAGCAGAGGAGACGTAACGGAGTTCCTTCCTCCTGGACCGAGAAATTCTGCTTAAAGCCTTAGGCTGTGTTTACAACATCATTATTTATTATGGCAGGGATCTCAGATTTTATTGGTTTTGTGGGTCTGAGGGAAAATATCAATCTTTGCAAGAGGGCCTATTGAAATGTTTGCTATTTTTGGTTAAGTGGATAGGCTTCATTAGAAAAGCAGTGTAAACAGTAGAGAAATAATTACATGGAACAAACACTAGAATTCTCTGCAGCCTTAATGACAAATCAAATATGACTTATGGTTGTTGGAAATTTTAAATGTCTTCTGTTGAGTATGTGGGATTTGGAGGCTTTAATATTTTTTTTTATTTCTCACACGGGATTTATTCATTCTTTGCTATACCTTTAATTTCTCTAGCAAATATTAAAGGACTGCTTTTGTAGTGGCATTTGTAATTACTTGTGTTGTAACATGGAATATTTATAAACTAAAATTTCATATGGACTTTATCACCTGAGAGAGCTTCATTAGAAAATAATGATTTGTGGATATATATTAGTCTTAATTCTACTCAGTTTCTCTCAGTTCCCAAGACTCCATTTTATGAGCATGCAAACACCAGCAAGCTGTTTTTTTCTGGCTTCAGTGTGCAAATGCAGACCAGCTTTCTCATGTTCAGAAACGGCTAAGGTTTAAAACAAGGTTAATACACAGCTTTGCCCTCTCAATGCTGTAGACAAACCGGGGCATACAAGGTTGCCAACCCATAGTGGTGTCCAGACCTTGCCCTTTGGTGCACGTCAGTTGATTGTAAGTACAAAGCTGATGGGACAGCTCCACCCACAAAAGGCAATGTATGTACATAATGTATTTGTGGGCCGCATTCCCCTGTGTCTGTAATGATTAGCTTCTGTAGTCGTGGCGGCCACAGACCAGCGTGCTGCCTTGTTGTGGGCAGGAGCCGTAACCTGGGGCTTCCCCAAGGCTTGGGGTCTGGTCTGAGTTCTGTAACCAGGCTCACTGGCAGACGCAGCTGCCCAATGGACAGCCCCGTGTCCCGTGCTGTGTGGGCCCATCCATGCTGGTCCCAATCCTCGTTCTTCTTTTAATCATACAGAACCACTCCCAATTACCAGATTATGGTTTCTGTCCTCTCCTGTGGGACTCGGCTGGCAGCCGTGTCTACTACACAGACAAACATCGAGACAGACAGACAGACAGGCAGGCAGGCAGACAGACAGACAGGCAGGCAGGAAGGTAGACAGATACGTGTCTCAACACTGTCACAGAATTGATGACTGATGATGACGGGGTATTGTCACAAAGTTGCCTCCGGTTTTACAGGGGTCGCAGTTATTCAGGGGAGTGTCAGTTTGGAAGTGGCGTGGTGATGGAAGCAGCAAAAATAAATAACTCCGTGGCAGGCGTTCAATCCCTCACTGAATACCCATAATACAAGACATGCATGCTCCCTCTGTGCTCGAACAATGCTGGTGCTGGAGAGATCTCTGTGGGCAGGGAAACAGACCACAGGGCTTGGACTCCTGCTGAGCTTGTTTCATGTGTGAGAAACATGGATTTTCTGTATTATATAATTTTAGTAGTTTCGTATAGGCTCTGGCTGCCTTTTGCTCTGTAAGTGCAGACCATTCAGACACCTAGCATTTGTTTCCCATCACTTTGCTGTCCTTCTGTCAAGGTGGCACGGCTGAATAAGGTGACTAAAACTATTCATTAAAACTCGCTCGCATGTATCACGTAACAGTTTTACCTCACCCAATTAATCTTTTCATCAGCTTGCATCACACTATCCTGCCCCATGTAAGAATAGTAATTGTAAAACAATCCTCAGCGGGATGTCTCATCCAGGCTTGTTTAAGCTCTCCAAAACAAAACTTGCCGAGAGGGGAAAAGAATTCTTTCATGCGTTAACACACACTGCCGGACTCTTATTTTCTTTGCTTGACGTTCCAAATTGGTGGAGCCTCAGTTAATGCATCCCTTAGCACAAGGGCATGTCCTACACACACATATATACACACACAGACACACAGACACAGACACAGACACAGACACACACACACACACACACACACACACACACACACACACACACACACACACACACACACACACACATACACACATACACACACAAACACAGGAATTAAAACATTAGAAGAAAAAAAAAGTTAAGCAGCTGAATGACACAAAGAGGGGTATGTTTTTGATGTTGGAGTGAACGGGGGCGGGGAAGAGAGTGAGAAAGAAAGAGAGAGAAAGAAAGAGAGACAGAGAGTCCAGTTTGTAATTTTGCTGTTTTCTTTTGTGGAGGGGAGTTGTCCATATTATGTGGTGGTGGGGGACGGAGAAGGGGTATGAGATGCCCAGGCCAGCACCTAATTGCAGCAAGGGTGCCCACACCCCTTTAGAAATTTCTCCAAAAGTGGGAGGGCAAGTAGGTACAGCAGTAGGGGCCCCCTTGTTTGAGTTGGCCGGGACCACGGGGGACGCGGGGGCTTGCGCCATCCATCCCGGAGGTGATTCACACTCGACTGCACAGTTAAGCCTCTTGTCTCTGCTGGGCACAGGCACAAGCCACACACAAGCAGGGCTGTGACATGACAGGGCCGTTGTGGATGCCAGCCGTGTGAGCTGAACTGCTGTGATAACCTGGTGCCCTGTCACAGAGGACGAACAGCCAGCAGAAAGTTCTCCTTCATCGACAGTTACCCCTGTTTACGGTCCACTAAAACAATCAAACAGAACTTTAAAGACATAGGCGCAAATTAAAAAAAAAACGTAAACTATCAGTGTGAGGAAAATGAGCTTTGTAGCAAGAGTGTAGGTAAGCTTTACAATGCCCTGGCTGGTAATGGGGGACTGCTTTGGCACTGCCAGTGAATGGGCTGCTTACCATATTTGCCAAACAGCATCCAGTCATGGCTGTCTGCTGATCCAACCCTATGGAAATGACCAGATTCCTTCTAATTCAACCCGTCAGCAATCTGTTTGGGTCATGTGTCCTTGTTGATCCGGTGATGAGCTGGAAACGAATCTCAATCCAGTTGTGGTTTAATAATGAAGACCCCATGTTGTTGTGTTCTGTCCTCCCTGATGAGAACCTCTTGAAAATCCAGGCTTTTAGCTGTCGGTGATTTGCTCCACAGCTTTCGCTGTCAGGGCAAATTAAGCCGCGGAAGAGACGTGAGTAATGGCGCTCTCTGTTTGAAGAGATCAATTAAACAGGAAAAAAGAAAAGCAATCATATTTTGCAGCTTGTCAAAAAAAAGCCACACACGGAAAAGCCGTCACACTCACGGCCTGCTGTCAGCCTGCGGTTCCCCAGTGTGAGTGACGTGCTCCACAGAAGGCTACGTTCCTTTAGCAGCCGCTGGATCTCAGGAGTGTAGCCCATGAATATGAGCCCATTTCTCCCCCCACCATACCACAGCACACCCCAGCCCTTTGCTGCTCAGTGGCCTTAGCTATATTATTCCTGGCCCCTGGTATCTGAGGCACCTCCACACATTTTTCAGCAGGTTCTTTCAGTGGGCTTGTTTTTCCTTCGTGGTCCTTTCAAGTCTCCCACTCTAAGAGGCGTTTAATAACTAAGCCACTGTCCTCAAACACTGAAGGAAATACCCTCCATGTCCTAAATGTTTTCCCTCAAACAGGCGGTGTTGCTCCACAGAAGGAAAACTAGCATTTTAATTTGTGTTTTTTTTTTTTTGCATGGTTTGGCCTGTCTAGGGGGCTGATAAATCAGTATTATGCAGTCTGGAGGGTTTTGTCAGGTTTAAATTAACGTGGAAGTAAGAAATTTTGTTCCAGTTTCAAAAGCAAGAATTTGTTTGCATTTGTTGGTTTAGGGCTACATCCTCTGCCTTGTTCTGTAGCTGCCATTCTTACAAATCAAAACCTTGCCGTACTTGGTTTCCACATCTGTATTCCTGTTGCTCGCCAAATACAGGCTTTAATTAGACAGCGTCAGGACTTCAGTTTTCCAATTTCCTCATTGCCTTGATATTTCTGTCCTCAGGTAGTGTGTGTGTGTGTGTGTTGTGTGTGTGTGTGTGTGTGTGTGTGTGTGTGTGTGTGTGTGTGTGTGTGTGTGTGCGGTGTGTGTGTGTGTATTTGCAATTGTGTGTTTGCCTGTGTGTGTACAAAAGAGTGAGAGACAGCAAGGGAGAGAGAAGGGAGGGAGCATGAGAGCAGATCATGTATGTTCAGTGTGTGGCTATGTTACTTGTGAAATCTGTTGTATGTGAGAGAAGTTCGTGTTTTTTTGCGCCTGAGCCTGTGCACACACACTCCTGTCATTCAAATGGCATTGCAAATGCAGCCTTCCGCTCAGGTGGCTGGTTGTCAGAGAAGCAGGGAAATGACTTTAGAAAACTGAAATGGAAGGAGGTTGAGAAAACTGTTGGCAAGCGGCGCCGAGCAAAACCCTGGACAATATTCCCGCTTCATGCTTAAAAATCAATAAGCAGCCCCAGCGCCGCACGCAAGACCCCACACATCGCCCTAGCAGCCCACCAGGGACCCCGACCTAGTAATAACGTGTTGACTCAGAGGCAACAGGAGAGAGAGAGAGAGGGAGGGAAAGGGAGAGAGAGAGAGAGAGAGGGGGAGAGGGAGATGCAGAGAGAGAGTCTGTTACTGTGTAGGCAAATCTATATAAAAAAATAAAGGGTTTCTACACGATGCATTAGCAAGGTCACTATAAAGAAAATGTTTACAAATGGCCCCCATCAAAGCTGCAAAGTTTGCAAAGATGCAGATACTCTTCATACTTCTACACATTTACTCCTTGTCTGTCTCTTTACTCTTCCCTATAAACACATGCATGTCTCTCTCTCTCTGTCTCTCTCACACACACACACACACACACACACACACACACGCACATTCTCACTCGATCTCAGGTCTGATTTGGCCCTTACTCTGAGGTCAGAAAGCATATAATAACAACAAGGCCAGCAAAGATAAACACCTGTGTCCACATCCGAGGATCAACACTCTGCCTGAATTACTTTATTAGTGCAACTGTGTAAACACCTCCCTTGGGCTCATACGCATAAGTAAAGAAATTAATCGAGGAGCGTTCCGTGACCCTTATTGCACAAGAGATTTCCTTGAAGGATTTACCTCACCCTCGGCCCCCCCCTCCTATTCTTAAAACACTTACAACAGCTGGCTAACACAGGCTTACCATATTCAATGGAATGTTTTTTTATTCTCTCTGTAGTTCAGTTTGTAAAATCACTGGCATTGCATTACTGTTTTTCGTCTGCATCATTAATTCCTGTAGTGAGATGTAGGCTACATAATTTCATAACACAAAGTGCCACAGACACAGCTCATGTTTCTAACAAGTTGTTGGCAATCTATTAAGGTGGTAGATGATGCCTTTACACACAGCCTCAGCCCAAAGCCAGATTATTTATAGTGAGTGAATGGGCACAGTGAAACCGCCATCGTCTGCCACTTTTTGACACCCGTAATTTCACTCGCCCAGTGTTTATGCACAACTGGTATTTTCCCTCTTTGTCTGCTGTAGGAGATGGATGATATGGACGGTAGTTTGGAGTCGGAGGAAGCACAAAGATTTCATTTAGAGAAAAAAAAAACCTAGTTGTATATGTGTGTATATTTTCCTCCATGTTCTTCAGATCAATTCATCACCTGTGCTGACTTCACTGTAAATAGACATATTCAATAACAATAATGATGGTCCCAATCACAGGCTGTTGGAGTGGCTAAAGCTAGATGGCAGTAGCCAAAGCCCCAGTGAGACAACTTGGAAAATTAACAACCAAAATCTAAGCAAAAAAAAATGTAATGAAATTCTATTTAAAAAATAATGTCACATCTGACAGTGACATGGTAAAGCGATAGAAACAGATATATGTTTAATATTTTCATTGGTGTACTTGTCTTGCTGTCTGCTTTCATGATGTTGATGTGTTTGGATAGAAATAGCAGTATTGAATAATATTCTGTCAGAGCAATAAGATAGGATTAAAATGTAATGTCATTTTTGGGGAATCCCCTCCATTGCATGTGCTATCAACACGCTCTGTCTTTAATATCTTACAAGGATGTGTGTTCTACTGGATTTTTTTAAAGAATGTCTGACATTGTTCCAGAATTCCACTGCACAAAAGGTGGTTGACTGCTGGACCTTTTTTGTATTGCTTACTCATAGGTGTATGTGTTGTATGTGTTGTTCCTAAAAGGTTTGAAATAGAGGCTGTCTTACTCAGTTTCATCTAGGATACTCTGGGACTACAGTAATTCTCCCGGCCTTCAGTTTTAATAAAGCATTGTGCTTTCCCAAGGATTCAGTAGGTGGGTGGTGGATTGTCTGATTGACAGACCCACCAGGATTTGAACTTGTGTTATCCACTCTGTACTGGGTGATTGTATCAAGGTCATGGACACACATGCACACATGCACGCACACACGCAGCACACACACACACACACACACACGCAAGCATGCACAACTATGCATGCACATGCAGATACACACATGCACATACATACACACACACATACACACAGAGATCTCACACTCAGGGCCAGGGTAAGTGATGTCAGCTCCTGCCCCAGGCTCTTATGTGGTTCACAGAGAGCAGTGATCCACTGTGCGTGTTGGAGCAGTTATAGGACACAGCCCTGGAACAGTGAGAGACCAGCGGCTTTCGCTGATGCATTTACTTATACTCTTTGTTACCAGATGGTTTGTGTGTGTGTGTGTGTGTGTGTGTGTGTGTGTGTGTGTGTGTGTGCTTGTGTGTTTCTGTGGTGTGTGTGTTTCTGTATGTGTTTCTGTGTGTGTGTGTGTGTGTCGGTTCAGAGGAGAACGAGAGAGAGACAGACAGAGAAAGAGAGACAGAGAAAATAAATATGTGTGTGTGTGTGAGAAATAAAGAGTGTGTGTGTGTGTGACAGAGAGACAGTAAGTGTGCCTGTGTTTTCTATGTGTATCTGCAGCACTGAGAGCGTGTGTGTGTTTCTGCCACATGAGCGAGTACTGTGGTGTTTGCGTGTTGATTAGGCATGCTGATGTTAGCATGTTACAGGCTTGCTTCATCAAAGAGCTGGGGGTGAACATGAACCCACACTGGGAGCGCAGAGAGCCACACCAGACCTGATTTGGCAGTCACTCCGCAAGCAAGAGTTTTGCTCCCCTCCCCTCTCCTCCTCTACCTCTTCTCCTCTCCTCCTCTTTTCCAAGGTTAGATGTAATACATTTTGGACTCTGTGGTCAAATCCTAAGCCCAGGATTTCACTTCTATTAATCAACATCCAGAACGTCTGATTTCTTGGACTGCTCTGTAATGGCTCAGTCCTTGATGGTCTCATTTCCTTGCAAGTCTCCTGTTACCCCAGTGCTTGTAATTAGCAAGCTTTCCCACTCTGCGTAGATGATAAGAGGCTGATCCCTAGCATCTCGCTCTTTGTGTGTGTGTGTGTGTGGGCGTGTGCGTGCAAGTTTGTCTTCATGCTTCTATGTTTGCACGCATGTGTCTGTGTATGTGTGCGTGTGTGTATGTGTGTCTGTGTGCGCACGCGCATGTGTGTCTGTGTGCGCATGCGCCTGTATGTCTGTCTCTATCTGTGTGTGCCTCTCTGTCTCTCTCTCTTTCTTTTTTGCTCTCTTTCTTCTTTTCTATTTCTCTCTCTGTGTTAGGGTGTGAGGACTAAGATTGGTAGGCAAAACAAGGAGGGTCAGTGACAGAAAAATTGAAGACATGTGCAGGGCTTTAGTCTTTGGGGGCCTGCATCAAAGGTCCTGAGAGCGGAGGATTTTGTGTAGTAATACTGTCTTTCTCTATTTAATATTCCTCTTTATGGCTGTAAAACTGCACTAGACAGTAGAGCTTTTACAGCTAAGTCACTTCAGAAATTAGCCAGAGGTCAGAAATTCAAGTTAATGTGTTTCCCTCAATATTGTTTAACATTGAGACGTGAAGCAAAACTGTCAAATAAAATTTACACACAAAGCCAGCTACATCTTTAAAAAAAGAAAAACAACGTACCACTCTCAGACCTCGTAGTGAATGGCTAAGTGGAAAGAAAGGGCCCCAGACTTCCCATTTAGGGTTTTTACTGGGCTCACTTTATGGGCGAGTCATGCTTTTGGGTGGCGTGGATGGACAGGGACCACTGGCAGTGACACACCAGAGCGCCTCGTCGTCGACTTGACAGCCATTTGGAAGCCATCACATGCTGCTGTTTGATCTGAGGGGGTGAGGATCACAGAAACAGAGGGAGAGAGATGAGTGTCTAATGGATTTCTCAGACTGTCAATTCCTTCTTGTTTGGTACCACCAAGGTTAATTGAGTGTCTTGAGATAGCGCAGCTGATAGGAAAGTGCTGTTGTTATATGTTTGAATAGCGGCTAGGTCACTCTTTGTGGTCACCCTGTCAGCATGCTTGAATCTGATGTAAGACGGAATTCCTGTTAAGGGGGCAGATATGCATTGATTTAATAAAGTGATTTGTAAAGCCCACAGTGAGTAGGCACGGGATTTGGATACTGCACAGAAACACAACTGTCATGCACATTGTGGGGTTCTGTGTGCCACAGCCTGGCTTACTGAAAATGAGGAATTCAAGGCATGGAATTTTCTTCAGTGCATGCTCACACTGGTAGAAACTCTGGCAGCCTTTTGGCATCTCCGTGCATTGCTAGAACAGAAACCAGTCTGTGGTTTATTTCAGTGTGGTTTGTGCTGCTCAGCGTGAACACATAATCAAGTCTTGGAACTTCAAAATGGAGCTAATTAGCATTATGCTAGGAAATTTCTGATAGTCTGCATGAAGATAATTTCTTGGAGACTCTGTTTTGATTCATTCTTATGAAATTGCCATCTCATTTGTACCCAAATTGAGCCTAATTTGAATGAATTATTTGATTCATAAATCATAATGACTTCATGGGGAAATTACATTGTTATGAACAGATGGGGGAAATGACCTTCGTGGGTTTTTGAGTACAGAGTAGAATGCACTTTGGAAGAACATTCCACTGGTATGCTTTGCATAAATTGATATTTCCTCACATTGCTAATTGATTTGTATGATTTCATGCACTCATGTTTGACTGCTGTATTTCATGTTCCATAATGGGATAAAAATAACATAAAATTTTAGGGGCACACCGACAGCCTACTTTAATCCCACACTAAAGTCCTGCTCATTTTTCAAAGGTGTCTGGTTCTTATACCAGGCCAAAGCGTCCTCTCAGCGTGTGCGGCCATCTTGAAAATCAATGTTTGCATGACCCCCGAACCCTCCCATTTCCTTGCCAAGTGGCTTTTTTTCCTCCCTCGGCCTGGCCCAGTCCCGATGACAACAAAAGATTTTTCTTCAGCTCCCTCTCCTGTGTGTCTCGCTAACTGTAAAGTTTCAGGGTTAAAGCTTTTAACAAGCTAACATTACTTTGGGGAACAGTAACTGAAATTAGTGCTTGATTCCCTTTGTGTGAGTGGGGTCTTAATGGCGCTGTGAAACCAGATGTGGGCCTGTGTCTCCAGGCAGCGGGGTGGTTGGGGTTGGGCTTGCCACACTGTGTGAGTTTAGCTGCGGGTTGGCAGTGCTGAGCAAATGAGCAATGGCCCACAGAAATACATTTCCAATATACTATCATTAAGGTCCGCTTGCATCTCTGCCACACGGTTTTAATGCCCATGAATTCTCCTTGGAATCCGGCGCTCTGATTCACTGGAGGTTTGTTTTGGCCTCGCGCTCCCCCTCACTATGGGCTGCAGATGTTCACGGTCTGTGTGCATTTCCCAATTAAAACATTAATCCAAATCAGTTAAAATGATGGTACAGGGAGGCGAGGAGGACGCCCAAGACGTTCTCCCTTGCCTTCCCTCACTCCTCTGCTTCTACATCTGTTGCCCCAATAACTAATCCCTCCTCAGTCACACACAAAAGCTCTCTCTCCCTTTCTCTGTCTCTCTTACTCTCTCTCGCATACACACGCACACAAACACATACACACATACACACACAACTCACACACACACACACATTTTGGCAGTGCATAATTACACCTAAACATGTCTTGTTCTTACTCCAGTGTGCTCATTCCCATCCATAACAATACACAAAATGCACACTTATGCACGCACATGGACACACAGATCGCTCACCCAGGCATTCCTGCATCAAAGTGGTGTTTGGTAAATGTGGAAAGTCTGAATGTGCACAGCAAGAAGATGGAGGATTTACTCTGAGGTCTGCCTCTCTCTCTCTCTCTCTCCCCCCTCTCTCTCTCTCTCTCTTTCCACGTTTCATTTTTCCACCGTTTTGCTCTGCTCCAAATGTGTTGTTTACTTTTCTGTGCGGTGGGTGCTGAAGCGCAATTCCCCAAGGAGGAAGCCATGCGTTGGGACGCGTTGCTTGAATATTACGAGAAATCAAGGGGCTCCAGATGTAATGGGCTCGTCCAGGCGAATGCCTGCACAATTTTCACACACACCTACCAGTGTCTCTTGCAGGCGCTTACCCAAGAGAGATGGACTAAGGTATCAGGAGGAGGGAGAGAAGGAGAAAAAAAGGGGGGGGCAAAGAAACATTGTTACCATCAATTTTTCCTCATCACTCTTACTTAACATAAACAGAGCTAGCATGACCCGGGCAGTGGTTATAAGGCAGGCTAAATGCTAAACATCCTCTGGCCACTGCCACTAACTCTTCATGTGTACAAACATACGAGCAGCCCTCTGCACGACATGGAGGAACAGGCCAGGAACACCTGCACCTCTCAGGAGCCTCAGTAGGCTTTCCTCAAGAGTCCTCCGCTGAAGCCCACCAACACTACACAGGCAACAGTGTCCACACACACACACGCACACACACACACACAGACTATAAACATACTATTTATAGGCCATGAAAACAACTGCCGCCATCTCTTAGCTGTTGGGCTGATAGAGCAAAATAAACAAGGCACAAAATCATAAAAGATAGGGACCACATGGCGTAGTCAGCAGGCTGATATAGCTGAAGACACCGTGGCGGTGCACTTTGGCGACCTAGCGCTTCTCCTGAAACATTTATCAGTAATCCACTGTCATAACACACAGCTGCATGGAATTCAGTGGTTCATCCTGAGCGGTGCTCATAGTTTCTATCTCTGTGCTGGCCTATGTATATGCCTGCGTGTACAGTAGGTGTTTTATCGCAGCAGACTACTTTGACCAGGTGTATGCAGATTTTATATAGCAGGCTCTGCTGTCTGGAGGCCTTCCTCGTAGTAGACAATCAGGCACAACGGAAGACATTGAGACAAAAAAGCCTTGCCCTCGCCACACAGCGAAAGATAACTCTTTCATATGTAGGGAGGGAAAAAGAAAGAAGGGGGGGGGTTTGCAAAGGCATTGTAAAACAGTGATAAGGAGGCATTGGAATGGACCTAAACTCATTAAAAAAGTTGAGTAATTCTATTGTATGGCAGTGAGGCAGGTTCCTGAGCCTATCCTGACAGGAAGTATGGAGCAAGGTGAAGGCTGAAATAGCTATTAATTACCCCTGCGAAGGTCATAAAGCACCTGTCCAGCTGGTGACCTCCAATAAGAGGTCACCACGGCGGAAGATATATTTTACACACTCACATGAGAACTGAAGTTACACACTGAACTATGAGGTGGGGAAGAGGAGAATTTGGGGTAGTAGTGGGAGTAAAGTGGTCAGCTGTGTGTATACTGGTTTCTGGCTGTCTCACACAGCATACTTGGGAAGCTTAATTTGTTGCAAAAGCATAATTGTGTTTTATTCTGAAATGAAGCTTTTTATATTCTGCATGTGAAATAATAAATCAGTATCTGTGTAAATTGCTGAATATGAGTCCGCTTGTGAAAATATTCATGGAAAGTATTAGGCACATACAAGAAAGACGTACATGTAAATGACATACTAAAAAATGTAAGAGAAATAAAAAATGTGCATGTAAATGTCATTTTTATCCATATGAAGGTTATTGAAAGTAAATTGTAATGTAAAATGCAAACTCCATTTATTTTTGGTGTGGTACCTAATACATTTTTTTTTTTTTAATTCTAAAATACTTCCTTCCTACTTTCATTTTAGTAGTTATATTATGTCAAATGGAAATTCTATGATTTTTAATAATAAATTGAAGTATGTAATTGCAAAAAATGCATTTGAAAATTGAAGTTAGAGCAGAAATTGTAGAATGCTACAGTATTGCCGTAACCTTTACTTTAAAGTCACCATACAATCATTTAATGCTAATTCATGTCTGCACCATTCCATACATTTCTCACTGTTTAAACTCATATGGCAAATTATGTTTGTTCCATACAAGCACTTGTCATTTATTCAAACAATTATTTAGTTACTTTTTGAAATGTTTATAAAATGCAATTGGATATAGATCTTAAGCAAAGTTGGTTGTATTTGTTTGCTTTTCTGTTTAACATCTTAGATATTACCTTTGTAATTTTGAGTTTATTCTAGAGTTGTATTTCCACATGCTCCCATAGTCAGTAATGTGAAGTGGAAAGTCTTTATTTGCCGGTAGAGTTTCTTTATATACAAAACACAAGGTTCGCTGTGCTTTAAAATGAAATTCCAGTGACATTTACATTCATGTGATTCATTCATAATGACTGGAAAACAAACCATTCATTTCATGTTATTACCATGTTATTGCAATTCTGTTATATTAATATGTTGTTTTACATGCTCTGTAGTTACAGAATGCCTCGACATGTGAGTCAGTGACTTTAACTATTGTCGTTGCACATTGGTGATTCCCTCTAAAATTTTGATGGCTAAGTACATGTTCTTTGTACAAGCATGTTTCAGTTAGAATACAAAGTTGTATGTCTTATATTTGGCTTATTTGTTTCCCTCACAAACCCATCATGTGGCGACCTCTATTTTTTGAAGTTTATTTTAGCCTTCATTTATCACAGAGTGATCGCTCAGCACTCTCAGCACTCTGAGTGGTCGGTGCAAATGGTATCCATCTGACTCATTTATTTCAAGGTGTTAAAAAGGAACCTATATGGCCCTGGAGAAAAATGAATAAGTCATTGAAGCCCACATTGAGTGTGCGTATCTTTGCATATTTCACTCCATTTGGTGTGTAAAACAATGAAAAGTTATTGTGAGTGTTTAATGATAGAATTATTTAATACTGTCACTAGCATACTGACAGCATTTTCATTTTACAAAGGCACAGAGACTGAGTAAGGCTTGGTTCTTGTCTAAACTGCCTGTCTACCTATTCATCAGGTTGACATTGTCCTGTAAGTGGATTCTCTGGTCTCTGTGTTGTGTGAGACACACTCTGTGGTTTGCCACAGTGTCCTCTGTACTTTAACCTGTTTGCTTGGGATCCATATGCGGCCTATTGTGTAAGGCTGTATTTTAGCATCCTAATTATAGAATCGTCGCAATCTAAGTTATATGTAGCCCCTGCAAAGGACACCTGTCATTGTCCCGTTGAGCCAAAACTATATTAAGCAGCGGTTTTGGGGCAATCACACCTCACGATATGCATTGCACACCGCACTCACTGCTGCTATCTTTTAGTAGCAGACTATAAAAAACGAATAGCAAAAACAACAGAGTGTGAGTGAGTGAGAACGAGGAAGGGAGAGAGAAAGAGGGAGGAAGAGAGAGAGAGAGAGAGAGAGCAGAGAGAGAGAGCAGTTGCAGCTTATGGATCCCAGCAGTTCCCTCTCTGGGGTGCGGGTCAGATGGAGAGCTTGGCAGTGGCGTTGGCGGGCGGCATTTTTCTCTGTCAGGCCGCAGGAGTCGGTACAAAGAAGCCAGCTGTCGGGCCTCATGGAACCTGGCCTCTAATTAAAACAGTGGAAAATTAGATAACTCCACAAATTCATCACTGCCGCCGCTGGCCGTCAGGGGCGGCTTGGGGCGCTGCCACCCACCTATTGTTTACACCAGGGAGATTTGGCCCTTCTGTGCTGTGTGTTTTTATAGTTTTGGGCTGATTTTTCTAATGGGGGTCTCTCTCTCCCCCTGCAATCCCCCGGCATTGCTCATTTCTCTCACCCCCCCCCCCGACCGCCCCCACTCCTGTGCACAACCCCCCGCCACCCCCCAACTTGAACCCCTCCCTCTCCCCAGTGTTTCTAATGGAGTTGACAGATGCTGAGTGTACCACTCCCTCCCACCCCGCACCAACACATACTCACTCACACACACACACGTACACGCACACACACACACACACACACACACACACACACACACACACACACTTGCCTGCACTCTCCTGTAGGCCGCCTCGTTAGCCCTTCATTTATTAGGCTCTAATGGAGAATGTGAGTGCTGTGATGTCATGCGCTGGCGTGCGGAGACAACATGTCCTCGTCTCTTTTCCACTCTCAGCTCATATCATTATCCTGAGCGCCTCCGTCTGGTCCCGGCTGCTCGCAGCTCAGGCCCCTCAAGGGCCACAGAGAGGTTTCCAGAGCCAGCTAGGGGCTGCATCTCTTTTAGTCTCTCTCTCTCTCTCTCTCTCTCTCTCTCTCTCTCTCTCTCTCTCTCTCTCATTCACCTCTCCTTCTCTCTCTTTTTCTCTTTCTTTCTTACCTCTGTTTTACCTCTCTCTCTCTCACACACAGCAGTCCTGTGAAAAAAATAGAGGTAGAGTGTATATTTGACACACTCTCTCCCTCTCTCCTTTTTTCTGTCTCTTTTCTCCCCCATCTCTTTCAGTCTCTCTCTTTCACCACTCCCTCTTACTCTCTTTCTCTTTCTTCCTTACCTCTGATTTACCTTTCTCACTCTCATACCCACACACTCACACACACATACACTCTCTCTCTCCCTCCTTGTTTCTCTGTCTCGTTTCTTCCCACATATTTTTTGAGCACTGCATGCCATTCGTAGTTGCTGATCAAGGTCAGAGAGATGCTGTGGTTATAAAGCCCTGAATAGGTTGTGGTCAGACCCTCGTTTATCCACCAATTGGTTGGATATTACTCACACGCCCTTTAACAATCAGGTTTATTTTGACAGCTAGCTTCCATTTCCAAAAAATGAAATGAAAAGGTGTGATTAAAACAGAAGATGGAAAAAAGAATTAGGAGAAAATGAAGAAAAAAAACGAATAATTGGTTTCATAGTGCCAAACGTTCTATCGTGCCACTCTGTAGTATAAATACAGACCTTTTCCTCTTTGTGCTTGTCACTGATAATGACTGCTTCCGAAAAGCTTTACCCACAATGAGACTGGCAAAGGAATTCAGATGACTAATTCCCCTAAATTGGGCTCTTGTATTCAAGGTCCAAATGCCTTACAAGCCCTGTGTCTGCCAACAAAGTGAGCAGGAGGAGAATGTGTTGGATGGATGAATCATAGTTCCAATTACAGGGGGTACAGTACCCCCCAATCAACACCTAGTACCCCCTAAAGAGACAAAAATGGCAGGGTTATTGGGTACCGACATATTAATGTAAGTAACATGAAACATAAAAGGCAGTACCCCCCCAATTATGGAGGGGTAATGCACACTCTGGGATGAATGGACAGAGGAGACATGATATGGCAGTTTATCTATAGGTTGCTGTAGAGTTGGGGAGTTAACCCAGGGAGGGTGAGGGGGGGGGGGCCGCAGGGAGCCGTTACTGGCCTGGGCGGCCGTGCCCTGGACGCCACTGTAAGCCCCTCTCAGTGCTCTGTGCTCTCTCTGTCTCGCTGTCTCTCCGCTTCATGGGGGGTCTGACCCGGAGGCCACGCTTCCCTCCACGGGGAGGCCTTTCCGTGTAAACAAAACACAGGGTTGATCCTGCCGTCCCCAGCCTGCATCCAGGGGCCCGCGCTCAGCCAAGCCGCAGAGCTGCGCAGGGCCAGGCTGCTGGGCCAGGCCAGGGGAAGGCTGGGGTAGGCTGGGCTGGGCTGGGCAGGGCCGGGTTGGGCTGGGTAAAGCATCGCTGGGAATGGTTTTCATCTAATGTCTCATTCACTCAGTCACTGGCTTTGTTTTTCTCCTTGTCAGTGTATTTCATACTCGTTTTGTAGGTTTGGGCCAATGTCAGTGTCTTTGTCTTTACTCTCTCTTTCTCTCTTCCTCTCTGTTTTTATTTTTCTGGGGAACTCATTCAGCCTTGCCTTTTTTTTTTTTTAATCATAAAAAAATGAATTTGCATATTTAAAGAGTTAAAATTTAACATGCACTGAATAACTACAATAGCATTGCATGGCTAAATTCAGCCTCCGTTGATGTCGAGAAAGCAAGTGACACTGTCCCTGTTTTTTAGGAATGTCGTTTTTCCTGCCAAGGCTGGAAAGCGTGCAGGAGAGGATGAGTGGGCCTGATAGCTTGATCATGTGTAGGAATGATTATGAGTGCGTATGCATGATAGTTTGGTAGTGTGCAGATGAGAGGCCAATTTGGTGCAGATGACATTTTAATAGTGTGTTTAAAAGAGGCTGGTCTCAACTATTTAACCTTTTGAGATTATCCATAAATGGGCCTTTTGTTTTTATAGGACCCCATCCAGTGTAAATTTTTGTATGAAATATTTATTGTCTTGTGAGTCTGATGCATATGTTAATATATTTATACATACACTTTATAATCCACTAAGCCTCTTCCAACAGTGGCTTATAAAAAAATATATGCCAATTGTGTGTGTGTGTGCACGTGTGTGTGCGCGCGTGTGCGTGTGTGCAGGCATATGCGTAAGTAGACACAGTATGACCCAAGAGTTTTGGAAGTAAGATTGAAGAGTTTGATGGTCTGTGAAAAGTAGAAGGGCTCCTGCGAGAGTATGATAGCCTTAGAGAAAGATCAAGCATGAATTACTGCCTATACGGCTTTTCATAGAGGGGTAACCCGACTTACATCAGCAAAAGCCGACCTGTCATTATCTTGATATTGTACGCTCTCACTAGCCGGCACACATCCACTCCATCATGCTGTCAGAGGGACTGTTCCGACACCAACAGATGTCAAATTGCTCTGAAATTAGACCAATCTTCCTCCCCGTGCTGTGTGGCATGGCGTGTTTTCCTAAAGAATGGGGTTGGCAGACGGCTCTTTTGATTTCTGCAAGATGACACCATCAATCAGGCACCACCAGGCCACCCCACGCACCCACCCACGCACACACACACACACACACACACACACTCCCAGATCTGACTTTTTGTTCGCAATTTAAACTCATTGCTATATCGATGCATCTCTACGTTTCACCAATTCTGCTCCTGTTCGCCTCTGGTTATTGCTCACGTACAGCCCACCAACCTCCACCCCACACCCAATCGCCCCCCACTTTGGGTTTGAGATATTTCCCCGACCTATTGTCACTCTCAATCAGCATGAATAGTGGTCAGTCAAGCCCTGTGCGTCCTCAAAAGAAAATGGTGGGAAATAAACATGGTGGGGAGATCAAGAGCGTTTCACACCAGGAATAAATATTTGCAAGAATGTGGCCGTAACACGTGGGACACACATGGGGGAGAGAGAGAGAGAGAGGGAGAGAAAGCTGTGGCCACCACTACAATCGGCACTTTCTGTGATTTCTCTCTGGCTTTTACACACACACACAACACACACACACACACACACACACACACACACACACACACACACACACACACACACACACACACACACACACACACACACACACAAACCTCTCTATTTCTCTCTTTTTCTGCTCTCTCACACTCACTCATACACAAATCTAGTTGAAGCTGAAGAATTAAATGTGTTTTCCTCGTGCTTGCTTTTTTGAACCAATGAGGTGTTTCCACAGAACTGTTTCAAGTGATTTGTAGTGCTCTGATGTTTCAATATTTCACAGTATTATACATTTTAATTAAACCCAGCACACAGTAGTGTATGATATAATTCAAGAGCTAAATAAACACATTCTTATAATTTTTATAGTTAGACAGACCATGTTTCACAGAGTCTTGTTTGAAAAGAGAAGTTATAATTCAGTGCCCTTTAAAAGCATTTTTTTTATAACAGACACATTCAATATTAGATGTCTCATTCGCGCTTTTATGTAACCAGTCATACTGGGGTGTAATGAATAATTAATAGTACTCAGATTTCTGCATAAACTCTGAGTCTTTTGTGGTCCCATCATTGAATGGTTGCAGTCTGCAGCTCCTAATCCTAATGGAACAACACCAAGGGGCGAAGGCACGCTCACACACTCTCAACATCTAGTGAGAGTCACTAAACAGGCTTGTGTGTTTTGGTTTGTGGGCCATGTCGCTTTTGAGGGCGACGAGTGATGTGGCCTGCCCAGCGTGTCGACAGGGTGTTAAACTCTTATCTGCAGCCTTGAGAGTGATGGAGTGGGCCAATAGACACACCTTTTTGTGTGTAATTGTGTATGTGTATGTATATGTGCTTGTACTTGAAGGTTTGTGTGTATGGTCGTATGTGCATGTGTTTATGAGTTATGTGTTCATGTGTATGTTTACGAGTGTATATGACTGTGTGGAGATATATGTACAAACATATCTATGTGAACGTGTGTGTGAGAGAGAGTGAAAGGGAGTGTGTGTGTGTGTGAGAGAGAGAAAGAGTGTGTTAGAGAGAGAGAGATGAAGAGAGAGAATGAGTGAGTGTGTGTGTGAGAGAGAGAGAGAGAGAAAGACTGTGTTAGATAAAAGAGAGAGAGATGGAGAGAGGAAGAGTGTACTGGTATGTATGTAGGTACGTGTGGGCCAGGAGCAGTGTAATCCTGTTTGCATTAGACAGAGATTCCAGCTGCCACACTTGAGCGCTACACTTTAGTACTGCCTTATAAGGCCGTGAGAAGCTGCCGGGTGCACTGGGACCTGACAGAAGGACAAACTGGCTTGACACACAGCACACACCCTGCCTGGGTGGTGCGCCCGTCTCTCGCTCCCGCTCACTACGCCTGGCCCACTCCCTGTCTTATTTCACCCGCCTCACTTGTCCCTCTCACATCGTGTGTGTGTGTGTGTGTGTGTGTGTTGTCTCTCTCTAGCCTCCTTATTTCTGCACAAGCCTCCATTTGCCTCTCTCACTGATTATTTCACTCTCTCCCTCTCTTTGTCTCCCTCTTTCTCTCTCCCTCCATTCTCTCTTTTTCTCCCTCCATCTCTGTCCTCTCTGTTCCAAATGGTTCCCATCACCACTGAGACACATGCTGTAGCCCAGAATAGACTGCTGTCTTAGTCACCCATGGGGACCATGGCCAACCTTCACAAGTTAGCTCTCTTTGCTGTTGTACGGCTACACAGTCTACTTTTACATTACTTGTGTGAATGCACGACCTCACACAATACTTTATTAATATAATTTTAGAATTTCTGTTGGGTGATAATTGGTCATTGGTTTGTGGTGTGGACATATGCCATTTACTGTCTGACTGTATTCTAAGTTATCTTTAGGCTGCTATTTCCGAAACCTGGAAAAAAGAACCCAAAGCAAATGGGTTTTTACAAATTGATTCTTCATACTGGGAAAAAAACTTCTGCAACCCAGGCCTCTTCCACTTGCTCAAGTTCAAGGACTGTACTGTGTGACCACTCCAAATATCATCTCAGCCTTGCCAGCAGATGCTGTTACTTTTTATTCTAACAGTCTAGAATAAAAATATTTGTATTTTCAAGATATTTAACAAGTAATACCATTTACAGAAGCAAAGCAGATTTTTACTACTAAGATGTGTTATGTCCTCATATTTTAGCACTATCACAAAATATTACCCGCTTTAAAAGACATGTAGTTCTATAATGATATAAATAATTATACACAGTTATCGAGTTAGCAACCCGGAGTGTATTACGATTACTAATTGCAAATGATCCAACATGCCGTATTTCTAAAAATAAAGTTGCCTGCACATTGCCACACAAGTACCCTGAGTGTTCACAGCCAAAAAAATTACTTGGAGAGGGTAATCACAGTTCAAGAATAAAAGACCACCGTTTGGCGCTAAGATACCAAACCATAAACAAAATAAATTCTGTTATGTAGATGATCTGCACATCTGACATCGCCACATCTTCATACATTTTAAAAACAGCAACAGAAGAGTTTGAAGAACTCCAGTGAGATGGAAAGACGGGTTGTACTTGTAAATGACACGTCAAGAGGAAGGACTGTCAGAATTGCTGCGGGCTACTAATGAAAGCATGGCAGGCTTTGTTATGCCCCCAAGAAGACATTTTTGGTCTGTGGATCCCTGAGAGAGAGAAAGAGGGAGAGAGAGAGAGAGAGAGAGAGAGAGAGAGAGAGAGAGAGAGAGAGAGCGGGAGAGCTGAATTAGAATGTTTACATTGCAGGCACTTTTCTGCTTACTCTGGGTTCAGATAAGGATTTCCTCCTAATGCGGATCTAATACCCGGGGCCGGCTGACAGTGCAGGTGATTGGGGTTGATTTAGGGAAGTGTAAAGCACTTGGACTGCATTACTCTCATTGGAATAATCCGTACGGGGTTGTCACCACCTCTCTCCTGCGAGCTGCCAGATGTTTCTATCATCTTCTCCTCAGATGTGCCTCAGATGGAGTCCTGGCCAGTGGGATTATGTGAGAGTGAGAGGATCTTACGTCTCCACATACCCATGGGATAGGCCCTACCCTGGACTTGATCATGACTGCTGCACTTTCAGTTGTTTAGCAGTGAATAAATTTCGTCGCACATAAAAAGCCATTTATTTGCCATTATCTGTCTCTGTATGTGTTTACATAGCACTTATACATGGATTCATCATTTTTTCACATTTGTTATTAGGAGTTAGATAGAAAGGGCAGTGTGAAGTTTATAAGCGAGCGAAAGGGGAGGACTGGCATCCATCCACCTCACACTTCTCACAGTAGGAGTGGACTCATCCTCCTTCATGGTGAAGAACACACAGAGTGTAGCAGGGAAAACAGCTCTTGCTAATTCAGCACATTGTGAAAGTGCCTTTAATCATAGCCCAAATCAAAGGGAGTGGGGGTGTTGTAGCTGTGTTCATTTTCCACACAAAAAAACACAGCAGCTTTATGGCTTGTTTGACATTAGTATTGGGATTGAGTGCACTGGTGGAGAATGAAAAGTGTCCATGTTGAGAGGCTGTCTGGAGGACTGTGGGTGGTTACATGGAAGAGATGGAAAGTCGATTACTGAGCGTGGGCACAGAGGCTCCACTCAGTCAAGAGGCCTGTTCTGCCAGTACTAGACTTGTGCTGGATTTATTCAAGTTATTTACTCAAGTGGCTTCATGTGAATAAGCTTGAGGCATTGGCTGTACTTTGACATGATAATATATATTGGAGGTGTACCTCCAAACACATCCTCTGCCCCCACACAAACAGTAAACAGTGAACAGTCAGTAAGTGACTCCACTGACAACTCACCTCATGCTGCAACACCAAGAGTTGACCACAAGCCACAAGAAGCCTCCCAGCCTCGCATTTTTCACAAGTCTGTCTCTGCATTGGGCGGACTCGATGTCCGTTGCAACCTTTGACCAGAGCCCCGGCCAGGCCTTACTGCAGCGTGGGCAGTTTTTATATCAGCTCTTAGAGAGGGTATTTAGACATGGGGATAATTGAGTGGTGGGCTATGATAAGAGGTGGTAACTGGCATTCTTTAAAGCACGGGGGCTGATCTGTTGGCACGGCGGATAAGCAGATAAGCAGAGGCCAGACACCAGCGCAGTAATTTGTCAGCTCACTCAGGCCCTCGTCAGGAATGTCAGAGCCCCGTCATCAAACACTCAGCACAATGGGGTGCCACTTAGTGGGCGGTTGAGTGTGTGTGGGTATGTGTGTGTGTGTGTGTACTAGTGTCGAAGGGGATTTCGTTGAGGGGATTGTTTGTGGGCATGTGTGTATGTGTTGGATTCGAGGGTGGAAGGTATTAGCATCACGTTACTATTAAACCTTTTCATTCGTAACAAGATTACAATGTTGTCATAATATGGATTTTGTTGAAAGTGCCCCGTTGCTCAGCTGTTGTTGTGAGTTGTGTAGAATTCCATAGTAATGTAATGTTCCAGCTAAAACAGCCCTGTGTCTGAAAGAACCATGTTGAGTCATGGACTGAGGACAGAGGCTGACATTAGGAACTGCCCAGCTGCTCTATCAGCCATTTGGATCATTTCAACAATCCCTCTGGATAGTAGGAACGTCATGTGTTCATTAGTACATTGCGTGTGTGCCTGTGTGTGTGTGTGTGTGTGTGTGTGTGTGTGTGTGTGTGTGTGTGTGTGTGTGTGTGTTTGTGTTTTCGCCTCTGCGAGTGAGAGTAGGTGGACCTCTGGGCTGACCTCTGTAGGGGAGGTGAGTCATTCGTGCTACGAAGAAGGCTGGGCCATTTTTTTTTTTGTGCTCGCAGATATTTTTAGGCCTGACAATTTTCTCTGAGGCTCTCTTAGTTCCTACATGGGTTAATTATCATTCACTTGCAGCTGTTACCCTCTAGTTACTGTTCTCTGTGTGTAGGGCAGTGTAGGCTTTAAAAACTGCCTCTTTGAAAAGTACTTTCTGAGCAAAATTTTCTATTAAGTTCTATCTCTGTAGGCCATGTTTTAATCAGATAGTTCACGTCAAATTAGTTTTCCCAAAACAAAAAAAAGAACTAGGTCAACAATGAACAACTGTATCCTGCTGCTGAGGATTTTTGTGTGAGAAGACACATCAGGTCCTGCTCTCCACTCTGTCGGTTGAATTTTGAAATCGCTAGTGAGTGCCCCGAGATGTGAGATTAGGGGAGGAGGGGGGTTTAATGAACCCATGGGGCCTGTGCAGGCCTTCTAATGGCCCATTTTTATCATCCTACGACTTCCTCCAGCAGCCCCTCCTGGGAACCCTCTCTGGAGTCCTGCTGGAGCCCGGCGATAAAAGTGCTGGCCAGGGTTCACAGGCTGCTGGGAATAGAGGAACTGACGTCTCCCTCGCAGCGCAGTGGACACGGCTACTGTCAGCATACCCCACAGTCCTGCGAACACTCGGGCCAGAGTGGTGTGATGGAGAAACGTGTTGAAAATGTGGCCTGATTTCAGGCTGTAGCATTGACTGTGCTTGCCACCCCCCCCCCATCCCACCCAACCCAACCCCCCATCCCCATGTAGGCTGGTTGTGTTTTCAACATGGCTGTCCAAATCTGTCCAGCTGTCTACTTCAGTAAAGAACTGGGCAGAATAAATGGTTGTCATTTCTCTGGTTAACACATACTATCTGCGTTATGATGAAAGGCATGATAGTTTCACAGCATCACATCACTCTCCATTTAGCCTGAAGGCTATTCCAGCTAACCACATTATTAACTGTGCCATTTCGCCTTAATTTGATCAGCAGTAAAGCATTGTTTTGTATCTCCCTGGGGTACCTCCGCATAGTCATTCACTTCGTGAGAATAACTTTTGCGAGAGCCTTTCAGAGATGTCTCAGTAGCTTGGAAACGGCAGAGAGACATAAAAAATATTGTGAAGCCTCCTATTTATTGTGTGTTTGGCCCCACATAAGAGGCTTGTCCTCTCATAGCATTGGCATGCAGGGCCCATCAGAGACACTGAGAGAGGAACAGGCAGCAGTGCTTTAAAAGCTCCAAGAGTCAAGCCCTACTCCCTCCACGGTCCCCTCTTCCCACGTTGAGAAAGACAGCAAGCGTGGCGTCACAAACTGCTTAAAAATGCGGCAGAGAGGAGGAATGAAGGGGAGGGGGAGAGAGAGGGAGAGAGAGAGATAGAGAAGAAGAGAGAGCGAGATTGATAAAGAGAGGGAGAGAGAGTGGGAGAAAGGGAGAGAGAGGAAGAGATGGAGGAGGATGGGAGGGATGGAATGAACCCCAGGGAGAACACGAGATCTTTGCCCTTGTAGCAATGTGGCTGAAGCTGTGTGAGTATCAGGGCCACTCACTGACAGGCAGAGCGATGACTCTGCCTGCGAATATTCCAGGATAATAGCAACACCAATGACAGTCTCACTAAAATAATTGATGGCACTTATGCATGTAATTACTTCTCGGCTTCGATCACAAATAAATATGGGGCTCAAGTGAGCACGCTAACGTAGCAGGGTGACTCTGCTCAGATGAGGTTATCTCTTGGGTGTCAGGTTTGATTTGTGTCCATACATCTGATCTTACATATGTTCACATGACCTGTGAATATCTGTTTTTCTTTAGACTACTCACTCTTCTAATGGGATATATCCGGAAGCTATCACTTTCTATCTCATGATGGTATCATTGTATGAGTAAGTGCAATAAGTTTTTGTGGCTATTGAATTTATTCCACAAATCCCGCATCCTTTGTTATATAATATATAAGTGAATGTGGAGGCTTTAACGTGACATTGCATTCTGCATTAACTAGGGTGGTGATCTCTCAAATGAGTTTTAGTGCATTGAATGTATTCACAACATAGTGAAGACGTCATCTTTGAAGTTTGACATTTACGGCCTTGCATGTACTCCCTTCGTGTACTAATATATAAAACACATACACACCTATATGCATACACAGACATGCGAAGACACAAATTATTTTTCAGAAACAGCTCAATATGGCACACAAATTAGGGAAAGATTATTTTTCCTGTGTTTGGTCAACTTGTTACTAATTTTCACTGTTCACATGCTCATGAGGACAACCTGATTAGCAATGGCCCACTTATCAGAACTCACGTCACTGTCTCTGGCTTGTTCACCGAATAAGACAGATTTGTGGAGAGGTGGTAGAGCAGAGCATTTTTTTCAGGGCTGAGGCATTCTGATAAGGACACGCTGACCGTACTTTGGCATAAATCACTTCATAAATCTCCTCTTATCCTTCTCCTTCTCCTTCTCCTTCTCTTTCTTTTTCCTTCTCCTTCTATTGCTCTCTCTCTCTCTCTCTCTCTCTCCCCCCCCCCCCCCCCCAAACACACACACACCCATCACCATGACCTAAGACATAGGGGTGGTGGTTGTCTGGTGGTTAGCGATTGGGACTTGTAAAAAGAAAACCAGAGGGTTGTGAGTTCGGTCCCAGGGTCTGTCACCATTGGGACCCTGAGTACTTAACCCCAAATTGCTCCAGGGGCACTGTTCCTATAAGTTCATTATAAGTGGTTCTGGATAAGGGACATCTAAAAAATGACATTGCAATGTAATATTCTAGAGGCATTCACTCTAGAAGTGCCCTTGCAATAATGACCAGTGCCATGTTGGTTATTGCTTTGTTGTAAATCAACTCCCACTTAAAAGCAGCAAAAAACAGTCCACACCACCCCACTTGCTCCCGCTGTCAAAATACATGCTGATGTGAAATAATAATCATATCAATCATCAATGCTCAGAGGACATTTGCACGAACAGACACAGCGGCACATGTTTGCTGCTTCAATAGGGAGAGGACTTGGAACAATGTTGAATGAATTCCATTAGAGCCCAAATTGCCTTTAATAATAAAACAACAGGCAATTACGGGGTGCTATTAGTGTGGCGTGTAGGTGAGCATGCGTGCGTGTGGGGCATGAGGTAACATATGGCTTGACTCAACACTAGCCCCTCTTTAATAAAGCTAACATTGTCATGACTGATGTATGGGGACGCTGTAGTAGGCACTGAAAGATTCATTTGTCTTCTCAATTAAAGCTGAGCAGGGAAAGACGAGGGGTTGGTAAGAGGAGGGGGTGGGGGATGGAGGCTTGGAGGGTGGGGGGTGAGGAACAGTTTGTCAGGGAGGTAGATGGCAGTGGGAGCAAAGCTCTTGTGCGGTCTTCACTCACGGATGTGTTGGATGGAGTAAGGGTTGGGCGGGGGCCAGTAGGAGCCTGGGAGTCGTTTTCCAACCCCCCACCCCCCCACCCCCCCAGCCCCCCCATACTTCATCATTCCCACTCCCTCCTCCCTCTCAACCCCCCCCCCCCCCCCATCCCCAACTTTGCTTCCATTTGCCGAGTGGCCAGGAATCCCTTCCCTGGGGGAGAGGCCCTTTCATGTGGGGAGCCCAGCACCAGCAATCAGGGACCAGACCCAGCCGTCTCACCCGCCCCGACTACCTCCCCTACTTAACACTACACCACACACACACACACACACAGACACACACACACACACATGCTAAAAACACACGCACACACTAAACACACATGCTCAGTGCCTAGCTATGCTGGCCCTTATCAGGCAACCATGTATAGCTAGATCTTACATTTCTACCACTTATCTACACTTCTTCCCAGACTGAAGAAAAATGTATTTAAAAGCATTTCTGTCTATAGACTTACGAATGATTCAGGCCCACTGGCATTATTTTAATTTACCAATTTGACCATTTTATTATCTACAAAGAGGAGCTTTGAAGTCCATGGGTGTTATCAGGGTAAATGGTGGCGACAGAAGAGGGTTTTATCTCAGAGCTAAAAAAAACAACTTCTATCCCTGGGATTTGCTGTTTTGAGTGCATTAATTGGGTCTCAGATATCCTTTGTCTCTAGCTGTATGCTTCCTTTAGACTCATGGTTCATTAAGAAAACATAGTGATGTCACACTATACTGTATACTGAGTCATTCAGAGAAAAAAAATGTTTCAGGTTGAGCAATGGTGGTGAATACCGTTGTTACATCCTATCCTTTTGTTCCATCATTATGTACATTGAGTTAGTCTCCATGGGAAAATCTGAAAGGAAATGGATGTTTTATTAAGTACCCCACCAAACTGTGCTGTTGACAGCCCCATGCAATTGAAAGTGGGGCCAGTTGTAGTCGTTGGTGTAAATACAGACATAAGCAAACACAGCATAGTTAATGATTTATGCTCATTACTTCATTTGCTCCCAGGTCTTGTGTCGTGACATGTCAGCTCCCAAGACTAAACAGGTCATGTCGATATCCATTTTTCAAAAAATACTGTGAGAGACGGAAAAAAGGTTTTATTCATTAGTTTGAACTTTTCTCTTCTTAAAGCCGATGATTGCCGTGTTGCTTACTTACCGCTTCACCATCTAATCAAGTGCTCATTGTCTTTCGTGTGTGTGTGAGAGTGCAGCAGGCTCTCTCTCTGTGCCGTGAGAAGTGCCTGTGTGGAATGACCTGTGGCTATGACTCATTGCAGGCTATTAGTCTGGAAGTGCCAGACAGAAGAGATTTGATTTCCCCCTCAAGTTGGAAATTTTGCATTTTATATGCAACCCGGCACTTTTTAAGGGCACAGTTCGCAATTCTAAACCAATATATTATAGCACTCAGTTCAACACATTGTCCTCTCATGATCCTTTAGCTGTTTGTTCTGCGTTTGCTTTCACATGAACTTATATACAAAGTCCTTCGCTGTGGCCCACACTGTAGTCCATCCCATCGACAAGTTTTCTCATGGAAGGTAGGCCTGTCAGCCTGTCATCTGATTGAATGTTGAGTTCAAATGTGAAACCATTTTTTGGCAGAATTGTGAGGTGGACCTTGAGGGCAGCACCCTCAGCCCCACATGTGTTGTGTTGAGGCACCCGATCCCCAGGGCTCCTTTCCCCATAGCCAGAAGTGGTGTGGAGCCGGACGTGAGATGGATTGGGCCGTTTAGCTGAATCATAGCTTAGCTTGCCAGCAGTGTCAGGACGGCACGCATGGGAGACCAAACAACCGTCTCTCTCTCTGTCTCTCTCTCTCTCTCTGTCTCTCTCTCACTATGTGTTTCTCTGTGACTTGCTCTCTCTCTTTCTCTCTCTCTCTCTGCTCTCCTCACCTGCAAGCGTTAACTGTCCACATAGCTGGGCTGCATAGCTCATGCTGCTGCTGCTGCCATCCCGGCTCTGCGCCATGGTTCTGAGTGTGCAGCCCTACCTGCATAAAGATGGCCATTGTGTGTGTGTGTGTGTGTGTGTGTGTGCACACCTCTCTGCCCTCCACAACATCCCCTAATTGCCCTCTCCCTTCCTCCCTTGTGTTAATAAATGCCCCAGTGACGCAACAAGGTGAAAAGGAATAGCCCTTCAAAGGCTGATCCAGCGGAGAAGTCAACTGTATATGTGTGCACCGTGCAGAGCCTTGTGAGTCAAGGTCTTGTTCAACTCTCCTGCTATTCCACCACCACCCCCACCACCCTCCACCCCCACAAAAAAAAAGAGAAAGAAAAAGAAAAAACAGAAAAAGATGAACATCTGGCCGGCGTGTGGAATTCGATCTACAGTAAGGGCAGGCTGGACTCCTTGGACTCCCACAGTGCGTTAAATGGCAGTTGGCAGGTTAGCACGCAGCAGACTTCCCACCTGCACTCGCGTCTCTCTCTGTCTCACAGCACAGACTTTAGCTTTGGGGAGATAAGGTTATCTGTGGTCGTGTATTCACGGACTGCTTTGCTATGACGAAACATGCCAACTTCTTTTTTTTCCCATTTGCTTATGAGTTTAGAACCATTTTTCGTATCGTACGTGTGTTAACAATGTATCACCCCAGACAGGATACAGTTTATCGTTCTCTGTATATTTGATTTTGTCAGGAGACATTAAACCACAGTGGGCACTCAAGTCACTTGAAATCATCGTATTGGTGTAACAGGAAGCAATCAGGCCATGTCAGTCCATGCGAAGACTTGAGAGGCGGAGCTGCCACAGACTGCTCAATTATATTTCCCTTTTGGAGAATGGGGGGAAGGAGGGGATGGCGGTTTGGGGTGTGGGGGTTGCTCCACTGTACTGTCCAGCACGTTACCCTCGCCAGCAGCATGGCACAGGTCCCTCGCTGACCGAGTTCCAGAGCTAACCCCTCTTCTCCTCCGAGGCTCCAACCACATTCCTTATTGTATTTATTGTGAGTATGTTTAATAACTAAAGTGAGCGGTTTGTTGAGGAAATGGTTTGTGCTCGGGCCCCCGTCTTGTGTGAAACCATACACCACGCTGCATTATGGAAATGTGGCGGTCGTGCACGCGGGGGGAAAAGCAAACTGAGGCAAGCTAATAATGTGGTGCGTCTTAATGAAATCAGCAACCCCAGGCCTCAAGGAATGGGATCCTTGAGCGCCCTATTTATTTCCCACCGTCCTCCCCGTGCCCAACAAACCCAATGTTTTCACAGCGCTCCCGTGTGCCGTGATTTGAGAGAAGTGTCGTGTCTGATCTCGTTAAGAGCCGAGCGTGTTGCGGGGGCTGCCGAGTCGTGATCCAGCATACTTGCGTATGCTCTGAAGGAAACGGGAGTGGAAATCGAAGACCTACAGTGAAATGGGAGAAAAGGGAGAGAGGGGAACCAATGTTTGAGATGATTGGGGGTGGGGGCGGGTGGTTATCCCAATGTTTGGCTTTATTTATATCTTCTCTCTTCTCATGAAGCTTCTGCTTATTGCAGCAAATGCGGGAGACATGATCCCTTTTTTGCTTTGAAAGAAATTGTAGCGTATGCTGAAATTTTTTAATATTCGAAATCACCACTGATTTTTCATGCATGACAGCACTTTGCTTTTCAAAGGGTCAGCATTAGTTTAGCATTACCTTGAAATGTTAGGTTGCAGATTATGGCATGGTTTTTAAAAGTGCACGGCCACTATCTCCTGAATTGGCCTTGTTTAAAATAGTTGGCACGCTGTTGATGTGATGGATTTAATTCCGGCAAAATGTCTGTTATTGTGAAACCTGAAGTCGTGAGTCAGACACAGTTTAGTGGGTAAATGGGAGCAGACGACCCTGAGATGGGGAGCGTGGGCCGAGCAGGACCTGAGGAAGTGCGGGGTTAATAGAATTTGTTCTTGGATGGGCGGCAGGGTTGGAGGGTTAGAAGGTTGGGGGGGGGCTGCCCCCCCACACACACTTGAAATATTTATACAGATCACACGTCAGCAGGGCAGACATCTGAACCCTTTTTCCTGAGATCTGTCTGCACAAATGCTCATGCTGGTTCAGGCCCACAAACACACACGCACACAGTCACAGACAGACAGA
>CM059280.1:23039534-23174534 GCA_030347295.1 Setipinna tenuifilis | reverse complement strand
CAAAATGTCACAAAATATATAAAATACATTAGGAAATTGACCCTTTTTTGTTTTAAAAATATTATTTGCTGTGTCACACAGGCGCTAAGCTGATGAGGACCTACATTATTTTGCTCTAGTTCTGGCACTGAATTCAATTTCATGTAATTCACTTTTCCCTGTGTTCAGTTTCATGTAATACACATTTCTTTTTGTTCAATTTCATGTAATACACATTCTTTTCCATGTAATATACATTTCTTTCCTCTTCAGTGTGTATGGACTATTTATTGTATTTACACATTTTTGTTGGATTCATTGCTGAAGTTCATGTGAAGCATTGCATCGCTCTTGTAAGGGAGCCGGGTTTATATTACATTATGAGTTATGCCAGCTTTCTGTCATTGGGGACCCAGGGAAAATTGTCACTGAAAAAAATAGTCTTCAGAGTCAGTCAACCTTTGATTATTGTTCAAATGTGTCAGAAAATGAAACCCAGGATCGCAAATGTTGGCCTCGAATATAGAAAGCATTGGTCACATTTAAGTTAACATTTATGTTATGTGTAACAAGAACCACGACAGAGGGAACTGATAGAGCCACATCACCCAGGAGTCGCATTCAGTATTTGCCCGAACATAAGTGAGGCATGCTTAACCAGCGCATTCCCTCTGACGTCAAACATAATTTTAAAAGCCTGTGAAGTGGATTAACGCCATCTGGAGGGACGCACAAGAACAACGCATGCAGAGTCTCCCCTTTTCTCCGTGCGCGCGTGTGTTTACACATGTATAAGAGCAATTTTGTAGGAGTTGGGGTGTCGGAGCAGGCGTGGGTGGCAAGTGGGCGGTGATTGTCGGCATGCTAAAATGGCGCTGTCAAAATGGAGCTCGCTCAGGCGCTCCGTTATTCCTTGAGATCATTAAACCACGATGGATACGTGTTTCCGTCTATTCGTCCTGAATTAAAAATAACCAAGGGATACCCTTTCCTTTAGACGCTCAGTACTTGGCTGTCAGAATGTTTACATCCGAAAAGGAATTGTTTAAAGCTGCTATTCAGATTTGGCTCGGCTCCGTTGTCCAACTCCCTCAGGTGTAGTTAAAAAGAGATCATTCGGATGTGTGTGTGGTCATTGCGATTGTCTCTCTCGGGACAGATTCTGTGGGATCATTACAGAATATTAAAGACATAAAACCGGTTAATTTTTCACGGAAGAAATAGTCTTCCTGGTACAGGGGGAAATAAAAAATATATATAATAGGCCTATATTTTGTGGCCTACTATTATTTTTGCTTAATTTATAGCTATGCATATGAACATCAAACCTCATTTGCACATTTTCAGATAGTACTTTCAGAGAGTACTTTTTTCATTTTGGGATGCTTTCAAGGATGAGTCAGCTGCTAGAAAGTTCTAGTTCAATGTCATCAGGAAGGCCTACTTTCCTGTAAAGCATGTTTTCCAGTTTCGAATGACGTTTCCTTTCTATTTAAGTTTTTTTTTAAAGACAATTAACTGTAGGCATGTAGTTGCTTACATGTTCGTCATAGCAAGACGTTGTAATGTGGACTACTAATTTGTGCTGAGGCCTATGGTGGTCGGTGCTACGTGTGGCAACTGTTTTGATAATGCTTTGGTAAATTAATTCGTGCGTGCAAAAGTAAAAGTCCGTGCACAGCCCACTCCGAGATCTGGATAACGCCCTCCGTGCTTGTCCAAGTCCGTCTCCGGGGACTCGGCGCCGTCTGCACCAATATAAATACCCATCATGTGGAAAACAGAGAAATTTGGAAGTTGTTTTGGCTTCCACATTTGGCCCTCTCTCAGGCTTATACCCTTAGTGTGCCTGAAACTGTCCCTGCCACCTAGTTTGTACATTGGATTATTTAAATACATTTTAAATATTTGTAGGCCTACTTTTTAAAAACAGATAAACAGTGCATAGAATTAGTTGCGTAGGTTTCACAGAATCAGTAGGCTAGTTGCTAACAATCTGAACAACTTTTTCATACTTGTAAATCACATTATTTCCATAATCAATCAGATTGTTTTTCCATATAATATTTTTAAATATTCCTTTGGCATGTAATAATAATAATAATAATAATAATAATAATAATAATAATAATAATAATAGTGATAGTAGGCTAATAACGCGGTAATAAAAAGTGATAAAACTGATATAAGTGAGCGGTAATAAAATGACTTGTGCCCATTCAATTTTAATCAGAAATAAATAAAACACTTTTTGGTAGGCCTGTTGTTAGACGACTTGTGTTAATGGACTATTTACATAGTCTGACAAGTTAGAGGAAAGTAGGCTTTCAGCACAAATACTTGTTAATATGCATTTTACACTGTTTTAGCCAACAGCAACATGGTTAAACTTAGGAAACCTTTTGCTTGGGTTTAAGCTAGGCAGCAACAAGCTTGGTTGGTGTCACGCGACAGAAGCAGTAGCCTACTAACGGATGCTGTCTCAAGGTCACTCCCGGTCGCCTTCAAAGGAAACGTGCATTATATTTTAGCCTGACGAAATGCCAAAAGTAACAGAAGTCAGAACCTTCCTAAGCCTTCCTGTATTGCTGCATTTTCTTGTATTAGTCTTCCTCGCCAGGTGGACAGCTTTTTCCGCGGAGGAATCGCGGACCGTGCCCTCCATCTCCTCTGCGTGTAAGGTCAAGGGAAAGTATACTCCACACCAGCCCTGTGTTATTTATAAGTTCAAGGGTGTGCTAAGTAGCCCGGCATTGTGACCGTCTAATTAAACAATTCATGGAATATGGCCAACATCTTCTATCAAATTGCAGTTTATTTCGAGCTATGGTAGACTAAATTGTTGTCTGGTAGTATGCGCACATTGTCAACATCTGTTAAATTTGATAAAGAGAAATGTGTGTATAGTATGTAAAATATCATTAATAATATCTGAAATTTCTATGTGAAATATACATACAAATTCTTTGATTAAAATGCATGCATTAAAATGTCTCATCAATAAGGATGTGAACACGTTTGTTTAGATAATTCATGACCCTTTATTATATATAAATTATATGTGCAATCTGTTCTGATTTGTTTTGTAATATTTTTGTTCTAAACTGTGAACAGCATCTTTAGAAATTCATTTCACCTTAGTGAACTATTTAATGATGACAATTTTCACTATTTATTAACAAAAGCTTTTCATTACAGCCTTGAATAACTGTGTGGAAATTTTTAAAGATGTAGTTGATCAATATGTATTTGCATTTTTTTATGTGTGCATCATGGAAATCTATGCAGTATGCAAAGGTATATGCATGATTTGTGTATATGTATATGCTTATGCATTCTTATACTCTTATGTATGTATGTGTGTGTGTATGTGTATGTGTATGTGTATGTGTGAGTGTGTTTGTGTGTAAAGCTGCGGTTCCCATGGCGAGCTTGTGTGAGAGTCAGCTTCCCTGCCGGGCTGGGTCGTGACCCCATGTCGCTCGGCGGGGTCCCAGACACCCTTGCCGCGCTGCAGGAAGGACAGAGTCTGTGTTATTCTTTCTCTACCTGACAGTCATATTTCACCGCCGCTCGGTGACCTCGCATGCTCAGACACAAGTGCTGGGTTCCTCTTCGTGCCAGAGCCCCCAGGCACAGCCTGTGGCATCTTGGAGATTCTGTGTGTCTGTGTCCAACGGTCCTGTCTACATCAGACTGCCTGTCAGTGCTGACACACACACATACTACAGCCTGATCAGTGAAAGCTTCACAATCCAGGTTTCTCCTTTTTTTTCTTGGCATGCCCACACTGTCACAATTTGAAATTAAAGGCCAATTACATATTACACAGAAATATGGGTACTATGTGTATATACTCTATCTATCTATCTATCTATCTATCTATCTATCTATCTATCTATCTATCTATCTATCTATCTATCTATCTATCTATCTATCTATCTATCTATCTATCTATCTATCTATCTATCTATCTATCTATCTATCTATCTACCTACCTACCTACCTACCTACCTACCTACCTACTTACTTACCTACCTACCTACCTACCTACCTACCTACCTGTCTATCTATTTATTTACATTGGAAGAAATATGTGCATTAGTGTTCCTTTATCAACAAACATAAAAGCATGCAGTCCTTATATCAATTTATAAGCCACTCCAACATTTAGAAATCCTGGCAGGTCATAACTCTGCTTTATAGATGAGCGTGACCTACGTGCTAAAAGAAAATAAACCACCAACAAAAAAGAAATCCGAAGACCACACACCTGTTTCATTACTCACTAAAGCATCTGTGATAAAGAAAAAAAATATCCCTACTTCTTTCACTGTACCTCCTCTGACAGTCGGGGGGATTAAAAAATCTTTTAAAGGAAATTCTGTACCACAGACAAGCTGGGATTTATGACCAGTTGAGGGGCAATTTGCACCTGGGGGAGAACTCTTATGAGTCCATTTCATTAATCTAGGCGAACCAGCGATCCTAGTCTGGCTGTCGGTCTTGTTTTATCAAAATTGTGGTGTTTTAATACGGAGATAAGCACTGGAGCGGGGCCGACATCTGGAGGATTCCTGGTGCGTGAGGGGTGTGGTGCTGCTCGCGTGTTGCCCTTCCCTGCCCCCTGACAGCTGGGCCGTGTCTGGGGGTGAGTGTTGGCGGTTGTACATTAGCATAAAGTTAATCTTATCTATCTACCTCTGGGCTGTGGATGGTAACTCTTTCACTTTTGCTCTCTCTCTCTCTCTGTCTCTCACTCCCTCCCCCTCAGACTTAATCTGTTTCTACTTCTCTCTCTCTTTCTGTTCATTTCTTCATCTTTCCCTCTCTCTGTCAGTCTGTTTTGTACTTGCATGCTCCCACAACATTTCTGTGTTCTTTCTTTCTTTCTTTCTTTCTTTCTTTCTTTCTTTCTTTCTTTCTTTCTTTCTTTTTTTATTTTCTTTCTCTCCCTCTTAGTTTTCCTCTTGTGTTTTTTCTCATTCCCTCTCTCTGTGTGGCTGGTTGGATGGGGGCGGATAGTGGGATTGGTAGTGGAGGTGGCTAGTAATTATGATTGAGAGCATTACTCCATTATCTGCCCTTCAGGTCAATCTGACACTGTCCAGATAAACAGTCAGACAAATGGGTGATGAGCTCTGGAACTTGTGTGTGTGTGTGTGTGTGTGTGTGTGTTTTTGGTAATAACCAATATTTTTAATAATGCGTGCATGTATGTCTGTATGTACCCAGTAAGTAGTATATCATTTTATGAGTGGAATATTTTGCATATTTGCAACAGCGTGTTTGTATCGTGGGGGTGTGAGTGTGTGTGTGTGTGTGTGTGTGTGTGAGGGAGAATCTTTTCACTGATACAAAAGCAGCCGGCAACTGTCAGGAGGAACACTGTTGGCTTTGTTTGTATTACTTGTGATTATGCTTGCTGCCATAGAAGCTCTCGCAGTATCACTGGAAAGTCTTGGCCGACACACTCAGACACCCAGACTGTGTATGACGGGGCACTGAAAGCTAGGCTTTGCAGTGCTCCATGCACTCAGATTGTGTTTGTGTGTGTGTGTGTGTGTGTCTTTGTGTATGTGTGTATCTGTCTTTGTGTGGTGCGTGTGTGTGTGTGTGTCTAGGTGACTGTGGGGTCCATGCCAGATCGTTAATGCCCCATGCTCTGGGCGACTCTGCCTTGACCCACGGCTAGCCTTTGCCCATAGGAGCGCCCTGCCGATGGGGCGTGTATTTGCGTGCGTAGGCCCCGAGTCGTCCCCCCCCCCCCCCCCCCCCGGCCCCTGTGTGGTCCTGCAGTCCATGTGAGCGTGTGTGGTCCTCCTAGGCCCCCCGATCATCTGTCCGAGGGCTGCTAACTGCCTGCCCAGCGACCACGGCTGTTTACTTTAGCTCTGTCTGCACCAACTGAGCTCTGATCACTCGCTTCCTCCAGCTGGGCCAAATCAGGGCCCAGGACCCAGCCCACTGGAAAAAAAAGGGGGGAGAGAGAAACTGTGTGTGTGTGTGTGTTGGAGGGAGGGACTGTGAGTGTGGGGGGGGGTGGGGGGGGGGGGGGGGGAGAGATGCACAGAGGGGGCCCCTGAGAAAGTAGAAGGGACACCATGACGGCTGGGGGACCCCCGCTAAACTTCTATTCCCCCCCTACGCACACACACACACACACACTCCCCTGCAATACCCACCACCCACCCGCCCCCCAGCTCCCATAACCTCTCCTTTAACTCCGTTATGGGATAAGACAAGATGCGTGGACCCCGTGAACATTGAACCGTAATTACCCTGTCAGAGGCTTCGGCTCATTGGCTGTGATAATTGCTCGCTAACGCCGAGCGTATGAAACAGGACGCTGCCGAGTCTCTCTCTCTCTCTCTCTCCCGCTCTCTCTCTCTTTCTCTCTCTCTCAAGAAGGCAGATGGACCGACCAGCGTCTCGGTGGGGGCCCCAAAAGTGGACCGTTGCCGTGGAAATGATGTGATCCTGTGCAGAAATGGGAGAGATGGTCCTGTCAAAGGGGCCGAGAGAATGGCTGACTGTCAGGCAAGACTTTATCGGGCGGCACTGAAAAAAACTGAGGGAGTTACCAGCTACATCCCTTGAGTTCAAATGAACAGGGCCTGTGTGCACAAAACCTATCAAACATTGTTTAAACTTTTTTTTTTCCTTTTTACTTCCTGTAATATTTATCATTTTCGCAGTCTGTGCATGCAAAACATATTTCAAACAGTTTGGTTAAGGTTAGTTACAGTTATCTTCAAAAGAACTACTTTATGTCATTTATACTTCTGTGTGACATTTAGTGTTTTTATTGACATTGCAAATTGTTTAAATTTAGACTAAAATGTATATTTTTTCTATCATATCAGATAATATTTTTGTAAATGTAATTGAAAAGACTTCACTTCAACCCAGTTCCCTGATAGTTATTTTTAGATCGCGTTTCTACAATAAATGTAATGATTTTTTTGTTTGCCTTGAAAAGGCACATATTGCTGTTTGGAAAGCCCCATTCTGACCCATTAATTGTAATTGCAGTCCACTGATTTAACATGCATTTAGCACTATCGCCTCACTCGCACATCAGGTGATGCCTCTTCCCCGCCTGGATTCCCCAGTATTGGGAATCTGCTGTTGGGATCCACCCTTATCCCCCGAAAGATTAACTTCCTATTTATTAATTTCCTTATTTACAGTTGGGGTCAGGGAGTTAAGCACCCAAGTGCGCCACCACACACAAGCCATACGATCCTTCATAAATCCAGCGAGGTAATGAGGCGCAGGAATGGCGTAGCTGCCCTCATTCAGGGGGTAATTCCTCTCATTAGACCCAGTTTGTCATAGCTGTCCCCACCGACAGATAATTCCTCTTATTAGGGTCTGTTTTTGCTCGCCACCCCTCTCACCACCACCACCCTCCAGCCCCAATTTGAAGGAGTAATTCGCTTTGTTGGGCAGTGGGGTAGGATGGGGTGGGGTGGGGTTGGATCTTGCCTGCGGACACTTGATCCCGGGGTATGTGTGGACCGGGGTGCTCCAGGGTCTCGGAGGTGGCTGGTAGCGTTTAAGCCCCGATGTTTTCCAAGGGAAGCCCTCGGAGGCTGGGGTTTGCATTTTTACAAATTGCGGACTGTGCCGGCAGGCGCCAGGGCTACGGCGAATGAGCAGCCAGGTTGACCCCTGACCCCTGCTTGGGTGCAGGACCTCACAGCACCCCCCCATAACCCCCACCCGCCACCCCCCCCTTCCATGGAGGAGAATGTTGACCTCCTGCTCCCTGAGCTCTGGGGTGCTCTCTGACTGCGTCTCCTCTCTTGGGGGATGTTGGGAGTTCCTGTGATTTTGGGGCGGCTGCTCTGCTAATTAAATTTTTTGGTGGAGACATGTATGAAAACAAACAAAGAGATGCTCCTGTTCTCTTGCCTGCACACATTTGCAGAGAATGCAGAGTACAAGGCTTTTTACTGTACAGAAGAAGCACTAGGAATTGGAGAGGAAAAAATGAATGATTTGACCAATGGTGTGGACTTGTAAGTCTTACTGAAATGTCCTTTTTTTGTTTCAATTAATACAAATAACATTTGATTAATTCTTTTAAAGGGTATTTGAACATATATTAATCAACTTTATCGATTTGTAAAAAAAAGCTTTCAAAAATATTTTTTACGTCAGACTCCCTTTGATTTTTTCAAAACAAAAATGAGGGTCTTTAAAAAAATTAAAGTCAAAACACAAAATCAGTCTGAGTATATCTGTTTTCTAGGAATTCTGATTGAACATTCGTTATATTGTGCCCTCTTGATGTAACAATTTGTTTTCAGTGGCGTGTCATTACACTTATAAAAATATACATGTCTTCTCTGCCAAGTGTCACTGCCAACACTTTTTTTGAATGTGTGGAATCTGGTTATGATTGTCTTTGTAAACCCATCCGACTCTCTCACACACATTCTCTCTCTCTCCCTTTCCTTCTCTCTCTCTGTCTCTCTCCCTCTATTTCTCTCTGTCTCTCTGTGTCTGTAAAGCACGTGTAGACACATACACACACAAGCACAAACACACACACACACACACACACACACACACACACACACACACACACAATATGCATGCATAGGAAGGAGAGTTTCCATGTGAAACTGAAGGACATCTGTCCATAGTGTAATATTTCCTTCAGGTTCCACGCCAAGTTGGTAATTCCTCATGGCGTGTACCCCATGAAAACAGATCTAACCCCCACCCACGATGTTGCACAACAGACCTTCAAGGAAAACAGGACAGATAGATAGAGAGGGAGAGAGGGTGAGATAGAGAGAAAGAGAGAAAGAGAGAGAGAGAGAGAGAGAGAGAGCGAGAGAGAGAGAGAGAAAGAGAGAGAGAGTCATCCCACCCATCCCGCAGTTCAGATTTGTTTCCATCCTTCTCGCGTGGGTGGCGGGATGCACCCTGTGTAGCTTTGTTTAAACACCCCTGCTCCATCAGACACACACACATACACACACACACTGACACACACACTCTCACACACACACACACTCACATACACCCCGAGGAGTCTGCATGCTGGGATCGGTGGCCCCCACCGGTTAACAGTAATTGCTTCAGGAAGTGCGAGCAGCATGGTTCAAGGGCTCCTTAATTCTATCAACAGGACAGGAGCGGGACAGCTGGTGGAGAGCAAGAGCGAGGGATAAGGGGAGAGGGAGAGAAAAAGAGAACGAGAGGCAGAGAAAAAGAGACAGAGGGAGAGGAAGAGCGATAGAGAGAGACAAAGAGAGAGCAAAAGAGAGAGAGAGAGGGAACTAAAGATAGAGAGTGAGTGAGAGAGTGGCGTTGTGTGGTATGGTGTAGTGGACCCTAAAGGAACCGTCACACCTCATTAAGCAGTCTGACTATTTTCTCTATGTGTCACTCACGGAGGCCGAGCAGGCTGGGCCCGCCACGAGACGGGCAGAGAGGGCCGTCAGTTCTAGAGGAGCGTGATTGACGCATTTATCACCGATGCTGCTTACTAGAACTATGGTGGGGGTAAATTAACACTGCTTTAGGGACTAGAACCTATGTTTGCAGTAAATGAATGCTGCTTTGAGCACTAGAACCATGGTGTGGGGGTGAATAAATGCTGCTTTAGGGACTAGACCCATGGTGGGGATAGACGAATGGTGCTTTAGGGACTAGAACCATGTTTGGGGTAACTGAACAATGCTTTAGGGACTAGAACCATGATGGGGGTAAATGAACGCTGCTTTGGGCACTAGAACCACGGTGGGGGTGAATGAATGCTGCTTTAGCCACCAGAACCATGATGGGGACACATCTTTTTCAGCACAGTAGCTTCACTCAGCATGCCCATGACCAAATACAAAACATGCAGTGTAATACCACACACGTCAAACCCCTACAATGCGTAGGTGTAGGATTCAAACAAAAGTGTGACATTAACAAGAAATCAGAAAAGATCCGCACACCACATACTTCCCATTAGGAACGGGAATGTAAATGTAATGTAAATGACCATGGCCATCAGAGCACTAGAGTTGGAATGGTGCAGAACAATGTTGTGCTGTATGGTGTGGTAGATCTGAAAACAATACAAACTGATCTGCACAAACACAGAGCTTCCATTCAAGTTTAATGGGACATTTACAACCGAAACATCTCGAAGCATCACTATGAAAAGGAAACTTTATGGAATGTGGATCATTTCTGAGTGTTTTCGTGTATTCTTTTGTTTGGATCCTCCACCCACATAAAGTAGTGGTTGGATGGGTGTGGTATCACACTGGATGTAATATTGTATGCGCATGCATATCTCCATATCCGCACAGTAGCCACACACAGCATGACTGACCCATGACTATGGTTATCGGAGCACTGGGGTGGGAATGATGAAGAATGATAATGCACTCTATGTGATGGTACAGCAATTGTGTGCTGGGGCTTTGCGGTTGCGTGCTGTTATGGGAGATGGTAAAAGGCAAAACTCAGTGCTCAAAATGAAGCACCCAGCTGTCTGACGGCGGATTGAATTACCAATGTCATATTCATCGCGTGTGAGATGAGAGTTTCCCTTCGGCGTGGCTGCAGCGAGCGCCCAGTCACACGTTGATTATAGGGTTGAAACCCTTGCTACTGTGAATACATCCTGTCATTGCATGTCATCTGTCAGCACGAGGGGACCTCCCAAGCTGCCCGTTTTCCGTGCCCGGCGACCGGGAGGCCAGCCGAGGGCTCCTCCAACCGGTCTCAGAGACGCACACACACGGGGGGGATGCGAACGCTGGACACTGAGGCCCAGGTGGCTCCGGTGGTTCACGGGTCACATTTTCCCCCTCAGCAAGGCTTCTGGTGAGGGGGGGGTGGGGGTGCGCCATGACTGACGCACGACACGTCACTCGCCAGCGATGCCTCCCCGAGGCCCGTGGCAACCAAAGGGCCTGGTGACATATATAGAATAGCAGGAAGCCCCCTCCGCATCCGAAAGTGAAGCCTGGATCCCGCGCACACACGTCATGCAAAGTGGCGCACGGGGCTGTCATCCACCGACCCCACCTCCACCTCCCCATCCTCCACTCCGTCCCTGGTCATACGGCGCTGGACGGAGACGACAGTCTGTTGAGTGAGCGGCGAAATGGAAAATGAGCTCAACGTGCGGGGGGGAAAAATGACCCAGGCACCGAGAGCGGACGATGCCATGGAAAAATCCCAACGTGCCCCCTTTTTTCTCTGCGTGGCACTGTGTGTGGTAAATGGTAGTCAGAGCCGTCAGAGTGTGAGGCTGAGTGTGGAAAGGAAAAGGAAAAATGGCCCTCTGCGTATGTGTGTGTGTGTGTTTCGTGCGTGAGAGCTTCTGATTCATTATGAGTGTATGCTGGTATATGTTACACTTTTTGTGATTTAAAGTGTTCACAGTGTGTGTGTGTGTCTGTGTGTGTGTGTGTGTGTGTGTGTGTGCTCACGCGCGTGCATGCATGTTTGTGCATGTGTGTCTTTCTGAGAATGTGTGTGCGCTTTCTTGCATGGGCGTCAGTAAGTATGACTGTGTTTGTGTTTCCCTAGCTTAGTTGTGTTGGCTTATGAGCTGTGTGTGTGTGTGTGTGTGTGTGTGTGTGTGTGTGTGTGTGTACACACGTGTTTGAGCTGTGCTCCCCTGTGCCCCCTGAGTCCCTGTGGTGAGCTGTGGGAAGCCTGAGCTTCAGACCAGTCACGTCCACATCACACAACTCCCCTTCTCTCCCTTACCCTATTTACTCACCTTCTTACTGTCATAGTGTTTCTGCATTTGTATGCCTAGTCTTGAAAAAACATAAAAATAAATGATGCCATAAAAAAGTGGCCTGACCCAAAGAAAGAGTTTATGCCGTTTGTGTTGAACCCTTTGAGGATTGGCTGACCACATGCTGTCTTTTGTAATTTGCTCAGTGTTTTTGTTTTAAAAGCATGTAGTCTTGTGGTTTGTTCTTGTGTTATGGTGTACAGTATACCTTACAGTCAGTGTACAGTGATGTAAGGCAGTAGTAGTCTTCATCTTACTCAAACAGCCTAATGTGTTTTCTGAGACCTTTTGGCCAGATTTGTCCTCTGCGTTTTTCATGTCTAGGTGTTGTTTCTTACCTTTTCCTTCCCATCGCCTCACAGAGACCTGTTTATATCGAATGTGAGCTCTACCTCTTTCTAAGTCCCACATGCTGTCCAGATCATCTTTCCAAAATGGTATTTGTTGTTTCTAACCGGTACATTCATATTGCAATTTTTATATTTCTCTTTTGTAAACACTCATCATTGAATTACGCAGCTATTATGTGGTATGGCAGTGTGATAGTACAAACCGCGATGTTGTTACGAGTCAGGGATGAGCGGAGGGCTGTGAATGGTGCCTGCGGGTGGGCATGGGAGGGCTGGAGAGGGACAGGGTGGCAAGGGGGTGGGGGTGGAGGGTGAGGGGGTGGGGGTGGCTTGACCAGATGTGGGCCGTGCTGACTGGTAGTCTAAGTGTGTGTGTGTATGTGTGTGTGTGCTGCGTGTGTGTGTATGTGTATGTGTATATGCTGCACGTGTGTGTATGTGGTGTGTGTGTGGTGCGTGTGTGTGTATGTCTGTTTGAGCATTGCATGTGTGTATGTGTGGTGCCTCTGTGTGTGTGTGTGTGTGTGTGTGTGTGTGTGTGTGTGTGGTGCATGTGTGATGTTTGAGCACGGTGTGTGTGTGTGTGTGTGTGTGCACGGAGCGTGGCTGTAGAAGGCAGCCGCGGGCCTCTGCCGCAGGCCTGCTGCCCACATGTGTGCACCTTCCCAGCCGGGCGCGCCGCGTTACACAGCCCATTTGCAACAAAAACTTGTCAATAAGGCAGGAATGTTGCGTCACTCGCGGGGCCCTGAGAGGGGTTGGCGCAGTGGGGGTTGGGGGGATGGAAAAAGGTGCTCTAAATACCCCTTTTGTTTTGGCCCCTCCACATCCAGCATGGCCGCTCAAAATAATCCTGTGAGCCTCAACTTACTGTATTGACACGTCGGTGTGATGTAACACAGACGGTCTCTTGGTTTCTTAGTGTCTAGATACAGTACATTTCCTGTCATTTTTAATATGATGATTTGGTAGAACCATAATTTATAATACTAACACTTGCTCAGACCATGTAAAAATGTGTATTTAAATATATGTTTTGAACATTACAGCGAACACATTACAACAAACTGAATCAGCCATCTTTCTGTTTGAGCATTGGCCAGGTAGTCTGTTAGGGTTTGGTCTCCTCCAGACTCCTCTCTCTCAGGGGCCTCCCATCCAGCCAGCATAGCTGTGGTGGCAAGAGTTCCCGCTGAGGTCGAACTTCAGGTGGAAAAGAGAGCACGCTGGAGGTCAGGATGTGTGGCGAAATCATACGTGACGTGTTTAGGCATTAGTGGCCAGGGCACAGGTCGGGCATCCCCTCTGCCATATAGGTGGGTCTGGGTGAACCTGTAAACTCCTAGCCCTGGATCGCCACGAGCCAAGCCGCAGCGAGTCTATTCCGTTCAGAACGCACGCCATGCAGACGCGTGGGCACACCGCTAACAGGGGAGAGAGTGCCCATGGAAACGGAGATGAACCCCTAAACGTGCGGTGGTCCGAACAGCGGTGGAACAACCCAGTGGGCCAAAGAAGGTCATCCTGGTGTTACCTGGAAAGCTGGCAAAGGCAGTATGCCACATAGAGAATAAAATGTAACCTCTGGCTGTTATGTTTGGATTGAGCTAAAATGACAGCCAGAAATCCTCCACATGATGATTTTAGTCTTTTTTCTGTAAACAATGGCTAATTAAATGATTTTTTACATCCAGCCTTCTTAAAAGTCAGTGGTCATCTCTTTAAATCCAGTCAGTGTCTCCTTAAAGAAACAGTTTACATGTCTTGTTTGTCTATTTGTAAAAGTGAGCGATACCTTGAGTGTTAAGCTGCCCCCGCTCCTAAGGTATCTGTGGTCGGGTGAATGAACCTGTAATGTAAGTCTGCTTTCTGTCTTGTAAAAGCCTACAGTCACTTTGAGATTTCATCTAATGTAGAGGCTGACCTTGCTGCACAACTCCTCTTTTGTGTCAGGATTTATTTTTGCCCTGGTCACTCTGACCTTGCCTCAACAAATCTCAAAAATAAAAGGCCCTTCTCAGTGCCCAGACCCACACAAAGGACTTTGAGCACAGCTCACGTTGACCTCCCGAGCACTGGCATCAGACTGACCACAAGCTGTGGACTTTTGTGGTCTCCCTGGCATGCTGTTTTAAAAGCATATCAATGTAGCTTTGTGTTTTGTTGTGGTGTTCAGTTTTACTGCTGTAGTCTGTGGCATTCCTCCATACAGTAAAGTCTTTTGTAGTAAGACAGCCTTTGAGTTTACAGTGTTGTAAGACTATAGTGGTGTTACTTAGACTTCAACTGCCTGCTGTTTGTGTTTTCTGACAGCTTTTGGCTAGATGTGACCTTTGCCTGCCATCAGATAGAGCCCATGGATGCCATTTTGCTCAGCAACCTTATCTGTGGGACTGGCTTTTAGAATGAGCTAATTGCCCTGAATGGTACATCGCCAGAGAATCACTGTCATCTTTGAGGGCTTGAACATTTCCTTCCTCCTGATAACTTGCTGGTATCACTCACTTCCCTTTCAACTTGAGCTTTTTGCATCAGCCAGCAGACCAGTGGGATGGATTGTATCAGATGTTTCAAAAACTATGATCATTACATTACAGTGCAAAAAAGGCCTTCAACATTCCATCATGATCCATTATGAATAGAATAGAATAGAATAGAATAGAATAGAATAGAATAGAATAGAAAATTATGTTTATTGCACCATTTGATTTCTGGGCCTGTGCAAAGAGATGTTCACAAAAATAACTAAAGTAAAAAATGAATTACAGATAATGTAAACAACAACACCATCACATTCTGTACAGATGCATAACATTTCACATTCTGCTGTCATAGATGATCTCAGGTCTTTGTATTTAGTATGTTTATGAATGAGGAATAGACACAGTTTTTAAGACTTTTTGTCCTTTGCCCTTCAAATCAGAAATCAAAAATTGAATTGAAATCAAAAGTACAGAAAAAACTCATTTGGTCAGCGGTAACATTTCAACACAGAGAGAGAGATCTCTCCACTGGCTGTAACAGGACAGAGCTAGAGGGTTGCGTGTTTTGTTTTGCCTGAGCACATTTCCCATTGAGTCAGTGGGGAGATGGTCTTCCAATGAAAATACACATCTTCTGTGTGCTGCTGCACGGTCTGCCGTGGCCTCGCCCCCGCGTGCGGTGCAGTGCGGGTACATATGTATGCCCTGCTTCCGTTTCCAGGGGGGGGTGCTGACCAAAAGGGCGCTACAGTGAAGCCGCCGGCCAGCCATCCTGCAAGTGATCTCCAATGGCACAAAAAGTTTGGACGTCACGCACACTGAGTAGCAGTAGTGCTATTCACAGAGGGGGGAAAAAAAAGCCCTCCCCACACACACACAGCCTGTTCTCCACCACGTCATCTTTCATTTTTTTCTCTCACACAAAAAGATCTCTCACACAAAAAAGATCTCAGCGAAGGAGAGCTGCAGAGGTTTCAGGTAAGAGGCGGCCCAACCCTCCTTTTCTGGGAGGTCTCCTAGTAAACCTCCCCCCACCGTGCAGGTACGCCTTGGAGCTCAGTCGGCCACATGACCTTCTGCTCCGCTGCACCGTTGGCCCGCCAGTCCTGTGGGTGTAGTTACATGGCCCTGAAACTCCCTCCGGATGTTTTTACACTGGAGAAATATTTTCTCAACTGATTGTATGCGCCCCATAGAAGCTGCAAAAAAAAAAGAAGGGAGGGAGGGAGGGAGGGAGGGAAAGGGTGGGGGGGGGGTGGGGGGTTAGGGTTGAGGAGTTGGAAAGAAAGAAAGTGGAGTGATACAGTTCAAGACCCCTGCCTTTTTTCCCTCGCTCCCTCTCCCTGCGTCTCTCTCTTTGAGCTTGTGGCATATTTGTCTTCTTTCAAAAGATATGTGAACAGGAATGTGTACGGTTCTCATTTCTGAGTGAGTGGCGTGTTAATACTTTTGACACTAATCACAAAGTTCACATATTGGTTTGATTTCTCCAGATTGGAGTTTAATGGGCAAACACTCGGCGGGCTAATCAATGTAGGACTGGATGGAGGGGAATGGGTTTCACATCCATGCGGGTGGCAAAGCTCTGGGAGGTGCTGTGTGTGAGTGTGAGTGTAAGGGTGTGTGTGTGTATGTGTGGTTGTGTGTGTGTGTGTCTGTGTTCATATGTGCTTTAGATTGGGGTGTAGATGAAGTTGGATGGATCATGCACTTAACCTCCTTGGATCCCAAAACACACACACACACACACACACACACACACACACACACAGTAAGATACACACATCCATACATACACATCCACCCACCTACACCCACCCATACACACACACACACATACACACACACTATCCACCATCTATTTCACCTCTCTTTTCTTTTGCTGGAAGTAGAGCTTTTCCATGCTCAGCCTGGGGAGGAGAGAGAGGCTTAGTGAGGGTGAGATCACAGCGGTGCAAAGCCTGGTCCAGCCCCTGAGAAGTGGTGTTAAAATGAGAGTGCCTTACATCTCCCTGCATTTGGACCTGTCACTGGGGCAGAGACGCAGCTGTACACTCGGAGCACACTAACGAGCTGCGAGAGGAGACGTCTCAGCTGTTGCACCATGGCGGCTCTGCCATACGGACATGGCCCAAAAAAAAAAAGAGTTGTGCCCTCGTGCCCTTCTCCCCTTTAGAGGTAACCAATGTTCTCCATCACCTCTACTAACCCCCAACACACACACAGGCACGCAAACACACACACACACACACACACACACACACACACACACACACACAACCTTTCAAGGTGATGGACATCTTCTCCCTCAGAGGTGACCAGTGCTCTCTGTTACGTCTACAAAAGAACCTCCCACACACAGTGGCATACACACACTCACTCACAACCCTTTCAAGGTGGTGGATATCTCTGGTCTTCAAAGATGTTGCATAGAAGTGTAAATTTAGAATTCTCCTCTCTCCCTGCTTATACCGTCTCCATGCCCTTCTGCTCGCCCTGCCTCTGCTCCCACGAAGAGGAAGGTTTGCCCTTCCCTCCTGCCTGCCTGCCTGGAAACTGGCATGGCTGCCTGTGGTTGCGGCAGGGGTCGGTGTGGTTGCCAGATTGAGGGCTTATCCCACAGGAGTGTAACCAAACAATTCTGAAAATGTACCTTAGGGCACTTGAAGGGGGGTAGAGAAACACACAGCATTCACTCTCATCTGCACGAGGGGGACGAGAAGCACATGTTATTCTATGTGTGCCCCAGCACCCAGTTTTTTTTGAGAGCCATTCATTTCTTTCTGTGCAATATTGAATCCTGCCTATGAGCAATGGGAGAGCATGGTGATACTCAAAGTGCAACAGGACTTTTGGCATTGATGTCAAGAACTGCTGCCTAATGTCTAATGTTCACAGGCTGAATCATTTTAAGCTGAAAAAGGGAAAGATAACCCTAGCTGGCCGCCGTCCCCCGGCCCATAACTCCTGCTGACCGTCGTCCTGAGATTCTCATATGACTGGACCCGCCTGGGGTCGCTGAGGGGGTCTTCTAGTGTGGCCTCCTTTGGCTGACGAGGCTTAAGCAGATAATCCATCTCCTCCTCCGCCCCGCCTGACAGGCCAAATTGTGTTTACCGCAGCCTGGTCCTCTTGGCTCATAAAATACAGCCTGCGCGCCGTCCAGGTCACGAGTGCGTCAGACCAACAGACTCGCAGGATGCGAGATGAGAATGCCTGTCCTCGAAAGTGTTGTGGAGGAGGGGGGGTTGCGTACGTCTTCCTTAACAGTGGGCAAGTGTTGCCTCCTCAGAGCTAATAAAGACTGTGTGTGTGTGTGTGTGTGTGTGGGAGGGGGGGTGTAACTTTATGAAACTTGACAGTAATTATGATCCATTAATCCCCCCCCCCCCCCCCCCACACCCATCCAGCTCTGGGGCAGATAAGAGCATCTATGGACCAGGTGCCACTGAGGTGATTTAAGATGTTCTGAGGTTAGCAGAAGGTCCCTTGGTGTGAAAAGACAAAGAAAAAAATATGTTTGTCTGTGTACGCCACAGTAAATTTTGTGCCCTCGGTGGAGTGACAAGGAAGGAAATAGATTTGATAGTAACACAATGGGGTCAGCAAAGGGGTGTCTGGTTCAGTGCAGTTTAAGCGGGAGGAAATGTTTATCATTTTTTGCAGTGTGTGTGTGTGTGTGTGTGTGGAGAGACTAAAACTGAAAAAAGCTGTGTCAAACACAGACATAGAGCTGCTTCTGTCAGGCAAACACCCGGGGTTCAGGGTTGATGCTGTCCATGTTCTCCCCTACAGTGTGAGTCAAGCAAGGCCTCTGCTCTGGGCCGGGCCCGGGGACTCTCTAAACTATGGACTAGATCTCAGCTGCTCTGAGGAAAACACCCAGTGGCCGCTGTTTAGGGAGCACCAAGAGCATAGAGGTGACACACAGGTAGTCAGGGGGTTAGGTTAGTCTGCAGTGGGTGTGTGTGAGTGAGGGTGGGGGCGGGGATGGGGGGGGGGGTAATGGCACTGGGAGTTAATGGAGGATGAATGTGCTGGTATGTATGTATGTGTGTGTGGATTGGGTCGGGGGCGATGGGGGTTAGGGTGGATTGGGGGAATGGGGGAATGGAGGAATGGAGAAATGGAGGGTGGGGGTGGGGGGGGGGGTGTTAGCACTTAATGGAAAATCCCTCAAATGGAGCCTTTTTCACCCTCTTGGTGCACCCACGACTTAAGCAGATGGGCTGATGCAGAGAGTGGGTACGCTGAAGACTAATGTGATCTAAAGAGCTGAAGTAGCGTGAATGGTCTTAAGTCATCACAACCCCAAGAAACTCTTAAACATAATGTACTGGAGGAGAGCGGCAAGGGGCATGACTGATACCTCAGCTCTTGAGCGGTTGAAGCATCGCTTTAGCGGTTGTGCAATTAAGGGACATCAGGCACTTATAAAAGTGGATTGCTTTCAGTCTGGGAAGCGCACTGACATTTGGCTGTGGTACACTGAGGCTTCTCCTTTAAAAGTGGCTTGTAAAGTCTATGCTGGTTTGACTCATCAAGTGGCTGCCCACATTTAGTCATATATAAACAAATCTGGGATACAACTGTACATTTACGTATTATGTCAAGGATGTATGACTGCGTTTGTCAATTATCCTGTAGGTACTCAAACTGCCAAAGTTTAGAGACAGCTGAAATGTAAGTTTTGCCATGAAGTTTGTCAAAGCTGAGCTTCAATATGCTGCAAATAGATCTAAAAATAAATAAAGAAAAATTAATAATTGTTGTTTTTTGATTATGATATTTTACAAATAAAATAATTACAAACACTGATACATTTGTAATATTTTTATTAAGTTTGAGTGAAATATTGGTTCATATTTTCTCATGTAAATGTTATTAGATAATTCATTAAAAAATAACTTCATATGTTGCTTTGATACATGTGTGTACTAACTATGTATATGATAAATAATGAAATAACTCCGATCTGTCCATCACTCTGCACATTTTTGATGGTGTTGTGCTTCCCCCCACCCCTGGCCTCCATTTTTACAAGCTAACACAGTTCACAGCTAGTTATTGCAAGTGTTGAAGCTGGGATTTTCAACACTTGCGACATAAAAATGTGTTCATTACACAGTCGTGAAACCACAACATTGACAGGCCCCCAGACGTGGCAGATGCCTTGTATCCAGGGTTATGGCTGGGGTTGCTTGCTTGCGCTATCCTTGAATGACAGATGATCCCACGCTCACACTCTCCTGGGCTATACACTCTCTCTCTCTTTATCTCTCTCTCTCTTTCTCTTTTTATGTAATGCACATGTAGAGACACATAAACACACACACAAACACACATATGTGTTTAGTTGTTGGGGGGATATCTACAGTGTGTGTGGGGGGGTTTAGTTGTTGGGGGGTATAAATGAAGTGTGCATATGTGTGTGGGTGTGTGCGTGCGCGAACGAGTGTTTTCCAGGGGATGGGGTTGGTGTGGTGGTGTGGCGTAGCACTGTGCGGCGCGGAGAGGAGAGGAGAGGACGAGTAGTTCTGCCGTATGTTCTGCGAGGGAAGTGTTTACGCTAGCCCGTGATTAACACCGTCCAGGTGCCGTCTTGGCAACGATGGAGCCGCTGCTGGTTTAGACACTCGCACATTCTCTCCGTGGCTGGACGCAGTCATCTATATTTACAGAGCACCGTGGGCCAACACGCTGAACTGTTGACCACCATTTATTCTGGGAATGTCTCATAAACAGCGCTTCTTCATCTGAGAGAGAGAGGGGAAAAAAAGACATGAGAGGGGGTTGGAATTCCACATGGAGAGCAATTTGGGGTGTCATGATGGGAGGGTGAGAGTGGGTGGTGTGGGCGCTGCAAGGTGTTGGAGCTTTGGCAATGTGCATGAGTGCACATGCTTGTGAGAGCCTGTGTGCGTGTGTGTGTGTGTGTGTGTGTGTGTGTGTGTGTGTGTGTGTGTGTGTATCTGCACTTGTCTGTGCCCTGTTATGAAAACCTATGTGTGTGTGTCTGTGTGCTGCAGCACGTGTGTGTGTGTGTATTGATGTGTATGTCAGTGTATGCAGTATCTGTTTGTGCACTCTGCATACATGTGTGTGTGTGTGTGTGTGTGTGTGTGTGTGTGTGTGTGTGTGTGTGTAAGTGCACATGTCTGTGCCCCCTTCAACTCTCCAGGGTGTGCCTGGGGGGGGGGGGGGGGGGGCGGTGCGTGACGGGCCGCTTGGTTTCGAGACCGAGCCGAGGATTGATACCGCAGACAGCGTTCAGGGGCAGCGCTCCGTTTTCATTAACCCTATCTCCCCCAGTCTAGACAGGAAGGCCCCGCCGCGGCCTCGCACAACCACAGCCACTGTGAGCCCCCTCGCTCTGCTCTGCTCCCGGGGGCTGGGTCAGCGCGCTTGAACGCCGGCCTGTGGCCGGGCGGCTGTTTGTGTTTCACTGTTTGTGTTTGTCTGTCCGTATATCAATAACCACGTCGGGTGCTGGGGATCTTTTTGGGCCGCTCCAGAATACTGGGCCGCTTCTATAGCCACCAGAATGGCCGCCGCTCCTGCTGCTGCTGCTGCTGCTGCCGCCTCCCCTGATTGGTCCAAGGACTTTTTCCGTGAGAGCTCCTTGAGTGAGGGTCAGGCTGCTGTCCAAATGCTTAGGAATGCTCCATAGTGTGTGTGTGTGTGTATGTGTGGGTGTGTGTGTGTGCGTGCGTGTAAAATGGGGGTGGTGGTGGGGATTGGACAAGTGCTGGGTGGGATGCCAGAGATCATCGTCATCATCACAAGATGCTCTGCCTGAAATGTAAGGTCTGGCGTTGGCTTGGACCTTACAATCCATGTCTCTGTCTAGTTATCCATGGATACACATGCTTTTTTAATCCAAGCATTATCATTGGGAGAAACATGACAAGTTGCTGATGCTTGGAATAGGTTGTATTTAAAATGCAATATATATTCTTTAAGAAATTGTGCTTATCTGTTAAAGCAGGTGAAACAGATAAAGCTTGTGCATCCTGACCTGAAGTTGTGTAACATGAAGTAAATATTCTGATGCATTATATGAACATTATATGAATAAATCACTGTACATTTTCACAACTGAGAGGAGAATGTAAGAGAAAAGAGAGACAGAGAAAAGAGATAGAGATAGGAAAACAGAGAGAAAGGAAAAAAGAGAGAGGAAAAAAGAGGAAAAGAGAGAAAGAGGGAGCATGAGAGAGAGAGGGGGAAGAAAGACTATCTGGGTGTTTTGTAGTCTAAGCCTCCTCATAGACCCAAGGCCTCCAGGGCTTTGTCAGGAACTACAGATCTCTCAGCAAAACAGTCTGCCGCTTAGGCTTCCCCAACACGGGCCTGACATACCAAACAACTAGAGGACACTTCCCATACCTAAAACAAACCTCACAATGTCTAACATATGAAGCTCGTTAAGGTTGTCTGTTTTAATTGTCAGACAGGAAGATGATATTTGATTTCAGATTTAGATATCAGAATGGAATCACTGCTCAATTTTCGCTCGGTGTAGTTAAAACAGCAGCTCTCTGAGGCTAGAGTGTAATTACAAACACCACATCCTTTCTTCACCACTAATTACCGTCCGCTATCATTAATTACAGTATTTATTATCATACAGTTTATCAGCCGAGACAGAGTTTTCCAGCCTCACTGTATGCACAAAAGAGCCATTTAGCGCTCGTTCCCTCACCTCCTCACCGCGTTCACATAAAGAGCGCATTTAAGAGTGCTCTGTTACTTTGATACTTTAGAACTGCGTCACAGGCTTCTTGCGCTCTTGTTTGAACTCAAAACCAACAGCATGTTTACCTCGGTTAAGTGGGGGTAATTTTATCTTTTTTTTCAAAGCCACATACATTTCAACCTATTAAATTATTTTTTTCGCCCCCTGAAAGAGTGCGAGTTTCAAAGCGAGGCTGCGAGGGAGTGTGGGAGCCCCTTCCCCTCCGCGGTCGGTGGTCTGCCGTAGCCAGTGGAGGGGAGAGCGGGAGCTACAAAAATAAACTCTACCTTCTGGCGGCAAGGGTGGCCCGTGCCATTCTTGGTTGGGGACGCAGGCCTCTGGTGAGTGTAAGACCTGTCACTGCACTACACCCCATCCGCCCCCAACCCCATCCCCAAACCACCACCAGCAACACCACCCCATCCGATTACACCCCCACCCCTACCACCACCCCCTTTGCTCCCTGTGTATCTCCCTCGAGGGCGGGCTGGTCTACACACACACACACACACACACACACAGAGGTGGATGGAGATGAGGAGGGGTCAACAGCCGCCAGAGAGAGAGAGAGAAGACGAAATAGACACATTCCCAGAATTCCTTCAGAGTGGCAACCTGAGGAAGACGGCATGCTGGGATTGGGGCTCTGGTCACTATCGGCAAGTCTGGCCAGGATGAAGAGCAGCTCCTCCCAAGAAAAGTAAAAAAAAAAAACATGTTCAAGCAGACAGACAACTCTAAAATCACCCACACCACACACACACACACACGCACAACAAAGCCGACCCCCCCTCCCCCCACCCCTTAATATACTCACTGCACCCCTTGGCTTAACGCCCTCTGCCCCATTCAAAGCCACTCCCCCAACCCCACACCCCTCCCTGGTAGAGAGGGAGCACACAGCTGCACAGTGTCTCGCCCAGGCAGCTCTTAGTAGTCTTGGCGTGCTCTGACAAAATCCATTCGGTGATGAAGCTGTGATTAGAGTGATAGGTCCCGGAGTTATGATGTTGGCTCTGAGCGCTCGCTGTGTGCACAGCTGCACAGTGCATCATCTCCATCTCTATCTCCTGCTGTCCCCCGCTTTCTTTCTTTCTCTCTTTCTTTCTCTCTATCCATCTGTGTCTCTCTGTCTGTCTGTCTGTCTCTCTCTCTCTGTCTCTATCTCTCTTTCTCAACCCCATCAGTCTGTCTTTCTTTATATACATCCCTGTCTCTCTCTCTCTCTCTCTCTCTCCATGTCTCTCCCCCTCTTCATCTCTCCCTGCACTTCTGACTTTTTGTCATTCTCTTTGTATATCACACCTCTATGAGTTAATATACACACACACACAGACACACACGCAGAGACACACACACACACACACACACACACACTATTAGGTATTTTACAACAATTTTTTGCCTCTGACCTATTAAAGTGTAAGACTGGGGTATATTAAAAAGATGCAAAAAACATAGCCTAATTTGTCATGTTCATTTTGTTCATTCGATGGTTTAGGAACATTTGTATCTTAATATAAAATCATAGGCTGTCTGCGGTCTAAAGTTTTGGCAGCAGGAAAACGTGGGATACAGGGTAATAGAAGTTGACATCAGGACTTATTCTGCACAATCCTGCTAGTTGTTCAATGAAATTCAATCTCATTAAAACGATCAGCAAATGAAAATGACCTGCTGAACCCCAGTCAGACTCAATGCAAACCAAATGTGCGTTCGGCTAAAATCTCCCATGGCATAATTTTTGCTCGTTCGAGATGCTCTGAAAATTACCGCGGTGAGATACATTTTTCCGTACCCGGTCACACATCCAAATTTTTCGATCTAATCTCTTAAAACGCTGCCTCGTTTTAAATGATAAAATGCTTAACTTATGAAAAACACAAAAACACTCCCAAAAGACTTGCTCGTTTCCAGAGCCGTCGATACTCAGGGAAAAAAAGCTTTTTGGGTTTTACTCTTGTGTGGTTTAGAGCTTTTCGTGCTGAGGAGCTGAAAACTTTTACTCTAGTGAAAGCATGCTCATAGCCTCTCCCTCCGACCACCAGTTGTCCTATTTCTTCTTTGTTCAAGGCTTTGATTAGCACGGAGTGTCTGTTTGTCAAAGTGCCATTTTCTGACTCTTTCAACATCTAAGAAACTGCCATCATGGTGCTACTTCTTTTTTTCATCTTTGTGTGTGTGTGTGTGTGTGTTTGTTTGTGTGTGTATGGTGGTAATGGTGGTGGTGGTGGTGCTGGTGGTGGGGGGGGGGGGGGGGTGGTTGTTAGCTTCTGCAGTGTCATATTATGACTAATGCACTTTGGCTCAGGAGAAAAATATTTGAAGTGGGTCATTGGTTAAATGGCTGCATGTAAAACACGAATGGCAGTCTTTGGAAAATGAGGTCGAAACACAGCTGTTCAGTCCAGTTGATTGGCTTGTAGCAGTGGACAGAAGGGCTTGCGTGCAAATGATGTGGTTCACTTGAGTCACAACGACTCAAAAAGCTTTTAGTATGTGTGTGAATGTGTGTGTGTGTTTGTGAGTATGTGTGTGTGTGCCGTGAGTGTGTGAGCGTGGGTGTTGTTTTTCTACAAGTGTGTTTATGTAATACCTCGCTGTTTGAAGGTGTACGTCTGAAAGTGTGTGTGTGTGTGTGTATGTATGTGTATGCGTGTGTGTGTGTTGTGTGTATGTGTGTACATTTATACACCCCCCACTCATGTTTGTTTGCATATGTGTCATGCCATGTAAATGTGCGTGGGGTTTGTTTGTGATTGAACATAAATACAACAAAAAAAATCATTTGTCACTCCGAGGAAAAAAAAAGGAGAGTGAAAGAGAGAGAATGAGTGATCAAGAGAAAGAGAGTATGAAATACAAAATGTGAGTCAGAGAGAGAGAGAGAGAGAGAAAGAAAGAAAGAAAAAGCATTTAAACATCTGCATGCTGGTCCTTTTTCATCACCTTCTATCGTTCTCATTAGCACAATCATTACCTCCATCAGCACCCAGCTTTCACCTCATCAGGCCTCTCCCGGGTCACTTCAGATCCGAGGTTGCACTCTGCTCTGCTCTGTTCTGCCGACTCGTCTCAACAAATCCATTCATCCATTTGTCCAGCCGTGCCCATCTGCCCATCTGCCCACCCGCTGGCTTGCCCGCCTCGACCGCCTCGAATGCCTTACCCCTGGCCCAGCGGCGCTGATGAAATAATGGTGCTGGATGATGACGGCCATTATCTTATCAGGCCTTGGCGCTGTCTGTGACTGCAGAAGGGTCAGCGGCCGGGCCCCGACATTTGGCCCCGAGGCCCCTGGGTGGGGTGGAGGGGTGGTGGTGTGGGGGTGGAGAGAGGGGTTAGCGGTGGAGGTCATGCAGGGTTAGTGCCCTGCCACTGCCATGAAGAGGGCAGCGACTGCACTGGGGTGTTGGGTGGTGGGGGGTATAAGGGAGTGGGATGGGGTTTATTCAGAGAGTGTGCTGGCTGTTGACAAAAGCAAACACACACTCTCAGACCCTCTCTTTCTCATGCAGGCACACACACACGCAAACACACACACGCACACATACACACACAATCACACACATACACACATACACACACACACTTATACAAGCATTTAACCCCTTGCTTGCCCTTTCTCCCTGTAACACGTAGGCACCCTTCTGCTCATTCTATATCTTTCTCTCTCTCTCTCTCTCTCTCTCTCTCTCTCTCTCTCTCCCTTTACCCTCTCTGCCTTTCTTCTTGAAATATTGCACAGTAGAACTCTATCTTTCTCTTTTATCCACACACACCCACATCTATACACACATACACACTTGTGTGACTCATTCGCACATTGAATCTCATTCTCCTTTTGCCCTCTCCCTAACACGCACTCAAGTACTCACAAACTCCTTACACACTCAAGCCCACACATACACATATATCCCCCCACTCTCTCTCTCTCTCTCTCTTTCTCTCTTTCTCTCTTTTTCTGTTTTTTGACTGTTATCCTTTTTCTGCTCCTAATTGCCTGTAATTTGCTCGTTGAAAGAATCCCCCGCTTGTCTGGCCTCTGACGCTGCTGTAACCAGAGCTCCCTGGAGGAAGACGAGGACTCATTTGGCTAATGCGCAGAAACACACACGCTCACGGATAATTATGGAGACTTATTTCATTTCTTTTTCTTTTTCTTCGAGGGGCAGTGAGTATGATTGGGGCTTGGCCAACTCTTGGTCAAAACACCACGACCCCGCCAGCGATCCCACACACCATCGTCCAATCTAGATCACTCCACCCAGCCACACACACACACACACGCACACACACACACACACACACACACACACACACACACACACACACACACCCTGAGGGGAGAACCCTCTAGCAGAGATGGCCACCAGGGAGCCTTTCTTCAGGGTCCTTGTGAAGAGCACAGGAAGTGTGTGTGTGTGTGTGTGTGTGTGTGTGTGTGTGTGTGTGTGTGTGTGTGTGTGTGTGTGTGTGTGTGTGTGTGTGTGTGTGTGTTAATGTTTTTGCATGTGTGTAAGTGTGTGTATTGTGGATGAAGGAGGTGGGAGCAATGTCATTGGCAAGTGAAGTATTTTTCTAATGAGGAATGCACTGTATGAGAAAACATTTGTGTATTTTGTGTGTTTTTGATTATTTTATTGTCCCAAAATCCAAAGTCTATCATCACTGACAGCTCTGATAGAATCCCTTTTGAAGAACAGTCCCACATGGAAATTATGATGAATATTGTTTAATTTTATTCAGATTTATTTATTTGTCTATTTATAAATGACACTTGCGTGAACATTTGTGAAAATGCACACCACTAACATCTTGTAAAATCACTTGCAGTTGTTCCAGATTTCTATTTCTTCTATGTTAATCTTTTCTATAATTCTATTTTAGCTAATGCCTAAAGTGTATTCTTTTTTACAGTGTTATAAATTGCAGGCTTTTTTCCATTTCATTTGTATTGGTTGATTATCTTAGTTGTCATCTTATCCATTTTAGTTTTGTAAGACATTTTGATGATTGGATTGGCATTGTCAAATCGAAATTAAAATATTAGTAGAAAAATGAAATGTAAATAAACCCTTTAACTTGATTTCTATGTGTGCACATTGCCTGTCCTGTAGCGGTATGTCTGAAAAGTCTTCCCCAGTCCCCCATCCCCAAACTAAACAGATCACACGGACGTTTCCCGTACGCATAGTTTCTCTTCTATTCGTGTGTCTTCTCAGATGCAGTGCTGGACTGTTAATGAAAACTGCAGATGAATTAAAGTCTCATTAAATTGGCAACTGCATTCTTTCCCTGTGCGTCACGCTCAGAGGGCCTGTGCGGCGCTGTGTGTGTGTTCTCTCTCTCTCTCTCTCGGTGGCAAGGCTCTGGGAATAGCATCCAGCTGTCTTGTTGACTCCGATGATGACAATAAGGCCGAGTTTTCTGGGCCTGGCTAGAAGACACGCCGCAGAATGGTATAACCAGGCCGCATCTCAAAGAAGCGGGAGCATCACCCCAGTTTGTATCCGACTCAGGAACCCACGCTACGCTGGTTTTGCAACGTTTATGTAATTTCCATCCTTCTTTCACGCTGCTCTCTCTCTCTTTCTCTCTTTTTTTTGATGTCTTTCCTCTTCTCCCCTTCTCCCCTCCCCTCTTCTTCTTCTCCTTCTTCTTCTTCTCCTTCCTCTTCTTTCTGCGGCAGAACGCAGTGCGGGCGGCAGGAAACAAGGTCTCTGCAGCGCTTGATTGTTTGTTTTAAGTGTCCTCTCGGAAACAAGGACAACCGCTGCCTGCCTGCCTGGCTGCCCACCTCCCTGCCCTGCCCTGCCCTCCCCGGGTGCCCCCACGCCGGCTGTGGTCCGTTCCAGATGTCTGCTCCTCATTTTGCCACCCCGCCTCTCTGATGCGTGCCCGCCACCCCCGCTGCTGCCGCCGCCAGCCGCCGAGGGGGTCAGATATCCTGCCCGCATGTGGATGTGTGCGAGGGGGTTGCGAAAGGCAGCACCGCTCCAAACAATTGTCACTCGCCACTCTCCACTGTTTGGGTCATGCTAGACAGACGAGCTTTTGGCAGAAAAGAGAGGAGTGGGGGGAGAGGAGAGTGGAGGGGAAGGGAGTTGGGAGGGTGGAGGGGGGGGGGTTGTGGCCGCGAAAGGGTGACGCATTGCCCCTGCGTGTGGGAGCGACGCATGGCTGAGGTGCCCCCCTTTTCATCTCGCCCGGTGCTCCATGCAGATCTAGTGTGTTTGACATTCACAATGCAAGCATCATGTGCGCATGGCCACACTGTTGCATCCATGGCTGGGTGGATTCGGAGGTTTTATGCTGACTTTGATCATGTCAGAATAGGAGGCTTTGAGTGTGGTATCAAACTGGAACCTTTTGGATGGTGTGGGTGTACTTTTTGGGTATGCTTTCACTTAGAGCGACTCCACCAGGATATAACATTTGCCAACTCACATATGCAAGGAGATTTCTTTTCACATATAATAACCATTCGTGTTAGACTAACAGAAGGTATATTTGTGCATGGGAAAAGGGTTGGGACATATCACTTATCAATATGAATTTGTTAAACACAACAGTTGAAACACAATCATCCTTTGGTGGTCTGCGCGATATCCCCTAAGAACAGCCACTGAGCCTCTGTACCTGTATTGCACAACAGCCATACACACACGCAAACTCCAGTTCTATTTGCCTGTGTTGGCTGGCAGGATTATGGAGAACAGGTTAACAGCTCGTTAACTGCTTGTGCATGTCCATCTAGCCTCCCTGACTCCACACCAACTCCTCTCCACATTCCATATTCACTTCCTTCTCTCTGTCTCTCACGCTCCTCTCCCCATTCTCTAATCTCTCCGCATCTCGTCCTTACCCCCTCCATCTCTTCCCCCCTGCATCACCCCCCTCTATCCCAGGCCTCCTGTCTCTCAACCCTGTGCCCTCCCTGTTTTCCAGGCCCTGACGCCCATCCCTGTGTCTCTGTCTCTGGCCAGGACTGTGCAGTCCCAGTGAGTGATGTCTTGGGTTTATGGTTCCTAATCCCCTGCATTTCGTCTGCGGCCTTTTATATTCTCTGTTTAACAGGGGCCACCCACGAGACACTGGGCAAGCTGAGAAGCATCCTTCTCAGGACCCTGAAATTCTTTTTTGCCTTCTCTCTTTCTCTCTCTATCTCTTTTGCTTTCTGTCTCTCTGTTTCCCTCTCTGCCTCTCTATCTCCCTCTCTCTCTCTCTCTCTCTCTCTCTCTCTCTTTCTCTCTCTCTTTCTCTGTGTGTTTCTTTCCTGATGAGGAGTGTGGCCTACACAGAATAGCAGCCTTTGCCCAGAAAGCCCAGAGCTTTTGGCAGGAGCCGGGCCGCGTCCTGTCTTAACACAGCGCGCGTGTTTACACTCGGAGGTTCTTGAACTCTGAAATTACAGATATAGCTCATATCAGTCATACCCGGCGGGACACCCGTAATGCTGCGCTCTCTCTCGAAACACCCCTCCTCCATTTTCACAAAGTGCAGCCATGGCAGCGTTTGTTTGTCACAGAAAGAACGATGTGCTGTTTTATGGTCTGCTGGTCGCACGCACGCATACCTTTCAGTGCCTGGAATAGCCATGGCAAATCCATGGTCTTGGTGGTTGTGACACAGGCGATTATAACACCTTATTTCGCGCCTCCACTTAATGCCCCCAAGGGACTTATTTGTGCTGGTGACGTCTACGCGTTGAGTGCATTCTACTCAAGTGTGGCATGTGAGACATGGTAGAAGCGGTGTTGTTTGAGTGATGGCTATGAGTCAGGCATGTTTCTCCTCAAACTGGACTCACTGTGCCCCTCTTTTTTTAAAACCTCATAGACTTTGTCGTCTATCCTGACTATTATCAATGACCATGATACTTTGAAATGATTAAAATTAAACAGCAAATATTAGTGTATGGCACAGCCTTTTTTGAACATTTATCCTGTAGGTGAAATTCTGTCTGATATTTATGATTGTTATGAATGACCATAATACCTTCAAAATGATAAAAAAAAAAACAAAAAAGAATGTATTAGCTAATTTCGAGAAGTAAATGTATGCCACTGATCAGAGACAGTGAGCTAATGGCAAAATGAGATGCTGTCATACCTTAGACATGCTTAGTCATCCATACAGCCTATTAGTAGTGACCATATCTCCAAAGTCATATATAAATGAAACAACATGCATTTACTAGCTAACTCTGAGAACAAACTATTTGTCACTGACTGACTATTGACAATTTAGGTAAGGACAAAGTGAGATGCTCTCATATGTCACTGGTTAGGCAGAGTGAGCTAAGGACACTTGTTTGTAAAACTGCTCAGCCATTTGTTGCGCAGCTGAAGCAAACGCACGCACACCTCTCAGCAACTGACAGGAAAAACACCACATCATCATTCCCTTTCTTTTACTTGTGTCTTTTGGATTTTATGCGCAATCGTAGATCCTCAATTGCTTTAGTTCTGGTGTCCTTGATGGAGAGCAGCTAAATGAATTTAGGAAACGTTGATTGCCAACATTAGCTCACGTGGCAGGCTGCCCACCGACGCCAAGGTGAAGGAATGATGAGGGCCGCCCGGCCGGCCTCGGGACCTGGAGAGAGAGAAGGCCGACCGGCAGAAAAAGAGTGCACGGTTGTTTTTACTGGTCGTGCTCCCACTCTCTCTCTCTCTCTGTCTCTCTCTCTTTTTCCTTCCCCTTTCCTGCTCGTGTGTGTGTGTGTGTGTCGTCGTCTAATGTTTAAGCGAAAGTGAAAAGCGGGGCTCTAATTGAGGCCGGGGCCGCAGACTTCACACGAGCGGCCCGCCGGGCTTGTTTTCGTGATGTCATCATGGCATCATCTTGGCGTGGGCCCTCTCTGTCACCTCGTTTGCGGAGTGCTGAGGCCAGCCTGCTTATCTTGGCACCTCAGCGCACACTTTGATCGTAATTTTTTATGAATGATTAAATTGTTTCGGTGTGTGAGGCAATCTGCGATATGGCATGTGTTCAGGAAGAACGTGGTAGGTGTTATTTAAGATCTGACCTTTAAATCCCATAGGATGTTCCTTATTGTGCTTTGAATATGTATATTTATTGTAGACACGTGGTGGTGTATGTGTGTGTATTTGTGTGTGCATGCCCATGTTTATCTGTATTTGTGTATATGTTTGTGTGTTTGTGTGCACGCACATGAGTGTTTGTGTGTGTGTATGTATGTGTGTGTGTGTGTGTGTGTGTGTGTGTGCTCGTGTGTGCATGTGCGTGTGCATGCATGTGTGTGTGTGTGTGTTTGTCTGTGGGTTGCTTGGCGTGTTTCATGAGTGTAGTACCACATGCATGCGCAGGGAGGGCTTTACTCCTCTGTGTGTGTGTGTGTGTGTATGTGTGTGTGTGTGTGTGCGTGTGTGTGAATGGCCCCTTTCACTGTGCAGGGAGCCCCCCCAGGCCCCGAGGTCTGCTTCCTCTCACAGCCCTCCTATCAGAGGGTGATAGCTGGTGTCAGCAGGCCCCCGGCTGCCCACAGACCAAACCTCTGTGCTCCCAGCTTGTTTGCACATCACAGGTAATCTCACATTTAGGGCCCGCAAAACAGATATCAGAGGGGCTGGCAGACAGCTCTCCGCAACCACATTACTGGCTGTTACTCTGTGCACGATTACTCCACCACTGATTTCAGTCACTGCACCACAAGTAAGTCTTTTTCGTACTATGTGTGATTAGTGATTGAAGAACATTCTAGATACAATTTGAAAATATAATTGCATCGAGGGGAAATGTGTAGTTTATCTACGTCGATAAGTCGTTATGGGAACACGTTTTGAGGTCAGATTTAGCGGCGGAAAAATGTTCCACTCTGCCGTGGCCTCCGTGACTGGACTGGAAGCGGCCTTGTTTGTTCATCTTAATTGCATTAGCGTTTATTAAGCCGGAGAGTGACTCTTCACCTTCAGCTCGTTGGCCGGTCAGCGAGGGAGCGCTGCAGGCGGTGGGCCTGGTCCAGAGGGAGTGTGGTTTGGCGGACACACTGCGGTCCACTAAGGGCGGACAGAGGGGAAGAAAGGGGGGAGGGGTTGGGGGGGATTGTGGGGGAAACGAGAGAGGCAGGGATCATTTGTCTCTCTTAATGCGAAACATGTCGCTGGCGGCCCGTCCGGATCAGCACCACCACCATAGCTGCCGCTGCCATTGCTGTGGACGCTGGGTCAGAAACTGGGTGGGTGGTTGGGGTGTTCGGGTGGGTGGGATTTATACGGTGGGGGCTTTGTGGAGCATTGTACAACCCAGAGCCCCCAGCCCCCCTTAGACTTCAGTCAGGAGACGTCAGCCCTCCCCTGATCTGGCATTAACCTCACTGGCTCACTACAACTCACAGCAGCCCCTCCCTGAAGCAAAGCCCCCCCTCCCCAATCTCCACTTTACTCTGCATCTCTACTCCACCCCCCCACTACACCCTTGCCCTCCCCTCAGGTCGGCAGGTCACAGGGTTAACACAAGCCAATTACCAAAACAGTTAAGGAGGAGACAGGAAACACAATATTTACCACATGACTGCCAGAGTGATGTGCCACACACCGAGAGTTGGCTGATTTAAGGAGTCTTTGTGCTTTCCCTTTTTTATGCCTCAACACCACGCCAACAAGCAGCACACCAGTAAGGATAGTCAAAAGAAGAGAGATGAATTCATGACATTGAACACGTTATTTTACTAGTAATGCTATTTTACTAGTCTGCAGCTGCAGTATCTATCAGTAACATATTGATTCTGATCAACACAGTTGAAGTTTTTGGACATTAAACTTTTTTGTCTGCTACACTGAAAATTCATTAGCCTATTGTTTACTGTTTGCAACATTAGCAATCTTTCATTGGCACTTCTTTTTGTAATGTACAACATCAAGCAATTTATGTTTCAGTTCTCCTGCATGCTGTTTTACATGATCATAAAGGAATTTCTCTAAAACTATGGTAACCACATGAAGGAGTCAGTAGTGTGAAATATTAAATGAGTACAATCTGCTGTCTTCTGACAAACCTCAAACAGAGGGGCATCTTGCATTTTCAGGGGATATGCAGACCACATCCACCCCAGCCCCCCTACGTGCATTCATTCATTCATGCAAATGAACAGCTAAACTGATGCACATTTACTTTCAAATCTTAATCATATGAACAGATATCAGCAGATATTGAGAGACTATTTAAAACTATTTACCTCCCATTGAGTTCCAGCCTCACACACTCACTTGGCACGCAAGCAGGTGTGTACGAGTGTGAACATGTCTGTGTCACTGACACAGGTGAGCGGCCTCTTCCTGTTTATGGTGTCCTCCATGCTCTAGTCAAATAGTTTACCTTTCGCTGGGGTTATTGGCGTCACCGCTGCTGCAGGTTTGATTGGTGCGTCTGCATGGCGCGGCGCTGAAGAAGAGACGCCGTATTTCTCTGTGCGATGGCCATCTTCCACACAGGAAGAGGACTGTCACCGGCTGTGTGTGTGTTCCCCTGCGTGTGTTTACGCTGGGCATGTGTGCAGCGTGGGTGGGTAAGTGGATGGCCTTGATGAGAAACCCCTGTCCCATTTTGAAGGCTTTGATTTATTGATCAGGCTTGATATATGAGGTCTAAGTGTTTTAGTGTAAGTGTGTGTGTGTGTGAGTGGAAGAGAGAGGAAGACAGAGAGAAATTAGAAAGGTGAAATTACCCAGTTACGGTCGGAATTAATCCATTTAAAAAGGAGATAAAATCATAATGCATCATTTTCGCCAAAATGATGTAAATTTTAGATTTTAGAATTTAAGAATATGTATTATTTTTTTTTTTAGAATTTTCTTTTTTTTGTAGTCAGGAACTTGTGAGCATACATGCCATTTATGTCACATTTTTTGGGGGGTGGTAGGTTGGGGAGATTCAGTGCATTCCTATGAAGACCAAAATAACCTCTAGATTTAAGAGAATAAATAAAAAGCTTGGCACTCTGCTGATAATGGATGCCGGTTGAGATGGCTTTTATGACTCTCTAATGTCTACACATGCATTAGGGGACACTGACCTCTGTGTTTTTTTTTCTGTGTATCAGGGCAAACGTGTGTGTGTGTGTGTGTGTGTGTGTGTGGTGTGTGTGTGTCTGTTGGCCAGAGAGGGAGCCAGGGCGGGGGGAGAAAAAGACAGAGAATGGATGTGTTTGTGAGAGACGGTGGGAGGTGGGGGTAATTTGTTAGCCCTGTTGTAAGGCTTTAGAGTGGATCTGGGGCTGTCTATCTGATATCTGGTGTACCTCTAAACCCTGTCTGGCTGCGGTGGTGGGGATGGGAAGGGGGGTGGGTGGAGGTCAGGGAGGGGAGATTGAGGCTCAACAGGGGAGGGGGGGGTGACAAAAAGAGAGAAACTCTAGAGAGACGACGAGGAGGAAGAGAGGAAAGTAGAGAAAGAGAGTAAAGAGGGATGGAGAGAGTAAGAGAGAGAGAGAGAGGGAGAGGGAGAGCCAGGGTTTTTCTAAGCTGTGGCAGGCTGCGGGTGATCCCAAGGCCTGGTCTGCATACCAGAGGTAATGTTCCCCCTCCAGCCGGCTCAGGGGCTGCACTGGGGCCTGCAGATAATGCACCCAGGGATTAGGGCCCGCGCAGGGCCCTGGCCATGTAACCCGGCCTCTTAGAGTCACGGTGAGCCCTGTCCACGCAGACATTTCAACATTTCAAGACAGTTTGGTTATTAGCATCATAGCTGTTCCCTCAGGGTTTCCATTTTAGCATTCCCAACAACATAAAACGTAGTGGAAGTAGTTTAAGAATTAAATAGAAAGTTCAGGCATTGTTTTTGGGTTTATCGTTGAAAAGGTCTACAGCCCTGCCTCTTGGAGACTGTCCACTATGACCCCTGTGAATGAAACCTGGCCTTTTACTGTTGGAAACACAGAGAGGAGGGAAACAGGGTGTTTTAATGTAATTTTCTCTCTTTTTCTGTGGTTCAAAATTGGACTGTTGTATTAAGGAAGTGTACCATCTGGTTTTGCAGTCACATTCTACTAATTTAACTTTTTCTTAGTAATCATATTACAGTCAGGTTATTCATTGTTTTCAATGGGTTGTGTGTTACTGTACATGGTCATTAATGTAAATTACATTAAATTAATTTGTTTAAGCATGCCTGCTTAAGTATGCATATGTATGTGTGCATGTGTCTGTTGTGTGTATGTGTGTGCATGCTTACTTGTGTTTTTACTATGTGTTTGTATGTGTGTGCACAACCTTATGTGAGCATATATGTGCCTTTGTGTGTACAGGTTAGCATGTGTGTGTGTGTGTGTGAGTGTGTGTGTGTGTGTGTTTTCAGAAGAGTGATTAAGACAGAGACTAATGCTGTTTGGACAGCTCGCTGGTGTGGCGTGGGTGGTCGTGCTGTACAGGCATGAGGGCCTAGCGTCGCGCTGCTGTGGTGGGTTTATAGAGTCTGAGCGCAAGTGAACTGTTGAAGGCGGCTGGAGAAGGCTGAGTGAAATCACAACACCCCAGGCCCCAGATATGAAAGACCTGAGAGAGAGAGAGAGAGAGAGAGAGAGAGAGGGAGAGAGGGAGGGAGAGAGAGCGAGAGAGAGGAGAAGAGAGAGGGAGCGAGAGAGGAAGAGACAGAGAGGAAAGGAGGTGGAAGGAGAGAGTGGGAAAAGAGAAGGAGGGGAAGGAGGGAGGTAGAGAAAGTAAGAAAGAAACAGAAAAAGGGAGAGAGAGAGAGAGATGGAGAGACAGAGAGCACACATGGGGGTGGGGGGGTGGGGGGGCTGACAGCCTTTCTGGGAAGGTCTATCGGGCCCAGACGCTCCCCTGTCAGCCACAAAGCTCTTATTGAGGGGCGCGCAGACACACACTGTCCGGTTTCTGCGTTGTAAACTTTTAATAGATTTAAATGGTCGGGTGGCAGGGTGGTGTGCAGTGCAGGCCGAGCATGCCCCCCCCTTTCTGCGCCGGGCCCACTCATTGGCAGCTCTCTCCCTCGCCAGCCTGTTCCATCCGGCTCGACCCAGCTCACCAGGGAGGAAAGAGGGGCAGGAGATGGAGTGAGACAGGGATCCTGGTGGTGGTGGGGGGTGGGGGGTGGCGGGTGAGGGGGCTGAGGGGGTGGTGGTGAAGGAGGAGAGGAGAGCACTTCCGTTTTACTTTCCTGCACAGTCATGCACTGAAGTTTTGCCCAAATAAATCATCTCATACCAAATGATTTATGGCCAAATTACATCACAAAGCTGGAGCTACTCTCGGTTCTAACTTTAACAAAGTAAAGAAAATCACGCAGGAATTACGTTAATTTTTCCACAGAAGTACTGCTGACTGTGCAGTGCCCGGTCTTCTGCATGTCTTCTGTCTGTAAGTGGGGCACATTTAGAAAAAGAGGCTAAGAGAAGAATAGACAGAATGCAAAAGGAAAATGATGGAGAAAGGGAGGAGGGGGTCGATGAATAGAGGACAGGACTTGACTCACTGCTGGGTCTCTCAATGCCCTGTGTGTCCTTTGGCTGGGAGAAAGACAGAGAGAGAGAGAGAGAGTAAGGGAGAGAGAGAGTGAGAGTGAGAGAAGAGTGGTGGGAGAGCAAAATGGATGGATGGGGAACCTCTATGGCTCCTCTGAGTCAAGATTTCTGAATGGAAGGGGGAAGCGTGAATGACAGGAATATGACTCAAGTTGCCATTTCAAGATCCAGGAGTGGCGTACATTTTAATGGTGCGCATCTGTGTGTCAGCCTGCCAGTAACAAGCTCCTCGACTCCACACTGGAGATCTTTATGACCACCACAAACGCTGCCCCGAACTGAAGCAGCAACGGTCCCTCTTCCATGAAATGTGCCTATTGGAGAAAATAAATTTCACTGACCAAATCCAACATAATTAATATCTGTTAGTGTAAGTCATGAATTATGGTCCGCCTGTCAGTCATTCGGAGTGCATATGGTTTTATGATCAGCTTTTGACTGGAGTTATATGGAGTTGTGAGTTCCCATAGTATGGCCACATGAGGTGCCACTGCTGTCCTCTGCCTCTGTTCTCTCTTCTCACTCTCCCTCTTTCTCCCTCTCTTTCTTTCTTTCTTTCTTTCTTTCTTTCTTTCTTTCCTTCTCTCCCTCCCTCCTCCCTCCCTCCCCCTGTGTCTACTGCTGGTGACTTTGCCCCTCACCTCGGTCGGGGCAGTAGATCAGTCAGAGTCTGAGACACGAGCAGAGGGAGGGCTAGCATGATAAGAAGCCTAGAGGAGTAGGGCCACCAGAGGAGGAGGCCAAGGCCGGAGATGGATGGCCCAGGGAGGAGGGGTGAGGAGGGACAGGCCCAGATAGCACAGGCCATAGGGCCAGTGATTGCAGCCTGGGTCTGGAAGGGTGGAAAACAAAAGGTGAAGGATGTGGCAACTCACTCCTGCACGTATACACACTGGATGTGCATCACATGCATGCACACATACACACACACACACAGACACACACACAGACACACACACACACACACACATGCACACACACACGCACACACACTCACACGCACACACACACAGGATGTGTGCACACATTGTACAACATATACACACACGTGCAAAAACACTGCGGAGTAGAAACACAAACATACACACACCCACACACACACAGAAACTTTTAAAAGTGGTATGTGCGGAATGGGCACCAGCAGTATGCCTTTGATTAAAGGAGACAGTGGTAACCCTTTCCCTCTCCCTCGGGAGTCTGTCTGTCTCTGCCGCTCCTCGCCAGGTCCATCTCAGTCCCTGCGGGTGACGGACACATCAAGAGAGAGAGAGAGAGAGAGAAGAGAGAGAGAGAGAGAGAGACAAACAGACAGACAGACAGAGAGAGAGAGAGAGAGGGAGAGAGAGAGATGGACAGACGCAGACAGACAGACAGACAGACAGACAGACAGACAGACAGACAGACAGACAGACAGACAGACAGACGGCCTTGAATAACCCGACATCACCGGGTTTCCTGTGGCCCTGGAGGCTCTGTCCCATCCAATAATCCTTGAAGAAAGACCCTCTCTCTTTCGTCTCCCTACCTCTCTTCCTCCCCTCTCTCTCTCTCTCTCTCTTTTTTTCTCTCTCCCTCTCTCTTCTCTTTCGCCCGAGGCTAGAGTGATTGGCATCTCTGGTCAGAGCCAGCACTTCAGCCCCAGCCAAAAGGGCCCTGGGGGGGTGGGGAGGTGGGTGGGGTGGCCTTAAGACTTAAGTACGTCTGCTGTGTACCATACAAACACATGGGCCTGAGTAGTATCATTGTGGGTGTGTAATAGTCAGGGGGTTTTGCCTACATGTGATGTATGTGTTTAGTTTGGGGTCTTGCTGTCTTGTAATATTGAACTGGCTGTCTTGTAATATTGAGCTGGCTGTCTTGTAATATTGAGTTTGACTCTTTACATCTCATACTTTAACGGACATTATTGCTGTTTGTTTACAGGATGAGGATTTTTGTGCCTGTGAGAGAGAAAGACATAGAGACTAAGAATTTGTTCGAGAAGGAGAGAAACATGGAAGGGGGGGTGGGGTGGGGGGCTCCAGCTAAAGGGGCCTGTGTTCGATAAGGGGACAGGAGCTTGGAGCTTCAGGGGCCTTTTGCTCCCCAATAGCTTCCAGATGCCTCATAATTACCCACTCCGCACCATCCTGCTCCTGCTCAGAAAGAGATGGAGTGATGGCTTGAGAGGGAGCAAGAAAGAAAGAGAGAGAGAGAGAGAGAGAGAGAGAGAGAGAGAAAGAAGAGAGAGAGAGAGAGAGAAAGAGAGAGAGAGAGAGAGAGAGAGAGAGAGAGAGAGAGAGAGAGAGAGAGAGAAAGAAATAGAAAGACAGAAAGACAGAGATTAAATATAAGGGTCTTAGACTTAGTCTTTCTGGGGTAAATATAAATTATAAATTCATACTATGGACATCTCTGACCAGTCACTGGACAGATGTCCGTTACCTTTTTATTCACATTTACATTTTCAGTGGAAGTGAATGACTTATGAGTAAATTACCCATGAAAAATATAATGTGACCGTGCAATCAAACACCAGATGATGGGGAGAGGGGCTTAACAAATCAAAACTTTCTCTGTCAGGAAAACATCCAGCTGAGTAAGAGAACAGCATGCAGGTGTACAGGAAGACAAAGCGAAGCTGGGTTATAAAATTTCCTCTCATAATGAAAATGGGCAAAAAGCCCCCTTTCTCCCTTTGATGACCACAATAAGGTAACCTTCTAAAATTACATGCCGTGCAATGTGTGCAAGTTAATTAAGTCACGCGTAGCATCTTTCCCGTCTGAGAGCCTCCGCTCCTTTACCCCCCCCACAACCCCCCTCCAATTTCCCGTAAATACAAACACCAACAACTGAGCTAGCAGATGCAAAAAACAGCAGAATACTGAATGCGTGATGCAGGACTGCCAACTGTTAAACTCAGTTTGGCTTGAGATTGGGGGGCCAGTGGTTGGGGGTTGATTGGGGGTAGTGTCTTGAGGTGTCCAATGTGTGTGTGTGTGTGTGTCTGGGGGGGGGGGGGGGGGGTGTTAGTCTTGTTGCTAAGTTTCCAAAAAGAACCTGGGTTGCATACCCATTGTATGACTATGGTGTTGCGTAAGGTGTCCATTCCGTGAAGGTTGCATTGGTGTGTGTTGATGATTGCGGAGGTGAGAGACAATGACTTCTTTTATGCGCGAGAAATATCTGCTTGACATAATTGCATGAGGAAACGAGCCACTGGTCATTTGCGTGAGTTGATTGCTGGACTTGGCAGCCCTGTAGATGTAAAATATCGTGGAACATAGAGTGTCTGACATCTGAGGTCCTAAGGCCTAACATGATGTTTGCATAGCAAAACAAACAATATTTAACAAACAGTATGCAAGCACATAGTCGTAACATTCAAAACAAAATAAAGTAAGACGAAACAATATATTTATTAGATATTTTACAAAACTACTAAAACAGAAAAGAGAACAGTTTATTTTTAGTAATTTATTAACAATGAAGACATCTTTTCAGCAGAGCAAATCAAAATTGTGCATTAATCCATGCTACTTGGCTAGCAAACATCGAGCAAACAATACAAAGACAAAAATCTTGATATAGAATAGCAAGTGATGTAACTAATATTATCTTTGTGTGGAGATAACACACTGTAGCTAAAGCTGCTCCTGTGATAGGATATCAATGTGAAACAGATATCCTTTAACAAGGATACTCACAGAACTATCGTAATTAAACATTACAAAAGAGGGCAAAACAAATACTGACCCAGCTTTGTGAAACAAATCAAAACTTCATTTGCTATTAAAAAACTCTTCACTATTGTCTGATCAAAGTTGTTTATTTGCATGTTTGACCTTTAATATGCCTTTTTTGATCCCTGTCTGCTTTTTATAAAATGTTGGAGCTGAACACATTAGCATTCCCCCCTACCTCCGTGTCCTGTGAGCACTCCCTGTTTCTGATTGGCCGAAAGTGTTTGTTGTGGTTCCATCTGAACAGATCCTTCTCACTTTGATTGATTCCTATTTACAGAGTCTGGGCTGTGTACAAACATCAGACCTTCTTTTATTATTCAAGTCTCTCTCTCTCTCTCTCTCTTTCTCTCTCTCTCTCTCTCTCGCTCTCTCTCTCTCTCTCACACACACACACACACACACACACACACACACACACACACACACACACACACAGATCAGACACAGTTTGATGAAAAATTTGCATGATTTGAATGATTTATCATGCATTAGCATGATTGCTTGATGTACCTTTAAGTGTCTGCAGTGATTTAAAAAAAAAATATGACATGATGACAAATTACAAGAGGAGCGACCACACAATGCAAGTAGAGCACTAAGATATGCCAGGCTGGGCTGGAAGCTCTAAACCTCATCTTTAAACCTTAAATGAGGACTGACTTCCAGACCTTGAGGAGAAGACAGCAAGAGCAGCTCAATGGCTACAATATTTGTTCCCCATTGTCACAGTATGAAAGTACCAGACCAACACCACATCACACAGACATGTAAACACACATTTCCCAATTTGGGGCAATTGTTTTGTCAGCTGCCCTGTCATGTACGGCATGTCTGTAGTCATCACTTTTTACGAGTGGGCTTTTATCTCGTCCCTCAGTGCTTTGGTAATATGAACATAAACATGCATGGCAACAAAGTTTGACTCTGAATTGGACAGAAGACAAAAACATCCTCTTCCAAGTCCCTGCTAGTGCACAGCACACAGAAACACACAGACACGCACACAGACACGCACAGACACAGACACACACACACACAGACAGAAGATCAGACACCCATGGCACACACCCCTGACCACCTCCCATGTCTGATCCATCCATCCATCTAGACAGCCTGTCCAAGCAGGCAGCTCGTCCCTCAGGTGCCCTGACTGGTGTAGTGTAGTGTAGTGTAGTGTAGTGTGGTGCAGCGTGGTGTGGTGTGGAGTGGTGTGCTGGTCTGGCTTCCCACGCAGTGCTGTGGCGGCACAAAGGGGCCTGTGTTCTCTGGCGGGCAGCGTGACTGTGCGGTGTGAAACAGCCTGTAAAACGCGCCGCACAGGTACGGGTCACGGCCAGCACCATGTGCTCTGGGTCAGTCAGGCCTCAGTGCACGCACTCGCCACGGGACGTGTGTGTGTGTGTGTGTGTGTGTGTGTGTGTGTGTGTGTGTGTGGCTGTGTGTGTTTTTGTCTATGTGAGTGTGAGTGTGTGTGTCTGTGTGTGTCTGTCTGCCTGTGTGTCTGCGTGTGTCTATGTGAGTGTCTGAGTGCATGTCTGTTCGTGTGTTTATGTGTGTGTGTGTGCGTGTGTGTATGTCTGTGTGTTTTTGTCTATGTGAGTGTGTGTGTGCATGTGTTTTTTTTCTGTGTGTGTGTGTGTGTGTGTGTGTGTGTGCGTGTACTACCGCACTGTTCACAGGACATATTGAGCCGTGCCCAGCATCCACATGAAAAGACAGAGAGAAGGTGTGGCAGATGTTTTTATTATTATTACTCTTTTTCTGTCTTCTCCACGTGTGAGGTGTGGAGGTAAACAGTAGTGGAGAGCTTCTAGTGGTGAGCTGTAACCCCCCCCCCAACACTCCCCCACACACCCCCCCACCCACCCCAAGTGCGTGCTGCAGTACAGATGAGGGGGAGAGATCACATGGGAATAACCTTTTCACCACCTCTGTTGCTGCCATCATATGTTTGGAGCCGTCATCTCTGTCTATACAACCACTGACTGCGGGTTATTAAACGCCCTCTCTGAGAACAGATTGGTAGAAAAAAATGATTATTGCATTCGTTATGTGGTAATTGCCGCTTCATAAATTCACTGTTGCTGTGTTTACTAAGAGGGCTAGGGGGGGCTGTCAGACAAGTAATGAGCACTTGAAAGGGTGATTTTTTTTGTTTTGTACAGAACTATTGATCAAACGGGGGCCCTTGGAGAGCTATTGGTCCATGCAGGACAGGTGATAGATGTCAGGCTAGACCCCCCCTGCACATCTTGTTGCCTGATTTTGTGTTTGTCAGTGAAGAATGGGACTTGGAGAGCTGGTAAACTTCACTGTGTAAACTAACCGTTTGGTGGTGGTGGGGGGTTACATATTTCAATGTGCTATCTGAGTGGCAACGGTAAGGGCCTATCATAGAATTGATTAATAATAAAACAAAGTGGACGTGGAAAAGACAAGCCATCTTTTTAGATTAGATGAAATATAGTTATACTGCAATATTAACAGTTCTCAGCTTTAACCATTTAAAGGTACAAGACCACTGAGGATTCAAAACATAAAAAGTAAATAAAAAAATAAAATTAAGTTTATAAATTTAGTTTTAAAATGATTCACAGAGAACTATGGAACATATCAAACATAAGCAACATGAACACTTATGCAACATAACTTGGTGTTTTTATGGACCAGTCCATGGACCATGCAAAAGTCTTAGGCACCCTTCTTTTAGCAATTTAAAGGTAACTATATGAGACTATACATCATTATTAAATAAAACCAGGAAATACAGATTATATATACACAGCACAAAATAACACAAAGATTTTATAACAAAATGGGATCTACAAGCAAAGATTAATAGTTACTGAGAACTGAAATGGCACTTGGCAAAATTAACATCTTAAAGGTTTAATTTCTGTAAGAGGTGTTCAGGAAAATGTCAAAATAATGAAATTACACTGTAAATACAGAAAGTTCAGGCACCTTTTATATTTAATATTTAAATCAAAGTGCAAATTAATGATTTACTGCATTTGTTTACAGTCATGAGATTATAATTCTTTTTTTGCGTATGCGTGGGTGTGTGTGTGTGTGTGTGTGTGTGTGTGTGTGTGTGTGTGTGTGTGTGTGTGTGTGCGTGTGTGTGTACAAACATGTCCGTGTGTGTCTGCAGCCCTGAGTTATCCTAAGTGGATTGAAGAAGACTACATGTAGGATGCAGGGCTGCTCGGGTGTACATTACCCATTTGTGTGGTATTGGAGAATACAGGGTGCGGTGGCAATAGGATGTGTGTGTGTGTGTGTCTGTGTGTGTGTGTGTGTATGTGTGCATATATTTGTGTGTGTGTGTGTGTGTGTGTATGTGTGTGTGTGTGTGTGTGTGTGTGTGTGTGTGTGTGTGTGTGTAACATCTGGTTTACATAAGACCCCAAACAGGCTAAGAGCTGAAGAGAGGGTATTAGAGGTAATTTACTTATTTAGAGGGAAAAAAGCTTCAATCACAGAAGCTGTGATTGTAAATGGATACAGGGCTTATCATGGGCTCTATCAGGGCTCCTTAGGGGGAGGGGAGGGAGGGGGGCGGGGTGTTGTACAGAGCAGCACTGAGGTACTGTATGCCGTTTTACTCCCCCCCCCCCCCTCCCATTGCCAATATTGTGTGTCAGTGTTGTTGTTTTGACAGAAATTGCATTAGGGGGAACCTATTAACCTTTTTTTCCCTTTTTTGTCAGGGCAATTATGGCACGGTCAACGAAATGAAGTGGCGATTTAGGATGTCAGCTTCGTTTTGTTCCCCGGCACGCTGTGCACAAAACAGTGCAGTCTGGCCCCTGTGCTTCCTGGCTCGGGCGCAGACCTCCGCGTCGCCGTCGGCAGGGTTGGTGGGAGCCGAGAGCACAGGCATGGAGAGGGCGTTTTTTTTTCGTGCTGGGTTGGGAGAGGGAGGGCGAGAGCCAAACCTCGGGGCTTCTCTTTTGCGTTCTGATGACACCGGTGCAATAAAACGATGATTATTTTCCCAACTATTTTCAAAGTGCGTCACACCGTGCCTGGTGCAGATGGAAATAAAACAGAGCAAGGAGTGTGTGTGTGGTTGTATTTGTGTGTGGTTGTGCTTGGGTGTGTGTGTGTGTGTGTGTGTGTGTGTGTGTTTAAGACACTGTTTTTTGTGCCTCTTTGCCAGCATATGCACTTCTGTGTGTGTGTGTGTGTTTGTGTGCTTGCATGTTTGTGTGTGCGTGTTAACATTGTATGAGTTCCAGGCCACTTTTTTAACCCCGCTTTACCTCAGTAACATTTGAAGCCTCCTATTTTTCATTTTTTGAGAAGCTCGCAGGTGGTTTGAATTGGGAAAGCGATCTTATCTGTTGTGGTCAGTCAAACTGGTGTGCACAGTCTTCTCTGCAGCTTCTGGAAGCCCTGTTAGGCATTTCTACAAATGATACAATGCAGAGGAATTTTTATTTCAACTGCTGTTGTTTTTCACATAGTTTAAAAGTTTTGTCAAATATGTAGAAAACCAAATGTACTTCCTCAAAGAATGTGTTGTAATTCTTAGACAATGTGGTTAATAAGAATTTTAATTTAGGCAGATTAATATAGTGTTTTGGTAGTTTTTTTTTACCCAGAATTAATTCTGGCTCACAGGAAAAATAGCTTGTATATAAAAATGTACACTTGAACATAACAATGCAGTCACTAACTATTGAACTTGACTGACACAAAAGAGATAAGATATGTTTGAAAGCACTTGTAAGCATTGTGTCTTTGTTGTTTTAATATTTGGCTGCTGTATTTATTTATGTTTTATTTATTTATAATATTATAATTTAACTAGTTTTAATATGTATTAAACATGAATTAGTTTGTAGATTATGCAGTCAAGATTTACTTCCCAAACTTTATCTTTTACACTTCCACAGTGTCATGAAACAATCTTTTTTCATCACTTTTAATTTGGGTTAAATGTACGATTTTGGCACTTAAATGCAAGAACAAGTGATGTTAGTAATTTGTTTCCTTTAATTTACATTTATATATTACAACAGTCTGAATTATATTTTACACATAAGCAGCATATTGGCATTTTTGTCTGAGACTAGTCAGCAAAAACTAGATCAAACTAAAACTCTCCAAACCTTCTTAAATGACACAAACAAACTTTATGCATCTTTAAGTGATATCGTTGGCACTGTGATGTTGTGACATGTGCTTTTCTTACGCTTTCGTCTAACGTCTAACTTTGCCTCCAGAGCTACAGAATGCACAGTCTGGTTGGTGAGTAAAAGAAGACTGGTGTGTTTATCTTTCACACAAACATATTTAAAGTGGACTAGAAAATGACACCCAAACTAGTCATATATATTAAAAATATATATATCAAAAAGTATCAAAGCTGTGTTAAGTTTTGATACTTTTGGATTGTATTTGAATATTAGCTTGTTGTTAGGATCAAGTTTGCTAACCTACTTTGTGCTTTTCTTTATCACATAATGTTACTTTTGTTATGATATACTGTTTGTTTTTCCCAGTTAATTTAAAACCATTAATAGGCATTTTTAAATATAGGTTTGCATGTTACATGACAAAGTCCTATGAACATTACTTTTGAAATTGTCTAATTAAGTGTATCATTTTCACATTACATGCTGACATTTAAATTTAGATGGTTAGGACAGTGCATCATGTGTTTGCGAAAATGTTCAAAGATAAATGAACTACTAAAAATGACACATGGTTACTAGACTGGGGGCTATACACAAGCACATTCTAGAGAATCAGCCACAGAACATGCAGGAGTGGAGAAGCAGTGGGGGGAAGTCTGCTTGCAACTCTGCCAGTGATTGTCATGCTGTGCCCTACTCTAGTGTCTCCTAGTGGCCACACCTAGAAACAGCAGCTCTCTCCTCATCCCCATTCCCCATTCCCCATCCCCTTACCTCTCTGCCCCTGAGCCAGGACAACTTCTCCCACACTCCCATGTCATCCCTGGGGATCGTCAGCCGTGAGCTAAGCATGGCCTCATCCAGCTCCTCTCCCCCTCCTCCCCCCCCCCCCCCCTCCTCCTTCTCCACATCCTCCTCCTCCGCATCCACATCCTTCTCCTTCTCCTTCTGTGGCCTCATCCAGGGGTTTGAGTCACCTGAGACCTCTGAGTCCTCCGAGAGGGTGACGCAAACAATGAGGCAAAACTGGGCACTACCGCAGCAACGGCCTCTGACACCACCAGCCACCCACTCACCGCTCTTGCTTCTAAAGGCCACCAACGATCGATCATCCACTAGATCCCCCAACAGCCCCTCACCTCCCCTTTGCCTCTTCACGGAAGTACGCAGGTGGTAAGCCCCGTGACGGAGGCTCTCCAGGGGGTTTTTCTGGAAGTGTTGCATCGCCACGTGTGCGTGTTTAAACAATACTGACAAGTGCCATGGCTGCCACTTCTCAGTCGCTGTCAGCCAGGAGTGTTGGTTTATATTATCCAGTGTTTTACTTCTATGAACTACATGCCCGCATACAGTGGTAAGAAGAAGTGGTAGACCTATTTTTGGGAAGCTTCTCAAAGTGTGTATGTGTGTTTGTGTGTGTGTTTGTGTGTGTGTGTGTGCGCGTGTGTGTGTGTTTGTGTGTGTGTGTTTGGCGGTTGTTGGCACACAGACAGTTGGCACGTAAATCTGGTGACCGTGATGACGCGAGATACTCCGAAAAACGCTCCGATAACAACTGTGAGCTCACTGCCCCGCCGCTGCTCGTAACCTCTGACATCTGCGTCATGAGTCTGTGGCGACTCGGCGAGATAACGCCGGCTAGTCATGCCATTAAATCCAAAGCACTCCTCGCTATCCCTCTTCGCTCTCTCTTTCTCTCCCCCGCCACTGCTGCCTCCCTGCTGCACACTCACTGTGACGCAAGCCTTATCGCGACCGCCATCACGCTTCACTGTGCTTTTATAGGTGCGTTTGAGCTCAGCGCTGTGCGGGAGTTTTTGAGTGGGAGCTCTGGCTAGATTCTCAGCTCCTGGGGGTTGTTGTCACTGGGGGTCGGTGCTGGAGGTGGTCGCCCCCCCCCCCCCATCTCATACACAGACAACCCCCCCCCACACACACACACACATACACACACACACCATCCCCCCAGAGTGGCAGTTAGCCCTGGGTGATGTATGGCCCACCTCACCTCGGTGGCCCCAGATAAACAGCGTCGTCTGTCTGGGCCCCACTGCTGCTGGTGCTGGTTGTTGGACTCTAACGTGTGTGTGTGTGTGTGTGTGTGTGTGTGTGTGTGTGTGTGTGTGTGTGTGTGAGTGTGTGTGTGTGTGTGTGTGTGCGTGTGTGTGTGAGAGTGTGTGTGTGTGTGTGTGCGTGTCTGTGTCTGAGTGTGTGTGTGTGTGTGTGTGAGAGAGAGAGAGAGAGAGAGAGAGAGAGAGAGAGAGAGAGAGTGGTGGGGTGGATGATGAGGATTGGTAGACTGGGTAGGGGGGAGATGGGGGTCTCTATTTTGCTTAACCTCTTGATTGATGGAGTAGATTGGCTAGGTAATGAGAGGGTCAGCCTAACGTCTCCTATCTGAGCCCAGCTTAGACTAATCCCCCTCCCCACTCCTGCCCTTACCCTGACTACACACAGCTTATTTTGTGAGTGTGTGTATTGTTTGTATTGTGTCTGGTGGGTCTGTGTGTGTGTGTGTGTGTGTGTGTGTGTGTGTGTGTGTGTGTGTGTGTGTGTGTGCGTGTGTGTGTGTGCACACGTGTGTGTGTGTGTGTGTGTGTGTGTGTGTGTGTGTGTGTGTGTGTGTCCAACACCAGTCTTCCATTACTTCGCTATTGTGAAATCTTGTTCACTCTGTTGTTACAAAATCACGGCATTGTTCTGTTGTGATCTTTAACGAGGCTCATCCGGTGTCAGAGCATCATACCCCTCAGAGGGCATTGCTTCTGCGGAGTGGGAACTCACAAGACTGGCCTACGGCCTAATGACTTGATGGAAGATTTTAGTTCTGCTAGGGCGTGTATCTGTAAGGATGTCTACTGACCGACTGACCTTATAGAAGACTTTTGGGACTTATTTTTTTTTACAGTGATTGGGTGTGTGGGGAAATTAAGAAAAAAATGCAGCATGGAGAGGTTGTGATTCAACAGGATAAGGACATTGTTCGACTGCCGTCTGACTGCAGTACAGGAAGGCTACAGTCAGTTTGTCAACTAAGTCCAGCTGTTTGGGATACAATATGAGTCACCTCGAAAGACTAAATCACAAGACATTACGGTAGTAGGCTACTAGATGGAATGAATATAAAAGGTCAGTGGTCAGTCAGTACAGAAATACAGAAATAATAATAATAATAATAATAATAATAATAATAATAATGCATTTTATTTAAAGCGAATTTCAAGTTACCCAAGGACAATATACAGTAAAAAAAGAAAAAGACAGTTCTAAAGCAACATAAAAAACAACATGTAGGAACACTGTACACTGTACATCTTAAAAATATCTTTAAATAGGGAACCCAGAGAGTGGTGTGGAGCTCAGGTCTTTGAGCAAGTAAGCACACTGTTGCTTGGGCGACTGAAAGAAGATCCAGCTGTGGAGTGGACGTGGGGGAGTCCTCCTCCCCTCTGCCCTCGCCAAATGTCAGAGTGACTTTACTGGGGCTTAGATACACTAGCCTCCTCCAGCTCTTCTTCATCCTCCTCCTCCTCCTCTTCCTCCTGCTGTATCTATCCTTCTCTCTTCCCTGGCTCCTTGTGTCTGTCTGTCTCTTTTTCTCTTTCTCTGTCTCTGTCTCTCTCTCCCTCTCTCTCTCTACCTCTCTCTCCCTCTCTCTCTCTACCTCTCTCTCCCTCTCTCTGTCTCTCCCTAACTCTTCCCCTCTCTCCCTCTCCCGTGTGTCAGAAGAACTAGCATTCCCATTGCTCAAACCACCAGAATACTTGTGTGGCCCTTTTTTTTGTTAGTTTCATGATGATGTTTCCCTTTTCCAGCTAAAACCGCTTGTGTGTCATCGTCACAGAAATAGAGCTGTGTTTATTTCACCAGAACCCCGCGAAAATGTTTGTTTTTAAAGATGTTCGCAACCTCTCTCCTGAAAAGCCTTGCCTTTTATATCACAGGGCGACCGCACAACATCAGGTACAGTGTTTCTCCACTCAGGAAGCGCTACCACAGGTTTTGCATCACGTACCATCCCACCATGCTTTTTAATATCGATGAGGTGGGGTATTTTTCCAGCTTTCAGTTATTTAGGCTGTGCTCAGCTCCTGTGTGTATCAGCTGGGTGGTTGTGGTGGTCTGAGAGCAGAGGCACTGGGCCCTGGGTGTCCAGTCATGCCCAGCCTGTGGCTCCGGGTCCATCTGGGGTGGCTGGGAGGTGAGTTCAGCTGAACATTCAAGCGTACCTCACAGGCCTCAGTATGGGTGTCCTGAAATACAGCCAAATGTTTAATAGCACCTTCAAATCAAAAATATATTATTAATGTTAACGGTTTTGTGAGGAAATGTCTTTTATTGACAAGAGGGATAGAGCTGGGTTGTAGTGTTAAATGTTGGACATGTTTTTTTAAAAACGTTTTTTTTTTTTTTTTTTCTTGTAATTTAGTACTTTTATTTTTGGCCCACTAGTCCAGTCAAAAGTACTTTTATTTTTGGTCCACTTTGGTCCTCCAAATTGTAAAAACCAGGCCTGTCTGTGGTGCATGTTCATTAACTAATCCCCACAGCATGGTGATGCAGTTGTTTCATGGAAAGTTCACCAGTATATTGAATTGTATGTGTCTATGCCAATTCTGAGGTCCTGTGGGGTTTGAACTGTGAGCTGTGTGCCATGGCCTATTCCATTGGGAAGGATTCCCCCTGCTGGACAAATGTAGCACATGTATGTAGTAGAGTGTCACCTTCCAAAGTGGAATAACAAAACCACACATAGAAGTTATAAACTGTCAAAGTTAGCTCATGTCATGGTGTTCATTTGCATGACTAGAAATTACCACACAGTAGAATATTTGACTGATTAAATGAGCAGTATCTAGTCAAATCTTTATATGTGAAATATTTTAATATTTCAGTAAATACTTCTTACATTTACAAATATCCTTGATACATTTCTGTTAAAAACTCTGTCACTATATCAATCTATATATGGATGCCCTACTTTAGCAATAAGCTGAGCACCTCCCTGCCTTTTCAGACTAGAGTGGTTCTCTTGTAAATAGTGCCAGTGTGACAGAACTGCGGCAGAGCTATCTGTCTCTCTCTCTCTCTCTCTCTCTCGCTCTCTCTCTCTCTCTCTCTCTCTCTCTCTCTCTCTCTCTCTCTCTCTCTCTCTCTCTCTCTCCACATCTCTCTCACTGCTGAGTGTGGCTAATAAATCATCAGTGACCCTGGGCCAATTCCACTGCCCACCGGGGTTAAGCTAACATGGAGGCGGAGGAGAAGGGCCAGCATAAACTCCGCTTTGTCTCCTCGTCGTGACGGGATGCCAAAGCCAGTGCCAGAGAGTGCACACACCACAGAGGCAGAGAGAGAAAGAAAGAGAGAGAGGGAGAAGAAGAAGGAGAGAGAGAGGGAGGGAGAGAGAGAGAGAGAGAGAAGGAGAGAGAGTGTCTCTTTGTTTGAGTCCCAGAGCAAAGAGGAAGAACATATCCATCACCCTCACGACGACAGTGTCTTCATCCATCCGTCACTCAGCACGGGGCCTTGGGTGTCTGTGTTTATTTGCATTTTATGCATCTGAGTGTGTGTGCGCGCGCGAGTGTGTGTGTGTGTGTGTCGTGTTTGTATGTGTGTTTGTGCACCGCTCATCACACATCAGCATTTCACTGTCACTAGCAAATCAGCCCTGATTCGAAGACGTGTGAGCTCATATTTTCACGACAGTTAAATGCGGCAGGTCGCATATAATCTACGCTCTTTTAAAGTTGCCCATTTGGACAACTTTTCAGCATGTGCTGGCTCTTCCTCCTTACTTCTGCCTTTCAATCCCTACTCTAAACCACTTTCTTTCTCTTTCTCTGTCTTTCTCTCTTTCTCTCTCACTCTCTCTCTCTTCGCCTTTCCCTTTCTCTCCCTCTTGGTCTCTTTCTCACTGTTTCTTTCTCTATCTCCCTCTCACCCTCTCTTCCTCTTTCTCTCTCTCTCTCTCTCTCTCGCACACACACACACACACACACACACACTCTCTCTCTCTCTCTCTCTCCCTCCCTCTCTGTCTCTCTCTGTCTGTCCATCCTCTGGGTGGGTAGAGTGCTGGGCCTTGAGACAGCGCAGCTCCCCTGCCAGGGCTAAACATAGCGTGGCGGCTCCCGGCTCAGGCCCAGGCCCTGGCCTTCATCTATCTTCCTGCGACAGCATTGTAATCAGAGGGAGTGATGCGTGGCCAGTCTGATTCAGCTGGACAGCTGCCAGCACTCAGGGCTTTCTGTGTGTGTGTGTGTGTGTGTGTGTGTGTGAGTGTGTGTCTTTTTGCCTGTCACTCTGTGTGTTTGTGTGTGTGTGTGTGTGTGTGTCTGTGTGCGTGCACACGTGTGTGGGCACCTTTTTGTAAGTCGCTTTGGATAAAAGCATCTGATAAGTGTAAAAGTGCAATGCAATGTAATGTAATGTGTGTATGTGTGTGGCAAATACACACACACACACAGGCTCACATTTTGTATGTGCAATAGTTATAGCGCTACATCACCACACACACACACACACACATACACACACACACACACACACACACACACACACCGCAGATACCACTATCTCCATTATGTGTGAGATGTCATGTCGACTCATCCTCCAACCCCGCTAGGTGAGATATGCCCAAGCATGCACTCTAAGCTGTGTGCCATAAAACTCCGTAGCCGCATACATGTGTATCATACAGCTGGTTGACCACAGGCCTGTCAGACTAATCTCCACAGTGTGAGGACCCACGTTTTATGAGGTGCCTTGCTCTATGTAAGCGCCTGCTCTTGAACCAAGGGTGATAAAAACAAAACTGAAAAGCAAATCTGGAGTTTACACTGCAAGCGGAATTTGCGTGAAGTTAGCGTGAATTAGTGGCACTTGGGTTGGCCTCTACATGACACAAGGAGTGTCCCTGTCCTCCCCACCTCCCTCTTCCTCCTCCTCCTCATCCTCCTCCTGTCCCCCATCTCCTTACGGTCTCCTAGCACAGCAGCCGGGGGTCAGATCCAAGGCGATTGTCTGCGGAGGAGGTCACATGTTGTCTTAATCACACATCTGCATCACATCCCCCTGCGTTTCCTATGAGCGTCAAACAGGGGCCAGGAAAAAAAGGAGGCCGTTTCAAAGCAATTTCCTGTGAGGGAGCAGACTGGGGATGACGTTGATGCCAACGTGTGATATGTGGTCACATGGGGGCCGATAGATCATCGCGTATAAATTTATGGTTCTGCCCCATTTGTCTGTAGGTAATTGGAATGGAATTAGGCAAGATAGTCATTATGTTGTTTACACTGGCTCAGGGATAGCACATGATTTTGAAAAAAAAATCTAGTTCTCATTTTTTCCCCCCTTTTTATGTAATTACAGTTTTAATGTGATGTGGACATCCTAGTCTCCAAAAGTAAAAATCCTGCCCTGTAGGTCTATTCCCTTTGCCTGTGCACTTATCACTGATGATTAGCTGATCTGCCTGTCTAATGACTTGGGCTAATTAGGATCTGCTTCTTCAGATTATAGCCAGACCAAATAAATATGTGGCAGAACTGTTACTTTCCAAAGCTGGAATGAACACGTATGATATTACAGTAATTTGCACATTGCACATTGCCATGTATTTTCTTTCTGCTTTTTTGTCATTGACCAAACCATTCACATTTTGGCTCATCCACTATGAAGAACGATCACAGCAGGAGTATACATTATTATATGGGTTAAAGCATACTTTATGTGTGGCATAGCTAAGTATGAAGGGCTGTGGTCATGTCACAGGCTTCTATTAATACACGCGAGCATCCGTGCATCCATCCATCAGCCTTCAGCGAGAGGCCCTGCTAATGTGTCTGACATCCTCACGTGGGTGAAACACTGCAGGGTGGAGTCTGAGAGCCTATCCTTCTTCCCGCTCTCAAAAAAAAAACAACAAAAAAGAATCTTGCAGTATAAGAACAGGAAGTCGTCCCCCCACTCCCCACCATTTTCTCCCTGTCTGCTCCATCCATCATGAGGGGCAGCCAGGACACCCACACCCCCACCCCCACCCTCTCCATCCCCTCATCCCTCCAGCCCCCACCCACCTCTCCATCCCCTCTTCCCCTTATCCCTCCAACCCCCACCAACCTCACCTTTCCCATGTGAATCACTGCGGTGGAGGGGGGTTAAGTGTGGCTGGCAGGCAGCTCTAATTTGGTCACTCTCGGCAAGCCGGGCTTAGCTCTGCTCCAGGAGGGGATGGTGGTGGTGGGGGTGGGGGTTAGGGAGGGTAGAGGGGGAGGAAGTGGTTCCTGCCTCTGGCTGCACGCAAGCCGCCTTAAATGTTTTTTTCCTGTTGGCCGCTGGTTTCGGCGGACTCCCTATATCACCCTGTCAAAGGGCTTCCAGGCTCCTCGCTGAATGACCGTCCATGTGTTTATGTGGTAGGCCAGTGGGAGAGGTAGTCCTGGATACTTGCACCAGTAAAAAGTGTGTGTTTGTGTGTGTGTGTTTGTGTATGTATGTGTGTTTGTGTGTGTTTGTTTGTATGTAACTGCATTGTTTGTTTGCCAGCCTAAGTTTCCATTTTATCCATTCAGTCTAACTGTGTGCGTGCATGCCTATGTGTGGCTATGTGCGTGTGTGTGAGAGAGAGATAGAGAGAGAGAGAGAGAGAAAGAGAGAGATAGAGAGAGAGAGAGAGAGAGAGAGAGAGAGAGAGAGAGAGATAGAGAGAGAGAGAGAGAGAGAGAATGTTCACTGGCAATCCATGTCCGTGCGATAAATCAAAATGGAGAATTCAGTGGAGCAAAAAATATATTGTGGGGGCTGTTCTAGAACAACTCAGCATGTTACTGTTTTAATAGTTCAAAGAGTGGAATAATATGGGACTTGAGGGATTTTCTGTGTCAACACTGTGGAAGAACTCGCATTACCCCCCCCCCCCCCAGCCCCCCACCCTCCCTCCTCCACAGACCACCACCCCCACAGACCGCCACTCCCCCCACCCTCCTCTCTCCTTCTCCACATGCACTGCTAAAAATCCATCGCAGCGTCGGGCAGGGTTGGGACCACGGCACATTAGTACCTGTCAGAGGCGAGCATGGCGGTAGGGGTGGGACAGCTCAGCTGTGCACCCTGCAGAGGGCCGGATGAGTGATGGCAGACACACTCCCCAGCCTGCCCTTCTCCTGCAGCTTTAATATAAAACACGGGGACGTAACACACACACACGCACACACACACCACACACACATGCACACAGGCCAGGTTTTAACACGTGGACCAAAGGGACCACACAGCCCACAGAGCCAGGGGCCATAAATTGGATGTGAAATTACAGGATGCAAGGGCTGGGGTTGACAGAGCGGCGCTTTATAAATTTCACCCTTATCAGTATTTACACAAACAAAACTGACTCGAGCTGTTACCCCAACGCCAACCCCCCCCCCACACACACATCACATCACATGTGAACCAGGCCCCCTGACGCTGGACATCGTACCTAGTTAATATTAATCGGCCTGCCATGAATCACATGTTTAGCAGGTCCTCTCCAAACACAGCTGCGTCCGCGGGGTCTGCGGGCCGTGTTAATTTGACTCTGCGGTGTTCCTTCACCTCCACTCCACTTAAGTTTTGCTGGCTTCGCTCAACAGAGGAAAATTTACTTGGAAAACCACCAGTGGTTTAGAGCACGAATTTTATCAGTGTGTACTTTTGTGCGATGGACTTGAATGTAGTGGGTTTGGAAGCCAAACGTTTGTGTTTAGTTTATGTGGTGTGTTCTGTATTCTTAATGAAGTGTTTTTATGGGACAAGAAATATAATACAAAAATGAAAATGATTTTTTAGAAGTTCACATTACAATATGATTATTGTATCACACAGTTTGACTGTGTTGTGTGCTGAATGACATTGACCAACACATTACCACACCACCTATTTATTATTGCAGTAGTTTTATAAACACTGTGCAGTGATCCTGAATATGTAACTTTGAGGCTGTCAAGAATATTTAAAGAGTTACTTTTAATCTCTGAACACATCCAGTCAAGGTAAGTTCAGATAATGTTTTTAAGCAGTAACTAACAGTTTGGGGTGACTCAAGGTTAAAAGTTTGTGAAATAAGACCGTTTGTGTAATTTCAGAACAAAACAAAGGAACTGCAAGGGTATTTCAAGTGTTTTATGGTCTGTAGTGTGGCATGGTAGTTTCTCCTCCCTTCCTGACGGTTTGTCTAGATGCCAATTTCTGTCTGCAAGGTCCTCTCCCAGCTTTTCCTCAGACACAGACACATCCATCTCAGACCAACCAACCTGACCTCCAGACAAGGGCAAAAGGGCACCTCAGAGGGGGCTGCCCTGAGCAGGGGTCACCCTCCTTACATACTATTGCCCGCCAGGTCATGGAGACAGGATGCTGATAACATCCTGCACGTCTCTCTCCTCTCTCTCTCTCTCTCTCTCTCTCTCTGTCTCATTCTCTCTCTCACACACACACTGTCATTTTCCCCTCCTCTCTCTCTCTCTCTCTTGCTCTCATTTTCCCCTCCCCTGTTTCTCTCTCTCACTCTGTCACTCTTTCATTTTCCCCTCCTCTCTCTTTCTCACTCTCTCATTTTCCTCTCCCCCTCTCTCTCTTTCTCTCTCTCCCCTCCTTGTTCCCTGCATCTGCTGCCAAGCCAAGAGTGCATCAGACAGTATTTATAGATAGATGAAACCGAGGGAATTTGTAACAGATATTTGGAGCCCCTCTTAGGGGTGTGTATGTGTGTGTGTGTGTGTGTGTGTGTGTGTGTGTGTTGTGAGTTTATGTGTACATGGGCTGAGCACTGTGTGTGGCCTCTTATAAGAGATTTACTGATTGGGAAAAAAGCGGGGTGAGAAAGCTGGGAGCACTGGAGCCAGCAGAAGACTCAGGCCAGACAGACCCAGAGATCGGAGCGGCTGATAGCAGCAGTATCTTCTCTCAGGGCATGCACAGATGCATCAAGTCATCATCCATACCATCATGCATTGCACACAGACATTCACATCATGCACGTACACAATTACATGATGCGCATATGCATTTACATAATACACACAGACATTTTACAAAATGAATGCACACATTCACACAATGCGCACAGACATTCACATCATGCAAAGAGACATTCACATACTGCACACATTCTTTATGCCAAAATTAATCATTTGCATACAGAACATGTGCTGTGAGAGCCATCAGATGCTATAACTAAGGCCCTGAGGTGACAAAGCTGTGGAAACATGTCTGTTAGTTGTGTTTGTAGTCATTTAAAAAGAGAGAACAATCTAGTCTAGTTGTTCTGAATGGATTGAAAATTTATTTTGTAATTTTTTTTCACTCTTGTACTATGATGATGTTAACTTGGTGGTAAGCTTGCTGGGCTGCATTATCCGCTCACAGGGCTTCTGGTACCACTGCTATGCTGATGATACACAGCTCTATCTGTCCTTCCAGCCAGATGACCCCACAGTCTCCACACACATCTGGGCTTGCCTCTCTGAACTGTTCCCATAGATGAAGGAACACCACTTTCAGCTTAATCTGTCTAAGACTTAACTTCAGTAAAACTTGAATAAAAAGCCTGGGTGTCATGATTGATGACCAGCTATCGCTGGTTTTCTCTAACCACATTGCCTCTGTATCCTACCTCTTTGCACTGTAAAACAATAGGCTCAGGTATGGTCTGGTAGCTTCTGGTTCTGGTAGAGCCTATGGTCATCTCTTACTGCGATTCTCTCCTGGCTGGCTTGACCATGGCAAATGATCCAGAACACGGCAACGTGTCTGGTATTCAACCAACTTAAAAGGGCACGTGTCACTCCTCTGTTCGTTAATCTACATTGGCTCCTGGTGACTGCTTGAATTAAGCACAAGGCTTTGACTCTAGCCTACAAAGTACCTTCAGTGTCCGCCCCTGCTTATCTGAAGGCTAAAATAAAGGCTTATGTGTGATCCAGGGTGTTGTGATCCTTACAAATAAACTGTTTGGCCTTGCCCTCTCGTCACATAAGGTGATCTCAGTGTTCTCCGTTGTTGTCCCACAATGGTGGAACAGGCTACCAGTTGCTACGAGAGTAGGGTCATCCCTTTCTAACTTTAAGAAGCTCATGAAGCCACTTCTTTTCCAAGAGTACTTCCCTTCCTAACAAATCTAACCTCCACTTACCAGCACTGTTCTGTACCCTGCCTGCACTAACTTTGTTACGCCTTTGCTTGCTTTGTTTTTCTCTGCATATCTGTAGCTTGTTTATGTCCTCTTTTGTAAGTCATTTCGATAAAAGTGTCTGCTAAGTGTAATGTAATGTCATGTAATACTAGCAGACACTCTTCACAAATGCTTCACTTTTTCAACATATACCATGTTTTGTGCATGAAAAATATCAAATCGTACTTAAGCAGTAAAAAATCTGTTTTCATATTTTATTTTTTCAAAAAATATTTGACCAATCATGGTCAGCAGTTTGCATCACTTTCCCCATTTTAAGGAAGTAACAGGAGCCAAGAACAAGGACATGACTCACAGACGCTGTCTGTTCTCCATATTGTTTTGAAGTCCTGTGGCCTCTTATGACACCTGACTTGGACTGAAACAGAGACATCCTGCCTCCAAAATCGTTTGCCGCACACACACACACTTTACACCCCTCACCTTGAGGTTTTATGGGGAGGGGGTTGTGTTTAGCTCCGTGCCCTGGCGTAGGAATGGGAGCCAACCCAGTAGTCGAACCCACATCCCTACCCAACCTGCCCACTGCCCCTGTGTCTCTCTCAGGTCCTCACCTAGGATGCAGACTGTACCTCCCATGAATAGGCTCCTTTGCACTCTCTCTCTCTTCCTCTCTCTCTCTTCCTCTCTCTCTCTCTCTCTCTCTCTCTCTCTCTCACTCTCCCCCCAATGTGCGAGGCAGGAAACCGTAATTCAAGCAGCCTAGCACAAGGCCCAGGGCTGCTAAAACCCAGTGGCTGTGCTCCTTGCCGCAGCTGAGCCGCAGTTATTTCTGGACGCAGGAAGGAATTAAAAGCAGTGAGCGTCTGGCCGGCGGAGAGGAGTGTGTGCGTGTGTGTGTGTGTGTGTGTGCATGTGTGTGTGTGTGTGTGTGTGTGTGTGTGTGAGAGTGTGTGAGAGTGTGTGTGGGGCGGGGGGGCTTCACTCGGCCGTGATGGGACGTGACAGTGAGCCCTCGCAGGGCAGCAGCCCGCAAGTGTGTGTTTCCAGCCTGGGTTATTTGAGGTGTCAGGCAGTCACTGTGGACACACACACTCACTCACACACAGACACACACACACACAGAAGTGTGTAATGGAGGCCAGGCGGGTAAGATGGTGGTAGAAACCTCACTCCCCAGATCCTCAAGAGGCGCAGCAGAGGTGAGAGCAGTGGCCAGGCCTGTCTGCCTCCTAAAACACTATTAGAGCCCTAATGCAACACTGCGGCAACGTATAAAGAGGCCACCACCACCGCAGAGTCATGCACACACACACACTTGTAAACATTTACCTCTCATTAGGTCAGGGCTGTCAGTCATAAGACACTTGAAGAACAAAATTACAGTAAAATTTAGTGCTGTAGAAGAAAGGTTTCTTGCTCTCACTCTCACACACACACAGGTACACACAGACGTGCGCGCATACACGTGCACACTTACAGACACATATGCACTCACACACACACACACACACACACACACACACACACACACACACACACACACACACAGACTCTATATCACATACATGGAATTCTATATTTGCAGGAGTAGTTCCTCCAGTTGCTAGTTCTCCAGAGGGGCTGTTGCAGCAGCCGGTGTCCTGGTGAGGGATCGCAGCCATCCCAGTGTTTACAGCCCACTGTCCCTCTCCGCAGCCCTCTCCCCTCCACACAGCTGCCCCCCCCACCCCTGGGGTCAGCGGCTCGCATAAATAACGGCGGGTGTGAAAGCGATGGCCACTGATGGATTTATGCTTGCCTTGTGTTTAACTCTGGAGTCACACTTCGGGAGGATCTTCTCAACCTCTCCCTTAAACACATCTCTCTCTCTCTGTTTCTCTCTCTCTTTCTTTCTCTCTCCCTCTCTCTCTCTGCCTCATGTTTTCTCTTTCTATCATCTTTATCTGTCTTCTTCTCTTCTATCTTCCTCTGTCTCTGCCTCTTTCTCTCTCTGTTTCTCTCTCTCCCTCTTTCACGCTCTCTCTCTTTGCCTAATGTTTTGTCTTTCTATCATCTTTATCTGTCTTCTTCTCTTCTATCTTCCTGTCTCTGTCCCTTTCTCTCTCTGTTTCTCTCCCTCTTTCACTCTCTCTCTCTTTGCCCAATGTTTTCTCTTTCTATCTTCTTTATCTGTCTTCTTCTCTTGTATCTTCCTCTGTCTATGTTTCTCTCTCTCTCTCTCGCTCTCTCATGGCCACACACACACACACACACACACACACACACACACACACACACACACAAACACACACACACACACATAGTGAGGAAGTTGTTTGGGGGTGCAGGGGGGGGGGGGGGGGGGGGGGGGTGCAGGGACCCGTATGAGTGATGTGATGTGTTGTGGTGAGGTGAATGTCAGGGTATTACGTGTGTTTACATTACAGAGTGCTGCCGTCAGGACGGGCTTGAAAGGAGCCCCACCGGCTTGTTTGTTCCTGTTTGCAATGAGGCTCATGGCGTAGGTGGACCTGGCCCCCCTCTCTTCATCTCACCCCGTCTCTCCATCTCTCCTGGTCACGCACACAAGACCGGAAATGGTAAACAGTAAAAGCGCCATGGTCGCCAGGCCGTGGTTGTGCCATGTTTGTGTGTGTTCCTCTGTGTGTCTTTGTGTGTGTCTCGTTTTAAGCTATCTATGAGCAGACAATGTACAAACAGTTTACAACTACAGCGCATCAAAATGAGGTTTTGTCTAAAAAAAGCTAAATGCAGCAACAGTGAGATTTTACAAACAGTGAAGTATTTAAAACTTTCAGTAGAAACTTTCAGCAGAATTTCAATATCCAGTCACTCACTCAACTTAGTCCAATATGATCGTGTTCTAATTATTCAATGGGCGAAATTCCTAACACATTATAATCATTTACCTGAATTTTGGCATTTACTAAGCAAATTCCATTTTTTCTTAATTTTTTTTACAGCTTGCTGTCTGTATGGCTGCATGTGAAATTCCAAATATAGTTCTGTACCTATGTTTAACTTTCAAGTTTTTGTAGTATCACAATGGAGTGGGTATTTAAGTAGAATTAATATGGACAATGTTTTCTTTTTGGAGTTTGTAATTTAATCACTCATGATGTCAAGGTATGTTATGGAAATCTAAAGTTTATATCGAATACAGAGAGCTAGACTGTGATGACATGTGTAACCATTAATTTCTGTCACCAATCACATTTTATAGCTCTTCTGGCATCTTAACAAGTCTGACCAAGTCCTTTATGAGTTTTACATCCCCCCTGTCTGCTAAAGTTTTACATCTTCTCTCTTTTGGATGAACCAGACATGACCTACGTAAGATCAACTTGAAGCTGCCCTTCTGCCGAAGTGGGTTCCCCTTTCAAAAGAAGAGCGAGGGTGGGGGGATGTACGCAGAAATGCGACTTACGGTATTAACAGCACATTTATGTAGTGTGATTTACATATTCTCCATTAGACGCTGGTGACATCATAGGTCAGGTCCGCTGTCTAATGGAGCTGAGCGGAGAGGGTGATGAATGGGGGGAGAGAGGGGAGGGGGGCACGCACGCATTCCTGCGCACAGGACAGAGAGAGGGTGCACTCTGCCAACTCTTCAATTAGAAGCCTTGAGTAATTGGGTGGCGGAGACAAATGAGAGAGCATCATTAGGACTCTTTTTCTCTCTTCCCTTCTCTCCCTCTCTCTCTCTCTCTCTCACTCTCTTGCTCTCTCTTCCCCTCTTTTCTTTTTCTGCACTTTCTCTCTCTTCATTCTTGCTCTCTGTCTTGTTTGCTCTTGCTCTCTCTCTTTCTCGCTCTCTTTCTTTTCTCTCTCTTTCCCTCTTTCTCTCTTGCTCTCTCTCTCTCTCTCTCCTCTCTCTCTCTCTCTCGCTCTCTATCTCTGAGAAGAGCATGGGGAAATGGCCCCGGTGTGTTAGTGTGCTTCACCGTGTCTCCTGGTATCCCAAGTGAGTGCACCAGAAGGAAGCCTATTTTAAACAGAACACATAAACAATCCCAAAGGAGAAGGCACAGGGTCATCCCAGTGGTGGCCGCCAGTGCTTTTCTCCTTCTTTCGTTTTTCTTCATTTTCTGTTTTTTTCCCCCCCATTTTCTCTCCGTCATGCTGAATGTGTGGGCGCCTTCACAAATAAAACTGAGTGAGACATTGTTTATTGCAGTGTTAATGAGCATGCATCAATAATTCCCGCAACAAACAGTGCGTCATTAAAACAGTGTTACATCACTGCTTGTCCTGTGGTACTAAAGGTCTTAACCTGCAGCACTTTCTGATTTACAACACACAGAAGATCTGCATTGCTTTCAGCCCAGTCATACTCTATCTTTCATTTTCTTTAAATCCAAATGTGCTAATTTCCTTCACATTTTTAACTGTTTTTAAAGAACAAAGCTGATGCTTTCGCCTAAACACACAACTTGCAGGGACTGTAGTCAGGTTTTTTTGAGTTCACCTGGAACAATCTCAGATTATATTGTCATCTGATCAATCAAAGAAAATGAACATTTTGTCATCTGATCCAGACTACACACTGATGTCCATCCCTAATGGCAAGGCCCATATAACCCTACACAGTCAATGTTTGCTCTTAGTTCTAGTGGACTGTTGGCACACGTCCTCTCTCGCTATACTCAGCCAAGTGCCCCAACTTACTCTGACCTTTATCTCGCTCTAATTTTTCCTGTTTATGTTTCCTGCCAGATTACTCTAATTGGAGGGATAACAGTCAGCTCTGACGGGGACTGTACAATAGGGAATGCCCTGTCATTTTCAAGTGCTTCTCTTTTTTGCCCTGGTTTCCCCCTTAGCTGCTCTGCAGTTATAAGCTTGCACTATTTGCACGGTGCATTAGTCACGCCAGAGAACGTTTTAGAAGTTTATACTGAGGTAGTGTTTTTGTCAGCATTGACAGCAAGGTGTCAAGTGCTATTTTATTCTGACAGAAATGTTTACTAAGATAAAATAAAGCTGTTAGACTAAATATGGCCCAGCAAGGCTTTCATGGTGGCTTTGACGTCAAGAAATATATACAATATAAAAAGCTGGAGAAAGTGTTAAAGACTCAGTAGTTTTGAGTTTGTCACAGAAAATGATGTGTGTATGCATACTGTATAAGAGGTTTGCATAATGTGTTGGCTTGTGAAGGTTTCAGCAGTGTGACTACCTACTACTGTCAGCTTTTCTGCGGAATGCTGCGTGAATTATTATTATGATGGTGCACAGCCAAGCAGTTCTGATAAACAGATAGCATATATGCCCAACTGATGTAATCTGTTTTGGCCAGAGTAATCATGTATGCTATTAGGATGGATGCCCCACAATCCAGCCACTCTGTTGACAATTATTAGTCAACCAGAACTGAAGTCAGTGGTTTGCTTTATTTTTGTTGCCGTTGTTTTTATTTTTTTCGATTTGGAAATATGGAGAGTCAGGGTTTCCTAATATATAAAGTCTACCAATTCCATATTTAACAATTTTATTCATCACATAAGTAAAACATGCATTGAAATGGAGGTATCTTTTCCTGTGCAATTATTAATATTATTACTACTGTAATTATTGTTGATGTCAAAGATAAATAACATAAAGAGAAATGAATGTAGAATAAATATAGAAATTACCAGATACAATTGCTTATTACACTAGTAATTAATAAATGAATGAATGACAGAACTAGCTGGCATTTTAAGTGCAGTGTCTTTTCACGCACGCACACACACACACACACCTTCTCTGTCTCTGTCCATTAACCATTTTTTTGCTCAAATACCCACTGGCTTAAAAAAAATAAACAAACACTGTACATCTTGATAGGCTACCCCTCTTCAATTTTGGGAGCTGAAAACTTCATGCTTTTAGGGAATGGCCAGAAGAGGGCACTGTAGCATGTGCTAATCTCCTCAGTCTGAAGACATGACTACTACTGTCCACTAAATATATTTCAATTGATTTTTTTTTACTTTGCAAAATCAGTCAATATGCTCAGGTGTTTGTTTGTTGCAAGGTTGTATATTACATGCAATTGAAAAACAACTATTTTCACAAAGAACCATGTTACGTAACAGTAAACACAGTAAAACACAGTATGCTGGAGACAAAAAGTTACTGTAAGCATCATCTCTGGCCAGTTTGGTCTCAACCTATGGTTTTCAGAGTCGCCAACCAATGTAATTGGCATGTGATCTATTTAGTCCCCAACTTTTCTGTACATGCTCTCCTCCAGATGTACCTTGCAGTGACATTATTTACCTCTTCCTTTTGTTACCCCTTGCTGTCACTCTAATCTTCACTGTCCCTCTTTGTCTTCCTCTTGCTACACAAGTCAGAGTAATTCCCCTGTTTTCACCTGATGGCTGTGTTTTGCATTTTGCCCCTTAGTGTTTTTGCACCTGACAACAGTGTGTAACCAGTTGGTTGCAAGGGTGTGGTCAATTGGTGGCTAGGTTTCATTAATTGTGGAAAATTTTATATTTTCGCAAACATAAAAAACTGTAATGACTTATCTTGTAACTGTGACAAAGAAGTAAAATAAGAATAAAAAGAGTCAAAATTAGAGGTTCTTGGTGTCCACTGTGGTGGAAAGAGGCATGCAGGCTGCTTCATTTAAAATGGTGTCAATTGTCCTTTCTCATAATCTATGCATATGGTTTATTTTCAGTAGAAAATGCCATTTATAACTTACAGACGTACGTGTTAATTTGAAATGCATTGCCTAAGCCTGTGTCTCTGCTGTAGGCCTTGAATTGGCTTTTTAGTACACTTGATTTTGCTCCTCTAATGTACCAGATGCCTTGCTTCATTAATCGTTTGAGGCCTGTGTATATGTGAGCGTGTGTGTGTGCAAGTGCGAGTGTGTGTGTGTGTGTGTGTGTGTGTGTGTGTGTGTGTGTGTGTGTGTGTGTGTGTGTGTGTGTGTGTCTGTGTGTGTGTGTGTGTGTGTGTGTGTGTGTGTGTGTACATGCAAATAAGTGTTACTGAAATAGATCATAACTCTACCACAAGAATTCACCTGAGTGCCCCTGAGTGCGTTCCTGAGTGATCATTTGCAAGTCCTCCCCTCTGTGTCAGCAATTGCTCCATGAAGTGAAGTGTAACACATTTTCAAAACTTGACCCAGCATTTATTTTGGATAATTACATTGATTAGCCCAGGAATGGGTGTGGATGTTTCTTTTTTTATTTTAGAGAAAGAGGAGGAATAACTTTTCTCATATGAATTCAGCACCAGTCTATGAATGAATATAATTCAATGTATCTCACACAGTAGACTTATGAAACACATTATTTGAAAAAAGGCTATACTGCAATCAGGGGATGTATGTGGTGTGTGTGTGTGTGTGTGTGTGTGTGTGTGTGTGTGTGTGTGTGTGTGTGTATGTGTGTGTGTGTGTCTGTGTCTGTGTGTGTGTGTGTGTGTGTGTGTGTGTGTGTGTGTTTGTGAGACTTTGTGCGTTACTGCATAGATATATATTGACTGCTATACGTGTTTTGTTTTTAATTTTGCAACAAATAATATTCCTCCTCTTTGAAGTTTTCTATATCTGTCTTACAAAACAGGGGACTTTTGGCAGACACATCACATGAGCCATACATAAGAAAAGTCTAAATTACAACAAGGACATAAGAGTCTGCTGTGTGTGGGTGTGTGTGCATGCTTGTGTGCGTGCATACATTTGTATTTATATCTGAGTGTTGGTGAGAGTTGGTGTGTATTTGTGTGTGCAGTTCTGTATGTATCTAAATATTATTGTCAGTCTATGTGTATGTGTGTGTGTGTGTGTGTGTGTGTGTGTGTGTGTGTGTGTGTGTGTGTGTGTGTGCGTGCGTGTGTGTGTGTGTCTGCGTGCGTGTGTTTGTGTGTGTGTGCGTATGTGCGCGTGCATGTGTGTGTGCGTATGTGCGTGCATGTGTGTGAACGTGTGTGCGTATGCTTTTGTGTGTGAGTGTGTGTGTGCATGTGTGTGTGTGTGCCCGCAGTCGCGACTCTAGCTCTGGAGTGGCCAGAAGCAGAAGCAGGAGTGAGTGTGTGTGGGCGTCAGGTCCAGGAGAGGAGGGGGGCAGTCGCACAGAGCTGCCTGAGGTCTGACCGCCGAGGCCCTCTCAGCTGCAGCAGCGCCCCTTTGAGCCGTCTTTTAATATCCCGCCATAACCCCAACACCTGCGGCCACCGCGGTCGTTCCCCTGAAGCGGCGGTTGTGTAACAGGAGCAGCGCGGGTGTGCGGCCCTGCATCTCAGTCGGAAGTGCCGTGGTTTCACCTCCTCCTTATGCCTTTGTTCCTCCATAAGAAAATTTTACTTTGTTATGACACCTTGTGGCTTTGATGCTGCATATATCAAAATGCAGGCATGCAGAGAGATACAAAACAAAATGGCTATGTATTAGTCTGTGAGATCCCATGAGAGACAGTTTAGTGATGCTTTAGCACACTTTTAATCAGGGTGGTTTCCCTCCCCATGTCGAGCTGTAAATAGTCAGAGAACAGATCACGGATGGAATCTTCTGTCACTTCAAACGAAACACCCACTTTAAGCCGTCAATGCCTACTCTTTTTTTTATTCTGTACACACACCTGCTGGTCATCACCTGACAAGGGGCCACCTATGGGTCACGGGGCCAGTACCAAAAAATCCCCCCCTACTGGAGTGATGCTGAGGCCCCCCAGACGCATGAGTGACTCTGCCGCTCTGGGGTTCTAATACGCCCCCTCACTACCGCTCTCCACAGTCACGGTCTATGTAAAAGACTTAAGTTTTGTTTCACGAGAACACAAAACTAGACGTTCGGGGCTGGCCCAGACAACGATCATTCAGGTCTTTTAAAAAAAAGGCATTTGGGCTTCTATTTTTATAAAGCAACCGATGCGTGCAGAGTTGTTGAGAAAGTCTTGGGTAGAGAGCTTCTTCGTGACATTACTCAGTCTGTCACATTGTTTGGAAACATTCAGAGATTGAGAAAAGTATCACAAGAACAATATGGGCAGAGTGAATGGTCATACAGCAAAGGCAAATGTGTGAAATAGCAGGTCACTTTACAGTCTACGGTCAAACTACACAGCAAATTCTATAATGTTAAATCACTCTGAGAGAGTCAGTTTTAACAATATGATATTTGTTTATTTTGTCCCAATCTTTGTAGTGTTAATTTAACCCTCCTTCCTTACATATTTGACTGCTTTACAGTTAAATCAACTTTTGTAGTGCAATTTCAACTCTAATTTTAACAGTTTTGTTGAAGACTGGGAAATTTCTGTGCATGGTCATGTGTTAAATGGACCGATCAGTTTGATTTTCCTGTGTTTCATATGTTGATGCACTTACCCATTCCCCTTTTGTGGCATAAGTGATTGCTACTAGCACAAATTCAGTCCACACTATCTTTTCATGTATGTTATTGTAATACCAGGCTGCACTGTTACCAGTAAGATAGTTATCTGGCAAACCTTACCAGTATCTATGCGTGTCTAGACCGTGTTTGACAGCCCTGTGGTACAAAAGGCAAATGTGAAAAAAGAGGCTATTTTGGGTCACGAAGCGAGAGCAGAGGCAGTTGTTAGGGTCAAATGTTTTTTTCATCGTGTGTTTTGCTCCTCTTAGACAATACTCCAGCTTTTGGCGCTCAAGATGTCACGTCTGTCCTTCCTCTTTCTTGCCCCACATTTTAGGGAAGTTGCACGCGCTCTGAGAGGGGTCTTCGCTTCACACATTTTTCCTGTGTTACTCTAGATGGAGGCGTCAGAGTGGCCAGCTGCAGCTGACCAGAGCCGCTCCGACTTTCTCCAGACTTGTGCAACTCTGTACCGCTGCTCATCACCCACGCCTCCTCCTGTCAGTCTGTCAGTGCTTCTGCAATGGTAGCATGCTCCTCGGCCTGGCCCGCTCACATGCTTTGAGTTATAGCTAGAAGACATTTGTTCTAAGGTGTCTTTGAAAACACAAATAGACATTGAAACATTGAAAACACAAATATATGTTTTCAATTTGACAGTGTTGTTTTGTATTTCCTAGCACTTAATTTGTGGAGAAAGAGAGAGCGTAGAGAAAGTAGCTGATTCTAAAAATAGCTTTGAAAAACATTTTGGCCAATATATTGGCTGTGTGTAGGACTTACTATTTTATTTCAGCTGGGAAACAAAGATTTGTTTAACAGTCACATTCTATACAGAACCTAAGAATGTGAGCTACTCAATTTTGACAATCTCATGAACACTTAGTACATTTATGCGAGAATTGTTTTATAGATCAAAATATCAGTTTATGTACCTTCTCTGTAATGACTCAATTATCCATGTTGACAGGATGAAAGATCAATTAAGAATGTCTTCCAAAAGGCCAGCAGGGTAAAGTGCAAAGTACACAAAATCAAACATATCAAAACTAGAAGAGAGAAATGAACTTTCCCGAAGTGTTGCAGGAGCTTATAGTGTAACAATGCTATCCAAACACTGGCTAAAATCAATGCATGAGAGGATATAGCCCGAGTAATTGTTCTCTGCAATGGAGGCTGGGTTTGGCCTAGAGTAGGGATTAAACTAAAGCTTGCTAGTGAAGCATAACAATAATGCCATTAGAGTCATTACAGGAGTAGGACTTGACATATCTGGCAACATTCCAAAGCATAGAGGACCACTACCTCTGAATTAATGTTTGGTGGTGCAGGACATCCCAGGGTGATCCTTTTCTGAAGATGTATGACTTTAGATTCATAAAGGATTCCTCAGCCTACTTGGAAATTAATGCTATTCATCTATCAGGGCCTCACAAACTTTTTCCATGTCCCAAAGAACTATAGGCACAATGCAAGAGGAATGTATGTGACACTGACAAATGGGCCCACCTGGTTGGTTGAGCTTTTGGTTGTTCTTTATGACTGCTAAAATACATTTTTTGAAACTCTCTACCCTTTTCCCCAAAACTGTGAATACAAAACCCATTTTGCAAGCTACATTCTCAAAACCCCCTGTATCTTGTTACAAATTTGAACAATCACCTCAAAACACTTTTAACTCATGGTCTCAGATCATTGACAAAGCAGGCAAAATGAAAATCTTCCTGAGCAGTGACTAAACAATACATCAAAAACAGAAGACACTATGTTCATGGCAGGTAGAGGAATACACAGTGCTCAGGGCAGAGCATATAGCTGCTGGATGAATGTTCACAGTATTCATTGCAATACAGTATTGTAAATGCATTTTGCTTGACCGAAAAGAGTCAATATTCAGCATCTAATGAACAATATAAATAAATAAGGAAATCTACAATAAAAAAATAAAATATTACAATAAAAATAAAGAACGGGGAATCTAAAAAAAACAGAGGGAGGATTGCTCACTGGGCTTCATCACACCTTTTTGATGTTGGATTGAACTTGAAGTCCTGCTTCTCTCGATGACATCCCATTAACCAAAACATGGTCAGTTATTGTTGCCCAAGTTGTTGTCTTCCTCTTCCTCCTACCTTCCCCCAGCAACTATCCCCTAAAGAATAACCTTGATGTTTCAGTGCTTAACAACTACAGGCCAATATCCAATTTACCATTTACCGGGAAAATAATTGAAAAAATAGTTTTTAATCAATTGACTGCCTTTCTGACATCAAATAATTGCTTTGATAAGTTTCAGTCAGGTTTTCGTGCCAATCACAGCACTGAAACAGCTCTGATTAAAGTTATAAATGATATACGTCTTAACTCTGATGCTGGCAAAACATCACTCTTGGTGTTACTGGATCTTAGCGCTGATTTTGACACTGTTGATTACTCCAGACTACTACATCGACTGGAACATTGGGTAGGATTCACTGGCATAGTTATCAATTAAAGTTATCAGTTAAAATCATACTTGCAACAAAGGAGTTTCTTTGTTGCTATTGGAAACTATACATCAGCACCTGTGTCCTTGACCTGTGGTGTCCCTCAGGGGTCAATCCTTGGTCCATTACTATTCAATCTCTATATTCTCCCACTTGGACAAATCATGAAGAACAACTCAATTAATTATCATAGCTATGCTGATGACACTCAAATCTACTTAGCTCTATCACCTGATGACTATGCCCCACTTGAGTCTCTCTACAGGTGTATTGACCAAATAAACAACTGGATGTCCAACAATTTTCTTCAGCTGAACGCAGACAAAACTGTAGTAATTATATTTGGGAAAAAGAAAAAAAAACTTAGGATCGCCACTGCTCTTGAGACTAAAGGGCTTAAAGCAAAAGATACTGTTAAAAACCTTGGTGTCTTTATTGACAGTGAACTAACTTTCAACAGTCACATGAAAGCAATCACTAAATCTGTATTTTATCACCTAAAAACATTACCAAACTTAGAGGTCTTATGTCAAAACAAGATCTAGAAAAACTTGTACATGCCTTTATTTCCAGCAGGGTAGATTACTGCAATGGCCTTTTCACAGACCTTAAAAAGACCATCAAACAGCTTCAACTGGTCCAAAATGCAGCAGCAAGGGTTCTTACAAAAGCAAGATGTTTACCTGTTGCTTTCTATGTCTTTTAATTATCTCATACATATTTTACACTTATTTTATCTTTTATGCTTTCATATTGTCCTTTGCTCTTATTTTTTGTTAAGCACATTGAACTGCTTTTGTGTATGAAATGCGCTATACAAATAAACTTGACTTGACTTGACTATCCTGTCCCTTGCACCCCACCGCTAACACACACTCGTCCCTTGTGCCTCTGGTTTCTGTGCACTGTTGATATGAAACTCCAACCAGCCTGTTTCAACTCTGAACTGGCTTATATTGGTGCTCACATCATTAGACACAAGTCTTATCAATTTTAAGTCGTAGTGTTTCATAGGTGACATATGTGCTTTAAATTGTGTTCACTTTCCGCCTTGTTTCATTAACAATAAAATAAATAAGTGCATCCCAATGCAAAATGTGCGTTAATGCTATCAAAATGTGTTAATAGATTTTCAAAATAGATAAATGAGTTTTTCAGAATGAACCAACCTAGTGAAAGTAGTCTATGGTTTTGCCAAAAAAGTGATTCAGGCATTTAAGAATTTGATCAGGTTTTAGTGTTTTAGCAATTGTGAAAAACTGTAATACTTATTGATTTGATGTTCATTATTTATGATGCTATCATGTATTTTAGGCTCAAAAACATTAGGCTGTACAGTTTCTCTGTATATTACAAACTGTACTAGTACTAATTACAACTAAACTAGTACTAATTACAGACGATAAAACACAGACAAAATATTTAGTACCTGTATGTCTAGTGAAGTGTATTTTGGTATGCATTCTGTGAAAACCTTTTCTCACCTAAAACCAAGTATTGTTTATAAAAATACTAAGTACATGCCTGTATAAATACAATATAAAATATGGGAATATGTGAATCATTTCAAGTAGGTGTATTCAATTTCTGTGTCATTAGCTTTTTAAAACTGGATACCTAAGTTAATTTGCCATTAAATGTGAGTTTTTGTCTTTGTAAAAGTTCATACAGCAACAATTATTTTTCATAGCTATATGCATATGCATACACATGTTTGCGTCCATGGCTATTTATCCTTGGGGAATTATTCTTTATGTCTGTTGACGTTAATTCACTGTTAAACACTTCCCCTCGGTGTAACTTCTCTTTTTGCTCAAAAAAGAAATGTCAGTGAAAACATGTGAACTTTGCTATAGACAAATAATCATATTCTGAAGGCAGGCCAAAGCAGTTCCTAAGAAGTACTCATCAGCTATTCCATTGGTATAGTAAAGAATGGTCGGAAAAAGAAGTGTTATTAGTTTTTATTACAGTGATTTCTATCAAATAAAAAAATTACCTCTACAATGGTGTGCATTAAAGGAGAATGAGGACACCATCAGGCTGTAAAGAGCAGTGTGTGCTTAAAGCATTACTACTATGCACTCTGAGTGGGAACTTAAAGGCAGCTGAAGTGTGTGAAAATCATTTTCAGGTTTTGGATATTTTTGGTCTTTTGCTTCAGCACCTTCTTAAGTAATGGATGTGTGCACCCTTGTTTCTTAAGAGACATTATGATCTCGCTACAGCTTGATGTAGGAGAGTCTTGATCACTTTGTCCAACAAGGATTGACCACAGAGAACATAACAACGTAAGGCCCAGACTACCCTAATTAGTTCCATTTAAGTGATATAGAACAGCTATGTAGTTGATGCAATAAATACAACAGTAGTAGTAAAACTAAAAACATACACATTCACTATTAAGCATTCCATTCCCTGTATCTCTGACGATCCAACTGGGTAACACTAGAATAACTACTCCCTATAAAGTATGTGTAAATGTATTTGTTAACTGTTAATTAACACTGTGTTTATCATTTGTTAATCTTTATTTTCACACTATTTGTCATTAATAAATCATTTATAAACATATTTATATTCTGTCTGCTTGTCTATTGGCTCCCTGTCTGTATAAAAGAAGATTGTGATTATATGTTTTGGATGTCTGTCTGTTGGCTGACTGCCTGTATAAAAGAAGAAAAGAGGTGCAATCAATCAGAATATAAATATGTCTCTAAATGATTTATTGATGAGAAATTATATGATGAAATAAAGGTTCAAAATGGCTGAACTAAGTGTAAATTTAGAGTAACAAATACATGTATACATGATTTAAAGGGAGTAGTTATTCTACCGTGTTATCCACAACAGCCATTTACCGTTTGCACACAGAAAGAGAAGAGTTATGTCATGCATGGAAGAGCACACAAAAGCTCATGTAGGTGCCCAAGCCTGGTTGAAGAAAGTGAGCACAAATGGCATTCTATAATAATAATATAGGTATAACAATAGGTGAATTTAAATAGGCAATGTTCATTAAATAAAATGATTGAGACCCTTCAGTTGTGAATCCGTAGACATACGAATCTCTCATAGCTGTGGCTCCTAGCAGGTTTGTGCAGCTGTGTATGAGGAGGGGACTCAGAAGTGGCCCCCAAACTGTGGGGAGGGTGTTTGTGTGTGTGTGTGTGCGTGCGTGTGTGTGTGTGTGCATGCGTGTGTGTGTGTGTGTGTGTGTGTGTGTATGTATGTAGGTGGGGGGGCATGGTGGGATTGAGGTGGACGAAGGTTCTCAGGCCGCAAAGTGATTGAACTGATACTGATTTGAGGAAACGTGTCTGTCCCTGTTGGGCCTGCCTGAGTGGGTGCGGTCAGGTGTTTGTACTTTGGTTGATAGCCTTGCTGCAGCCCCCCACCTCCACCCCTTACACCCACAACCCTCACTGCCACCCCACCTTCCTGCCACTCCACCTGCACGTCTCTGACCCCCCCCACCCCCTCCCCACACACACACACACACACACCACACGGCCCCTCCCTCACCGCTGCCTGCTGTGCGCTCTTGCTGCAGTTCCTCTCGAACTTATTTTCATCCTCAGCACTCACACTCTCTCAGGCGCTCTCACACGCTCTCGTACCCTCGGCCTCCCTAGGGACGACCTTTGGTTTCCCCCAGTCTTTGTTTGAATTGCATAACACCAGCACGTTCATGCTGTCTTTCAAGATGCATAAAATACAGTATGTTCTGTGGAATCCGAGAGACTGTAGTGAGCTTGTGAGTTATCAATAGGACGGCACTGTAAGACTGAGGTTTTTGGAAAAGCTCTTACAATATCACAGAATTTCATTTCTTCTTTGCAGAAAGATCATAAATTCACAGTTCAGCGCAGACCAGCCGGATGTGGGTTCAGGTTTTTTTTTAAACAAATGTCCAGTTGCATTTTTGTTGCCTTTATGACTTCTTGCCACCAGCATCACCATTTTCGTGGAAACACGATTTCTTGTAAATTCCCTTTTTTTTGTTTGAGGAACTGCCATAAAATGAATATGTGGAATTGGAACCATACTGAAGACACACACTGAACATACTCAATGAGTAATATAAATGCCTGACATAGTGAAAGAATGAGTAAGAATTCAGAAAAACGATAAACACCATGTTATCTTGAAAGGAAAGATAAAGATACGGACAACAACAGACTAAAACATACAATAATTTATACAGTATTTTTAACTAAATGAGAAGATTTTGTGATATGGACATACGCATAAGCAGCAGTATGTATAAATGTATTTGGCATTCATGAACAAAGAGGTATACATGTCTATATACAATGTTGGATCATTAAAAAATGTAATGGAAAATTTTAATTTAGAGCTTTTTTAATGGATATATTTTTGTGCTACAATTGGGCATTTGGAGAAATGTATACATTAGCAGGAAATCTGCTATAGTAGATTTTTGTACCAAACTCTATTTTTAGGTGGTGCTACTGCAATAATTAATTACTCTGGGCTGGAATAATGTATCTCCTAAAGGCTAATTTGCCACACAATTTTGTAAATTTTAGTGAAATGGTATTTTAGCTATTTAGAGTGTAAGTTTTAATACCTGTGGATGAAGTTTAAAAAAAATTAGGCTTAGTCTCGAAGAATGTGGCTGTGATGCAGTGAGGCAGTGTCTTGCATTTTTATTAAATTCAGAAATGTTACTTTCAGACCAAAATTTGTAAAGAAAATTGACTTGCACACCTCAGGTGCGTTGGAGATGATCGCAGTCTAACTTAGGGGAAAGAGAAGAACTCTTGCCGTGTCCATTCTGCAAGCAAGATTTAATTCACAACATTTCGCTCATTCTTCTTTTAAACCAGAATTTTTGAAAAAAACTTTAGTCAGATCTGCAAGTGCTAATTCCTTTGACTATCTTTAGACAGTATCTCTTCTTTCTTTGGTTGCTCTCTTGAATCCTCACAACAAATTAGCAGGGGTTTTGACTTTATTAATTTTAATGAGGTATTTTTATGCCACATGACATTAGTGAGAATTGTACTATAAATTGCCCTGAGTTTAATGCCTGGCTCATACAAATGTGATTTTGGTAGCACTGCCATTGAGTGCCAAAAGTGCTTTTAGGCAATCCTATGTCCCTAGTTGGAAGGGAAATATCCACCTAAGGACACTGCCTAATTGGGTTAACTACCTGCCAGTTTAGGGGTCAGACTTGCCAAATTACTGATGAGCTGCTCCAGGTGTCTCACCATCTTAAAAGACTGCTGCCTCTCCCATACTGTGGCCATTCTTTCTTTGAGTTTGACACAGCAACACAGCATTTAGAAGATCTCACACCCAACAACATACGTGCATTACTGGTGACTGACTTTGACCCATCTCATTTTGTTTGTTTTGTTTGTAATTTAGTTAATAAATATGTTTTGTGAGACAAACCAGCCTCTTGCCTCTCTCTTTTTGTTACGGCCTTGTAACAACACACATCTTGCATTCTGTTTCAGTTGTTTGCCACAGTCATGCAGAGTTTCACACGGATTGCGGAAGTGTAGCCTATATGGGGGAAAAAAACAACACAGGAGAACAGAATCACCAAACAGGATCACAGAGTTGATAGTGATAGACATTTTAAATGAAAGAGAGAGAGGGAGCGAGAGAGCGAAAGAGGGACAGAAAGAGAAAGAGAGAGACAGAGTATAGGTCAAATGTATGTGGTTTCTCTTCAGACCTATAGCTAGTAACAACCTCATTCAGTTCCCATTTTTACAAATATGCTGTCTTATGGATGTTGCCTGAAGACAGCAAACTACTCTGCCGCAATATGGAGTTTGTTTGTCACATGGCCACTGGTCACCCGATTAAAAAAAAAAAAAAAAAGTCAGACACGCTGGCTCTGCATAAGTGGTTTGGGAGGCGAAGAGGGAAGACAATCCGCATCTCAGACGAGCGCTGGGGAAACTTAATGCTGACTCTGCAGCCAGATTGTCCAGCAAGCTCGGCTCATTCTGGCCAGTCAGCATCAGTCCCTGATGCAAACAGGACAACAGAGGACCAACACACAGACCAAAACAAACAGGAAACAAAACTATGACACAGCGTGTGTCTAATGGTGTCCTCGTTTCCACCTGGGTGAAAACAAAGCTGGTTTGATAATTTGATGGCAGAGTGGTCAGGTGTGCTTTGCAGTTGCTAAGTACATGCTTCTGTATGGAGCCATGACTCTCCAGAACTAAAAAAATGCAGTTAATATGGTGTCTGGCTAATGGACAGTGTTGCGACACATCACAGACCACAGAGCAGACCCTGCTGCAGCTAGCAAAAATGCTCACGTGCAGTAATCGCAAGCCACAGTGTCTGTCTGTCTGTCAACCTATATGCAGCTGTATGTCTCATACAGTCGGAAGGAAAAGCTTGGGCCCCTGGGTAGAAGTGACAGATTTAGTTGATTTTCTAACTGAAGTAAATACAACTGTCACAGCAGAGCTATACTGAACACTATGCTGCCCTACGAAGACAAAAGTCTGAGTGTTAAACTGAGAAAAGTTACTTTAAAAAAATCTTCCACTTGCCAGTTCAGCATTACGGCAAAGACACCATATTTTTCCCAAAAAAACAACAAAATTGCCTCAAGATATTTGGCCACATCATAAAACTGATGTTTATTGCTCCAAACAAGACAATAAGTCATTGTCACCCAATATAAAAGTTATTGTCTTTTGCCACTGCACGGCAGTATGGCTTTCTTGACATTTGATGCAGCATGACCTTTTAAAAAGAACAGCAAATGTGGCCTTTGAAAAGCGTTTGGACACCAAATCAGCCATTAGTAACACTCCACTCTCACCCACTATTCCTGGTAAATCACTTGAGATTCCTAGACACATTTAGAAGGTCTTGCATTTACATCATGTTTAAAACTGACTACAGATTGAGAGACTGCAGCACATTCTGAAAGCTGCTGTTACCATTTTATGAGGTAGCGTACCTTTTAATGTATATTTCAAATTACTTTCCTTTGGTATAAATCATCATCACATAAGCTTTAGTTTCTTGACTGATGGCATGACAGTGAAATTTTGAATTTGATAATGTAGAATAATACTTCACTCTCTTTATGTTTCCTGCACCATGGGCTAATAGAACGTCCTGAAACAGAGTCGATCTTTCTAAATGAATAACAGTTGTCAACAGCTTCTTCTTGTCAAACTATGCTCTTTTTTTCTTTAGAAACCATCAGCTTGCAGCATTTACTTCTAAAATTACCCTGAATTATACACTGTAGATTTTACTTTGTAGACTTTTTTCATTAACACTTATGGCACTTATGGTCTGCTGTAAATGCTCCCTGATGGCCCTTTTAGATGGCCAATGCCTGTGCGCTTAGCAGGGAAATGATGGGCAATGCCTGTACACTTAGTGGTGGAAGGATGAACCAACACAGACTTTCCAGAGGTTTGTTGGTACTCAGGGGGCAATGCTACAAATTGTGAGCCCCCTGAAAGAAAATAATTTTGGGCCCCTGCTCCAACCATATCATTGTCCTCTCTGGGCCCCTGTGAAGCTCTGGGCCCCCTGAATCATCCTGATCTCCCCCCTTAGGGGTACCCCTGTTGGTACTGAGTAATATAAGGACTTCAGTTGGCCAGCAGAATTTGAAAGTGTTCTAAGTCCTGAAAATTTTATTTGAAATTGTACATATACATTTCAGTCATTGGAAATTGCAAACTGGAAATGCTGCACAGTAATTTTTGCTTTCTGGATGCTGGATATGACTTTTCAGATCATCTATAAGTTGCCTTAAGGATCCTGTGTTACCACTCAATTTAAGGAATACTAGAATTCATAAGCTTCAGGAACTGTCATTGACTAACCACTGAGCAATCATGTTGGATGGCACTGTTATGTTCAAGGTCTGTAAAGTGATCCCCAAAGTTTGGCAATCAAAAGAAGCCAGTTGCTGTAAAAAATCTAAACATATGGCTGCACCTCTTGAAAAAGGAAATCTGCTGCTAAATTTCACTCATAATAGTGGGCCTTAAAAACAATGTCATTTATGTAGTAGTTTATTTTAGTCGTTTTTTTATATATTGCTTCTGGTGTGATTCACTACCACCAATCCTGTGATACTACACAAAGACACTTAAAATAAACTTTAATTTTTTATTGTACAATTGTACAACTAATATTTTTTGTAGTTATTGTTATTTAAATGTTTAATCAAATGTTGTTCTAAGCTACATTACAGGAAAGTGCTAATTGCTGCAACAGAAAGAGAAACAGGCATAAGTAGTGGATAAAGTGCAAAGTCAGCCAATAAGCAAAGTGTGTTCTGAAGGAACTAAAGCCATCATCTTATGTGTGGAAGCACTAATGGCTATGCTCAGGATCTTACTTATATTATAAAATTAGCTAATTGGTTTTAAATTCTTGAAATAGGCTTAAGTTCACATCAGACTTTTATATCAGTTATATATCAGTTACGTCATTGGTCTTTCAAAATATTTCATTCACATTTTCATTCAGAAGATAACGTGTTTTCCTTGTTCCCACAGAATAGTTAGAACCAGCAGCATTCTTGTGAGGATTCATGCACTGTGAGCACTTTTCATGCTTTACTCTTACTGAGACTACACATACATACGACACACATTTCTGATGCGATCACTGTAAACTGGTATCCTATTACCCATTAATGGGATATCGCATGTGTGTGGTTTGTGATATCAGGATTGTACCAGTCATGAAAAGGCAGACGATAGATGCTGGTGGGGAAGTGGAAGTGTCGGTGGTCATGTGAGTCTGCTGGAGTGAGCCACAGAAATCCCCGCAGAGAAGCTGTCTTCTGAGGAATCATAAGGTTAGAGAGAAATGTGCTGGCCCCAGATTTACAACCAGTGCTCATTAATCCGCCTACGAAGTCGCATGCTCCCACAACAAAATGTCAGAAGTCACTGAAAAGGGTAGTAAACATTAGAAAGTAAAAGTATAGTATAGTTTTTTATACGATTTATAAGTATAAAGAATTCTTACAACTATTTATTAGCGTTGACATCATACATTGACACTGATTATAAATCAACTGCTCTAAATTCCAAATCACATGATCAGTGCATACTAGATGTTTAGTATTCACTGTCATTCATTTCCAAAGCAGTTATTGTGTTTTGTTTAGATATCCGTTCTTCTCCAGGGAAACGTGTAGTGGTAGTGGCTGAGTGTCAGTAAAATGTAGAAGGAGACTTCTCCATGACTCACTCCATCATCCGAAGCGAGAGAGACAGAGAGTGAGTTAGCTCCCCTATCCAGCCAGTTCCTAGAATTTCACCTCCCTTTCACTCTCATCTATGACTTCATCACTGGGGATCTCCTTCTCCTGTTTGGTAGAACCCCGATCCACCCTGTTTTTTGTTTGCTTGTTTTTTTGCTATCACTTCACTTTGGATGGTCTGTGCTGTATATGCACATTAGCGTAAAAGCTTCAAAATAATTTGATTAATTATATTGCATTGGCCATAGAATTGCACATTGATTGTCTGATAACAAAACAGAGGAGCTACTAATAATACTAGTGATAAAATTTGTGTTGATAAAATAATACTATAGAATTATATTGAGTCTGGGAGTTTGTCGTATGATACATGGTCATGGTTCATGGTGCATGTCAATAGGAAATGTATATTTGTAATAGAAAAGCACATGATGCATTTGAATATAGTTTGTTTTCATTTGTTGTGTCTCTACTGCATGTGGTGGGGGCAGTTGTGGCCCAATGGTTGGGCAGGTGGTCTTAGGAGAGTCGCAGGTTGATTCCCTACCAGTAGGAAAAACATGTGGGGGCGGGAGTAAATAACCAGCATTCCCCTACACCCTTAACCATGGCTGACACGTCCTTGAGCAAGGCATCTAACCCTGCATTGCTCCAGGGGGACTGTCCTTGGCCTGTAACTAATTCACTGTAAGTCACTCTAAATTACGTTGTAAGTAGTATCAAGATCTTTGCTGATTTTTACTACAGAGTGGGCAAAACTTCATATGTGGAACCAGTGTTTGTAAACAAGTCAGATGATTATTAAAAATGTCAACTGTGGCAGTACCTCTAAAGAAAGAAAACTCATTTGGAGTAACCCATATCCCCAATGTGTTGTATAACTCTCTCATTGAGAGTATGCCAACCTCTTTATTCATCTGCTGGCTCCATTCCCTCATTCTCTTTGAATGGCTGACTCCTGGTACGCACCTGTGGTGCCATGTCAAAGGAGGGAAGTCTTTACATATGAAGCTATCCAGCCTGTTACTTGCCCCCTCATTCTCCCTATCTTTGGACCATAGATGGGCAATTACACTTCATAGAGTAAAGGCCACACCACATTTCTGTTCTTTATTGCTAATTGCCTGCGTTTTCTTTTATGTCACCTTGTGTATTCTCAATATACCTGCTCTTAGAATTGTTAATGGAGGGTAGTTTTTATTTAATTAAATTAAACACAATATGCTCAGAGAACTTATGTCTTTGATGCTGAACTTCATTCAAACTGAGTTACCTCTCAGCTTTGACCAGGTGTAATCAAGGTGAAGTCAGTTATTGTCAATGTTCACACTGACATTTCATTGAACTCTTGAGGGGCGAAAACTGTTCTGCATTTGAATGCTAACCATCTTTTTTTTTACCTTTTTAGATTGTATATGAAAACACCAGTGTTGCAGATGAGAAAAATACAGCCTTTTATTTCAGTAAAAACACCAAAAGCACATAAGATAGTAAAACCTATCCATTTCAATTTAACAAAATGCATTTTAACATTTTAACTAATTAAGGTATCCAAAAATATACTACTGTTTTACTTAAAGCTGCAGCAGATGAGAATAGACAGGCTCAGCAATGCTGATATCCCTTGTATCCCTAATCCCTTTATCATACCCATTTACTGACATAGCACCCTTTACATCTTGAAACTGTGATCCACTGCTTACTATTATACAACATGTATTAGCCAAACTTTCTTTTCTACCTCAACTTTAAGGATGTACTAGAAATTGCCTTGGATATTCTGCAGGCAATTTTCCACTTCACATACCATTAATGCTTGTTAAATACAAATCCCAGTACGAGCCATAGAACAATATGACAGCTCCACTCATAACACTGGAAGCTGGTTGTCAGTGTTTAAGGCCTAGGCTGTGATTGCCAAGTTGTCTCTGAAACAGGCTGGGTGCTGGGGAACGCTGTAGCTGCACATGTCATTCACTGCGTCCAGAAGCTGCTGGCAATTCACTGCTGTGATCTAACCAAAGAGATGACAGGAGATTTCATTATTATAGAGACATAATCGGTCACTGGTAGGATGTGTATGTGTGTTCTTGCTGTGCACTCATATGTTGTGTAATGAAGCATTCAACTATGTTTGTCTTGTATTGCTGTGTTAATGTGTCTGTGCTGTATTATAAATTGCCTCTCGAGGACATTCAAGTTTTTAAAGTCAAAGTCAAAAGTTATTTTAGGTTTGCATTACTACCTCTTCATGCAGCTCAAATTTAAAGCATAATACATTTTTTCAATATGGAAAAAAATTACGCATTAGGTCTAGCTCATTAGGGTCCTCACCTGTACAATGATTAATTTGCTCTTAGCCATGCTGATGTCATGAAACTCCTCTCCGAAGCACAGGGTAACGGTGGCATCTGGGGCTGGGTACTGACCCTCCTGATACAGCTGAAGGGCTAAACATGACAGGGATACACAAACGGCTGCATAAGACACAGCTACATCCATTCAGACTAGAGGCAGTAGTTTATGTTGCATAGCTCTAATACTCTAGATGGAAGAAGTTTCAATGAGAAGTCACATAAATGTGCACGTTTGCTCGACGCACATCGCTTTCCTACCTTGAAAGAAGCGTGCCGTGTCGAAGATCTTGACCACGGCGTCCCTCTCCAGCTTGCAGGGCCCGGGGCTGTAGTGGACGCCCAGTCCGCTGAAGAAGACTCGGCTCTGGCACAGCCTCTTGATGAAGATGCCCTCGCGGTTGGCCCGCAGCAGCACGCCGCGCTCCAGGTGCCCGAACAGCTTACGCGTCACCTGCCGCTGCCGCTCGTTCTCGATGTGGTCGGTCGGGGGGAAGCGGATGTTCTGGAGGCTGTCGGCGCCGCAGATCAGGCTGCTGGCCGGGGGGTGGCAGGGGGAGATGCGACAGCCCTCAGGGTGAGTGGTCAGCATGCTGCCCATGGGCTTCCCAGCGTAGTAGAAGGAGATCAGCATCTGGGAAAAGCCTGTGTGGAGGCAGAAGGAAGGACAGTACGGTCAGTGTTCCCTCCATGGACATTACAGAATGCCGTGATAGGAAAGTAAATGTGTGCATTTCTCTTTTCAGTGAGGCCAACTGCAGGACAAAACTTGCACTGAATGAAAAGAGAAGAGTGTCGTTACACTGAAATAAATTTCAAAGCGTTTATTCAGTTCAACATGGCAGGGGCAACTGGTCTGATGACACATTAAACCGAATAAATGTTTTGGTATCGATACTAGTGTGCAGACAGTCTTCTCTTTTTTATTCTGGAATGCTGGCCACACAGTAGATATTACCAGAGTGGTTCTAAGCAATTATCAATACTGTGCTGTTATATCAATACACTCATGTTATGTACTAGGATCAGAAAAGTAATGTGTTACTAGTTATAGCACTTCAATGGCTTCAGACAATTAGAAAACATGACAGCACTATTACACATTGCCATGCTGTCTGTATCCCTCTTACCATAGTTGAAAGAGCCAAGCGGTGCAGGATCTGGGTGTACAGGAACCACTGTGAGTCACAAAGGGAGAGGCGCCATAAGATATTGCTCTTTTTGCATTTAACCTTCAGTGTTTCCTATTTCAAAATGGAACCACATGCATCCCAAAGCCTCTTTATCATATGGGTTACTGTCGTCCAAATACTCGCTGAGAAGCTGTGACCTTTTCTGAAATTACTATTTTAAAACAATGTATCTTTCACTGCATCAACAAAAATAATCCCTTTAGCCTGACAAGACCAAGTCAAGTCAGCAACATTATTAAGGGAACTGACTAAGCTGTTGAGCACAAAGTCTGCATCAACAAGTCATGATTAGGATGAATAAAGTTCATGCTAAAAGCCATTAGAACAGAGAAATAAATCAGACCTATAATAGATACAAAGACTAAGGCCTATAAAACAACACATACAGACTACTACTATCAATTAGATAATTACCATTGTGAGAGTCTTGGTGCCACCACTCTTGGGCTGGTTGCATGTTGCATGTGTCATCTTGTGGAGAGTGACTTCTTTTAATGAGGCTCATGTATTCATCACTGGAGGACTGCATTAAGAGAAAGGAGAAGTGTACAGATGCATATAATGTCACACGAAAACCAAACTGCACTTTTTGATCTTATATTCTTACATGGTAAAATGTAACATACATAAGCATTTAGCATTTTTACTGCAGTGACAAACATGCATATAAGAGACAGGTCAGACTTACTTGGTTGACATCTTTTATGAGCTCCTCTAACTCTGCTGGGCTGCATTCCATGTCAGCAACATCACTGTGGCAACTCATGTTCATAGTTGATACTGCGCCTTTACCTGCTAACAGACAGTGAGCTTTTAAAAGTTTATCCTTAACATTGTATACCCGCCATAAGAAGTTATTTTGTTGAATACTGCACAAAGCAAGAAACCGTGCTCCACCAGCCTATCACACATCATACACTTCCAAGTTTACCACCTGACTTCACTTCTTACTTTTCTGCTCTTCCTCTGGTACAATCCTGTAGACTTTGTAAGGCTCAGAAATATCAAGCTGAGAACGATCGGTCACTTCTTCAAAATCTGGACTTTTGTTCAAGGCACAGCGGAGTCTGGTTTTCCAAGTGGCAGGTTCAGCTTTGTCCCCTTCCTTAAACTTGCCCTTGAAAACAGCCCAAGCCTGTAATTAAACAAAAAAAATAATTAACTTACATTTTTAATTCACTATTTACTGGACACACTGACAAGATCTGTTAAGTTATGCTTAGTGCACCTGCTGCGCATAGACCACTTCATCAAAATTGCCCTTTTAAAGTTGCGTCATGAAGACACACGAATCAATTTTGTGCGATATATAAGTGTTGGTTCCTAAATACCCTGTTGTGGGTTACATACATTTAAAACTGTAAGAGATAAGACCTAAGTAACCAATACGAAAATAAGACCTATACTGGTAGAAACCCTCCTTGACATTACCGTCACGCGCTAACTTTGAGATACAAGTAAATTAACCAGACATTTTAATTTAGCTAAACTCACTTTAAAGATGGAAGCGTCAACCTCTTGGTTATAGTCCTGTTTCCCAGCATGTTTCCATGGGATTCGGAACATTGTCCGATGCTCATCCTCCCATTGTAATCCTGAGTACTGATTACTGTTGATCTGCTCAACAAGCCACTGCTTCAGTCTGCGCCCCCCGGGACTTAACGACATCTGAAAATACATGCATTTATAATCTTTCATTAACTGTTGAGAAATTATAAGCAAAGCCATGTGTTCATTAAAAACGCAACTGTTCTGCAGTAAAGAACTAATAACATTTGGTTAATAGCCTTACCTTGTTTATGAATTAGAGCTGAACTCAGTCACAACAAAAACTTAACTCAAAAAGTTGCTGACTGCTCTGATTGCTGTTCATGAACAGAATAAATTTCTTTGAAAATCGGTTTCTACTTTATCCTATCCATTCACATGGAACAGCTCCGGGTAGTGGTTAACCATTGGATACATGAGCTCCCTACTGTCCAATCGCAGTATGAATTATCCGTGACGCCAAACAATCCGGAAGAGCACTTCTGTGAAAGAACTGTATTTACAAGAAATCACTCCGGTTCAAGATTTATCCTCTGTACCAGAAAGGAGGCTGATTCTTGTAGTGAGCTCCTTAACATGATAAGGGGATTTCACAATTGTCAAAATAAACGTATCCGTGCAACCGTATCACGCGTCGCCATTAATCCAAGTATTTAATTAAAACCTATAGTAAAATCATATACACATCAGTAATAAAATGATCCATGTGCCATAGCCTAATCCATTCCACACAGCAATATTATTAGCCTTAGACTAAGCATAAAACATTCAAATTGGAGAAGGACTAATATCATTCAAGGCTTTAATGACGTTTCTTTTTTCCCTTTTCTTTTCCATGTTCTTCCTTCAAACTGTGAAACTTTTCATTTTCAGGTGAACATGTATGGTGGATGAAAATCATTACTATGCGATACCATAGTATGGACTTTGGTGTACCATACCAAAGTCCATGCCATGATTCTGCTTCAAATGGTCTAGTATGTCACAACACATCAAACAACAATATCTTTAAAGCCACACTGGGCATACTAGGTCTCAAAATATGGACAGAGAAAGCTCTGGGCTACACAACACTGTAGCCACCTGTGGTCATCATTTAGAAACCATTAAATGAGGATGCTGGAAAAACAGGGTCACATGTTGAAGGGTTGTAAAGGGATCTGAGTAGGTTTGTGGTTTTTCGCTTACCTCTGTGGTCTAGGTGTAGCCTGCAATCAGTTCAACATAAGCAGAAGAGGCATCTGTGTTGAGCAAACACCTGCTTTCTGGTTATGGTATAGGCACTATCCACTGGAGGTGATCCTGATATTAAAGCATGTATCTTACCCTCAGCATCTCTCATATCTTTGCACTTCAAATTAATTGGGAATGTTTTTCATAATAGTGTGCTGAATGAAGTTTAAACACTTAGTACAAATGATCTTATTTTATTTCACAGTGTATATTTATATATTTCAATTACAATGTATAAACTGTTATTGAAAAAAAAAAAACAAAAAACAAAATCAGATACATGTATATTAGACAACTGAGTAAGTACCATCAGTACAGATACAATTTTACACACATTTTACAATTTTAGAGTTATACCTTAAAAAAAAAAACCTTTTGGTGCAGAAAAACGTATTTGGCAGCAGAGCTGAATGTGGGAGTGTGTTTACTCCAGGGGAGTCTGTTTTAACCCCAAGGCTTGAGAAGAATGTTCTCTTCACTTGTCTTCATCACTATCAACGCCAACTGTCCATTCCCTGACTGGCAAAAGCATATCTTGTAGCGGTATCTATCTCTTTACTTCAAAAATCAGTGTCGTTTAAGTCCTGATTTTAGCCACCAAACACAAAACAAACGATAACTACTTCCACACATTGCCATAAGGAGGTATATAATCTACCACTTCCCTCAAAACACAGCACACATTAACTGAGGAGCTTATAGGACACATTACATTCTGGTAGTGTTGGTTTCTACTGTGTTTATGTTCATCTCAGCATTTAGGCAGCCACTCAAGGTGGAAGGGGATGGGGAGAGAGGAGGGTTTTAAATGTTGACCTGAACAAGGACCACGATTAAGCTAGCACAACACTTTGGCCAGAGGAGGACTATCTGCAGGTCCAGTCACTCAGCTGTCGCTGCCCGAGCCGTAGGCATTGTAGGGTAGAGGGTAGACTCCTGTGGCCTGGCTCATCCACGACTGGTCTCCTCTCCGCTCCTGCTCCTTCTTCTGCTGCTCGGCATACAGGCTCAGCAGGGCCTCCACCTGCTCCTGCTCTTTGAAAGGGCTCCTTTGGTAGCTTCGCCGCAACCAGTCGCGGTACTGGTAAAAAAAAACAAACAAAAAAAAAGTTAAAATTCCAAAATGGCGTTTTAAGAAAGTGTTTTCTTAAGTGCAGATGTTTTCCGCAAAAGCCTTGGCAAAAGTATTACATATTATTTGACAAGGTACATCAACGTTGAGTATCCATTTTAATCCTCATTTTAATCCCACTGTCCATTATAATCCTCATGTTTTATTCCTTTGATGCCCAATATTCATCCCCAATTTGTTTGAAATGGTAAAACACAAAACACATGCACAATTCATATACACAGAGCGTGCCCTTCTGCACTTCTACAACAAGCCAACATGAAATTCATTACAATCATATTCATGTGGATACAGTATCTGAGTCATCAGCAAAGGTAAAAAAAAAACACTTGCTAATAAATCTTTCAGTTCACACAAAACACCTGTGTGTACAGTGGAGTCATGATAGTTGGGTCAATTTGGTTTCTTGTTCTGTTTCTGAGAGGACTGAGAACAATAGACATTTTTCTCAGTATTTCACTTTCTTTGTATTAACCGACTTGCAACCCTCAGCATTTCACAATAATTTACTCTAATATAAAAAATATTTTACAGGTAAACATGATGATTAGGGACCTGTAAAGTGTACTCATTCTTCTAGTTCATGTAAACGTATATATCAGATATACTAGAGCCAATAGATTTATTACATTTTCAAGGCTGGTACACACTGTGTTTCATACACAGTAAATGTCCTTTTAGTGATTTAGTGCGAAGTTAGTGACGCACAAAACACTGGGCTTTATAGTCTGGCCTGTATATCATCTTCAAGTGTTTAATAAGTTGATTTGTATTTGGATGTTATTCATGGAATAGGAGCACTATCCACTGAATCTCCCAGCTGAATGGAATGTGTGAGGAAATGTCTGGCAAAATACACCAGAACAGGGGGGAGGTGACTTTCTGATTGGTATGACAAAGTAGATGGGTAAGGCAGATCTAGATAAGTCTTTAAGGAAGTGGGGTGAGTAATAGCAGTCAATCACATCCCCCAGCTCCTCAGAATTTTGTGTAGAAAATATAATTTAATACTAAACATGTGCTAGCAGGTACATAATGGTTTGTGTTTGTAAGTGTTCATGCAGCAGGCCAGTAATGCCTGGAAATGCCAGGAAAAGATATTTCCCGATACAGGGCACTTTTACTGCATCATCCCCTGCCAATGATCATCACTAGAATGTCTAAATGATAAACCTCTGACATAATATCCCATTTATAAAATAAATAAATAAAAAGATTCAGAACTCCAAGGCCCCTACAGGTGCAACAGACCTGCATGATTATCAATTTGACTTTCTCTGAGTCTGCTTCCTGTCCCCTTGTCTTTTGCGTGAATGTATGTAGTAGGTGGAGGAAATTCCCTGGCTTCAAGCCAAACAACCAACGCTTTCCCGCCAAACATTCCTGCAAAGAATACAGCATTCCGTTTCAAACTATTCCCATTGGGCTCAGAGGGACTCCAATCTGCTTTTAGCCATATCTGTACTGTGGACATTTTTTGTTTTATGCATCCTGCTCATCAATAATAACTCTGAATGCAGATTATGTGCTTCTTGAAGAATTATGTTCAATTTAAACAGGCAAAAAATTATATGCTTTTGAAGTCTAAATTTTGTAATACATTAAATACAAATCTGGTACAGCACAGTTTTGAACAATGATAAGGTATGTAGCCCTCACAATGTGGTTATATTTGAAAAAAATGTCTCAAAAACTTTATCTGTCATAATTATAAGTTTCAAATAGTTCATGCTTCAGTGGTAAATAATAACATTACATGACAAGTTATGATTTTGTGTAAGTTATTTGCAATGAGTAATAAATATGAATTCCTTAAAGTCTTTTGAGAGCTGTGTATAACATATCAAACACTGTTTTAGTTAAAGTGAAAGTGAAAGTGTGAGCTGGCAGGATTTAAAACATCTGTATTATTGGCAGTGTGCTCTAATGTGAACTAAGTGGTTCTTGTGAAATTTGCAGAACAGAACTTGTTTCTGGAAAAGAATGTTCAACCTTGTTCCCAAAACTCTGGTCATGCTTAATGTACCCGAAGTGTTATTGCACTATAACCTGGTTTTCCTAATCTGGTAAGAGGATATGTAAATATATAATACAAATATTTATTGATGAAAAAGACTGCGCTTCAGAAAATAATTCATTAAACATACAAAAACGGATTCCAATACCAATTGTCACATAGCGCGCACAGCACATATTGTCCATATTTTCATTTTTAACCTTAGTGTGTTTACTAGGCTGAAGGACTGGCCTCCCCAAGTGAAATGCTTAGACTATATTTCAGTGCCCAGCTAAGATTAACAAATTAGAGAGGGTGCTGCCAGGCTGGTTAGTGCCAAATATGCTTTAGAAAGACATTTTTTTTGTCAGCTCAGTTTTCACTGTTAACACTCAGAGACTTACATAGCAGAAATATTTTCATTCTTAGTGTTTCATGTCTATGTTTGGACAGCTAGATGTTTCAGTGGGGAGGCTTTTAAACTCACACCTACACAGTTCCTGTACTACACAGACTTCATATCCGTCTAGGTAATGGTAAACTTGTCAGGGCAGGCCACTGCTTACCGCTGCCGGGAATCTAAGAGTCCTAACATTTCCTTCTAATCCTTTACAAAAATAAACATCAACAGCCTGAGAATTTCTGAAGTAACTTCCATTGCTATCCAAATATGTAATAATTTCATTTCACATATTCAATATGTTTAAATACTGCATTTCATTCTATCATCTCCTTACTGTTTTACAATATGTACAAATTATGATACATTGTACTGAATGTATTTTGATGTGCCAACATCATAAACTATTGTATCACCTATGTAAAACCTTTCACCATTACTTTTGTCTCACAACACATCAGTTGAAAATTAAAACAGTTGTATTTCATATTCTGCACCAAGAGTTTATGTGGCAACCACTATAACAGTACAACACGTGATAGTCTTTACAAGACTATGGTAATATCAGCACTTCCCCTGAGTTCCCCCCTCATGTGCTCAAATTCACACACTGCCACCAGCACCCTCCCACTCTCACACCACATACCCAGTAAAACTGGAATTCCTAATGGTTTGAAACAAATTACATGATATCAACCAGATTTGCCACAAATTTGTTGTAGTGGACACATTTCCGGTACTGTAACAGATTATGAAAGATCTAGGACAACACTGCTTTGTAATGATACTAGTATGTCGACCAAGATAATGGTGAGAATACTTGGACTATATAGTATGACATGGGCAATCAGGGAAAGACAAAAAAAAAAGAAGTGTAATTTGACCCCGCCATAAAAGAACTCTGTCCCGGAAACCCTTTGCCCTGGAACCCTGCAAAGACTCCTCATCCTACTCTGCACTAGCCTGGTAAACCAGTCCCTCAAGCTTCATTTCATTTTGTGTAGAGGGTCTGGCTGTGCTGTGTTGAGAAACGTTTTCTTCTGGAAGTTGTACACTCTGCTGAAATTTAAAATGATTGGATCTGCACTTACCCAGTTGCTAACGTCTGGTACCGACACAAGCAATTAGTCTGGCTATAAGCCTGCCTCTATGCACTACAATTCAAATGTAGCACACAAAGTCAATGGCATCGCTCATAAACATGCTCTCTGTTTGCTGATTGGTCAGGCGACATTCTGCCTGAGAAAACCATGTCAATGGAACCTCAGCCAGACCCTCTGAAATGAAGTACGACTGGATGGTTTACCAGGCTGAGTCTTTCCTGCTTATCTTAATGGTTTACATCACCATGCTGCAATACTGGGGTGATGGAAAAAATGACATTATGCTTCCCATTCTATGTGGAAACCCTGCAACTGACTATGTTGGAATGTGAAATGCTGTCACTTTAAAAATGCATCAAAGGAAAACTTTTTTAAGTCACCTAAACTCATTTTATTGTCTATGGTAAGTCACTGATGACTTGCTTCATCTTCAAACTAAAAAGCACCATCCTGCAGCTCAATCTCAAAAGACAGGGCAGGGCATTTCAACATCATTCTCGGTTTTTAGAGGATACATTCATCCAAGACACCCAGCCCTTACTACAAACAGCCACTAGCTGTATGAGTGCCTGCAGAGCAATGGCAGAGCAAAGACTATCTGCTGGAGGGTTAAAAATAACTGTCAACAGGAAAGCCTTCTTCTCACTTTCAGGTACGAGGTGTCATTTATGAGCTGCACGCCAACACTGAAGTACATGCAGCATCACACTGCCCTGACCAAAGTACAGACCAGATAGGCAATGGACTTTAACATGAAATCTCATTCAGTTTCACTCTGAGTAGACAGACAATGGTTGCAGAATAATTTGGAATGGTTTCAAAATAACTGTAAAGCCAGAAAATGTCTGATGACAGCTAAAAAACTATTGAATTTGCTAGAATTATCTGGAAACCAGTTCTTCACAGTTGAGGAGTAGCGTGAGAATATGACCACTCCCAAGGCACTTCAAGACTTTCGCCTATGGTCTGTTATCTCTGCAAGTCCGATGAGGACTAGGACTTGCACATGGATGCAGCACAGAAGTATCCCTAGCCACACTGAACCTCAAACTGTAAACAAATGTTGCCCTTTAAATTGTCTGGTGTAGGCTACCTCTGACATCTGCTTCATCTGGAACTCTTGAAGCTGTTGCTGGAAGCCATAGTTGGGGCCCACGAAGGATCGCACGGCCTTGACGGCGGACAGGCAGTCCTCCCAGCCGTAACTGGTGACGGTCATCAGGTAGGCCACGACCATGGTGGTGCTGCGGGACACTCCGGCCAGACTGGGAAAGGACACACATCAGATGAGGTCACACAAAACCACAGGAAAGGTTTCTGTTGAAGAATCGGCTGATATAACTAGGTTATACACTCAACAATAATAATAATAATAATAATAATAATAATGAGAATGACAAATTAAAATATATAAAACATATCTCACATTTCAGCACCCTTTCCCTTTTTATACAACTCTTTTGAACGGCAGATTGATGATTACAAAAACATATGCCATGGTCTGGTATCACTGTTAATTATGACACATTAAGTGGTTCACTAAGTATTCCCCTTGATATCCTATTGGGATCTGGGTACTTACCAATGTACAAGGCAAGCTCCTCCATTTAGTCGACACTCATGGATGAAACTGATAGACTCTTTAAAATGCTGCGACCTGATAGGAGCAGAGAATTCAACTGTGATCAAAACCTGTACATAACCCGCTGATCAGATGAAACAAACTAGTAAACATTATTTCTGTCGGTTATCGTAAATGTTGAAACTATAATAAAAACAAAACAACGGAATCTGAAATGAGGTCTACAGGGATACAGTTTATACTTATGTGACTTCTAAACTCTCCTTGCAACAAGTTGCTTAAAATGGGAGTGCCCTGGTTTTCACCAAAAAAATACAGAGAACACATGAGAAAAGCACATATATAAAGGCCGAGTTCAGACTTTAGTCAACCTCATGGCTGAAAAGAAATCCCAAACACCGATTCCAACAGAGGACCGATATGAGTATTGATACCTCTTACTCCGTTCAAGATTAATCTCAGTTTCAGCTGAAAGTCCTATTTGTTTTGTCAAGAAGTGCCCAAATCAAAGCATGTAACCAAGGAATTCTGTACGCCATAAACAGGCATTTTGTTGGAAAGTTAAGGTAAAAATTACAAAAGCACAGATCAACAGAACAACAGTTCTTCTTCATTTGTTCATGCTCTCTCATGCCAATCACAACTTTATGACTGTCAAAGAAGGCCATGAGTACAATTTTATTGCCTTGAAACTGAAAAAAAAGAACTTTCAGAAGCATGACAGTGCAAAAAAGGAAGATTAAAAAGGATGTAGAGAACATAAAACACTCTTAGATCTAGGGTTAGACAGATAGATCTTGTACATGTGCCTAATTGAAAAACATTGTGAAATGTATGCATTGCTCAATAAGGAGCATCCAGTGCTCTGGGGTTGATTACTCAATCATCTTCAACAGCAGGCAGTTGCAAAAATAGATGGATCACCACTTTTGTTAGCAGTGGAATGGTAACTTTGTGTTTAAAAGATGTGCAATCAGCACTTTTTCGTTTGTTGTCCGGCCAAAGATTTCCGGTGTTCTTCCAGTGGTCATTGCTTGTGGTTTTGAACAAATCTTTTGTAATGGCAGGCTAAACATCACTTTAGAGGAAATGCTCTGCAAAGTTACTTGGTTAGACTGTTAGGAGTTTGTAGTAAATAGTGTGTCTGCTAGGACCACTATGATCACTAGGACAAATCTCAAATATCTTTATTTAAATGATAAAATAAACCTTTAAATCAAGAGAAATGGAAAATCTGTTGTTTCTAATGTCATTTGCATAAGGAAAGAGGTGAGCTCCATAATGCAAGTTACCAACAAAAAAATGGCTAACTAGCACTGTGATGTGTTCCAATTCCAATCCACTTAGAATAGATCAAAATTGCCTTCATTTAGCAATGCTACTCTGGAGGGAAAAATACCACTACACAAGTGCAAGCTTTTTCTCATAGTGTGAAGTACATTTCAACTAGCAAGTGCATAAGGAACCGAGAACCAAACGTGGGTACAGTCTAGCTGTATGATGACATGGCAACCCCTCAGGCTCTCAGTCTGCACGATAGATGGGCAGTACCAATGGTATGTCCTCAAGAGCTAAACCCGTGTAGTGATCCTCACTGACATTAAGTGCATTATTTATTACCAATTAAATGGTAAACCAAAAGCCTTCTTTACCATTACCATACCCATATCCATTTAAAGATGAAAGTGGTATGTAATAGTGTTATTTGTGGTTGCAGTACCGTACATGTTACAAAAACCTTGATGTTATAGTCTCATTAGAGTCTCTTTTGAAAATAAAAGCACACACATCACATCGAGAGATATTTCCTCGGCCATCAAAAAATTACAAAACACACACTACATATAGGATCCTCGCACTTGTGGAAAACCAAGGTGAGGAATGTGCAAACCTAAAATTTACACAACCTAAAAACCACGAGATGCTGTGAATCTTTGCACAAATAGGAGTCTTTTGAGGAAGCCCCCTAAGCTTTCCTGGGCTGACAAGATGTGACAGGCTGGCGTGCCATGCACAGTGGCCAGCTTAAGATATGACACAGCTGATAGGAAGTCCGTTATCCTGCTTTTCCCCGTCATGTGGATTGTGACACCACGTTTAGAATAGACACCAGCGCCACCAGCTTTGCCTAGTGAAGATGGCTTCCTTCCTCTCCTGCACCACGCCAGTTGATTGCAACAGGGGCTTAATCCTTCCAGTGGCTGTGTTTCCACCATTGGGCCAAACACTGGAGGAAGGCCAAACTTATACTCCCTTACATCCTCTGTATTGTGAATAAAAAAAGCTCCCTTCTGAAGGACAATACATTGTACCCATAGCAACAACCAGCATTTTAAGGACATCCTTTTAATCTAACCGACATACATTTTATTAAACAAATGTCTTATTTAATTAGTGGCACTGGAACTGACTCCATAACGTCTACTATTTGTTATTATTATATTCTCCACCTCAATTAAACTTCTTATTCACCTATTTATTTTGTTAAAAGGCTTACTATGTGCCTGTGCCTGCCAACTTCTGTTGTACATAATTTCTCTATGTTTGTTGTGAAGTTTCTTGGGGTCTATGGTGTCAAAGGCTAATTTAATTTTTACACAAGAGGACAATAAATGTTGTCCTTGGTCTTGTTTGTGCTTCTTTGGTGCATCTCGTTAGTGATCAGAACTAAAGGATTGTGGTGCTTGAGACGGCAATAAGGTAAAAGGCTGGGTTAGCTTAGTGAAATAAGAGATTATTAGTAGCCATTATAAAATAAACTACATGTTATAAAATGGCCTTAACAGATAATAAAAATGGAGAACTGCTTAAGCTGGTCATGCTGGCTCTACTGTTGAATATTTCAACCAACATAGTTGTGCAATTATAACTCAATTACGTAGCATAACACGGCTATAATATTTCCATGGCCTTGTCTTTATTCCTGTGACTCAATTGATGACTACAGCAGCTAAAAAATATTGTGTTGTATAACTACCATGCACATCAGTTAAACGCTGAGACTGTCACAAATGTTAGTGAATTCTATGATGTTTAAAAAATCACAGAGGTAGGTTGGACTATAAACATACATGCTCTGAGCCACAATATTGGAGGATCAAATCTTAATATTCCATTAAACAGTGCTTGTTTAAAATGAACATAGTTACTGTATGTACAGATGTCTGAGTACCATCAAATTCATGAGGGATGATGTTGGATGATGGAATATGTTTTTAGTTTTTTTAGTGTGAGGTTAATTTTCACTAGTTCTTAATAAGTGTGTGTGTGTGTATGTGTGTGTGTGTGCACGCTAGTAGAAACTATGACATCAGCTTGCAGCCAGCAAAATATATGCCTATGCCTAAACCATGTATATATGAACTGATATAATATTATGATAATAAAGATTTTTAAATATGCTTGTGCGTTTTGTACTCAATCTCTTTAAGAATCAACGGCTTCAGGTCGAATTGAGGATGACAGAAGGCACTGGCAAGAAATTAAACTGAACTGAAAAGCTCTAACCTCAACTCAGAAGTCATTAAAATCAGCTCAAAACCCATATGCAAGTAAGACCTTGTAAAGCCATCCACAGCAGATAAAATCACCAATCCAACTGAAACTACTTTTCATTACTTTGTTTAAGTACCGGTCTGACTACAATGCAGGGACGTTTTGTTAAAATGTAGACTAATTGTAGGAAAATGTGACTAATCTCTGATGATGTGAGTCACTGGGCCATGAAAAAAGTCATCCCTAAAGCCCTGATTTGACATACTGATTTGGTCACTACTGACAGAAAAGCGGATCACGTGGCATCATAAGATATTCTATAAACATTTCATTTAATTTAATGACTTTATCATAAAATTACTCTAATCAAAAATTGCAGCAAGTTTTAATGTTGTTAATAACTTGACTTTCTCTATTACTCTCTCTCGCAAAAAACACACACACAATTTATTAGGAACTAGTAAAAATTAACCTCACACTAAAAATACTAAAATAAAACACATTCCATTGAAACACTCAGATGATCTAGCACTCTCTATTGGAGCAGGCTGAAACAGCTGAGGATGTCATTAGCAAACCCTTTTCAGTGAAATTTTAAGACATACCTTTAAAGCCTAGCATGTCTTCATTTTGTTTTACTTTGTTTTACTAAAAACATATCCTTTAAATATTTTGTCAAGGTGTTTCCGTTATTTACGTTTACATTTACATTTCCGTTAATTTGTTTGTTTGCTTCAAGTTTACCATTATTAATGCTGATTATTTTGTCACTATTTTAATCTCACTCTGCTGTGCCTGACTGGTGTTTTTATTCTGTCCAGTCTCCTTATGGTAACGTGCGTGCGTGTTTGTGTATGTGTGTTTGTGTATGTATGTGTGTGTGTGTATGTGTGTGTGTGTGTGTGTGTGTGTGTGTGTGTTTGTGTATGTATGTGTGTGTGTGTGTGTGTGTGTGTTTGTTTGGTATGCTTGGTAAATATCCTGCCATCTTGCATGCAAGATGCTATCTAAATAAAGATTGATTTTCTGATGGATAAAAAAAATAAAAGTTCATCCTTTGCACTCACAGAAATAAAAATACATCTTGAACGAATGCGAATAAATCTGCATGATTAAAAAAAAAGATAGTGCTACTTTAAAATTCAAGCGGCCAGTAAAAAGTGCCAAATCACTGGTGCAATGACACGCTCCAACACAGCAAATATTTTATTTGGAATTATAAAAGTATTATATAAATTGTGAAGTATATTTGTACTGTGGAAGCAGTTGATTCGTCTTTCCTGTGTAAATATAAAAATGCAGGAACTGGAAATCAAGACATTTTTTGTACTGCTTCCTCGGTGTGTGCAATACTGCATGTCCAATAATGTTTGTGCCTTTCCCCCTGTTTGTACCCAGCAGCCTGGACTCAAACTAAATTAGAAATGTCAGTGCTTAGGAATATATTTGTTTATTTATTGTGTGTGTGTGTGTGTGTGTGTGTGTGTGTGTGTGTGTGTGTGTGTGTGTGTTAGTGAGTGTGCCTTAAAGTTTGTGTTACTTACAGGTTCTGGCTAGAAGCATCAGCTGCATGGATACAAAGATAAGTCATATCCTAAAGGCAACGAACAAGAGAGAGCACAAAGAAACAAACAAAAACAACTAATGAGAGCAATTTCTTACAATTAAACATTTTTTTCAAACATTTGTACATTTTAAACAGTAATAAAGCAAGCTATCTTGAGTGTAGTGCTCCACTGCTTAAATCATGGTGTTATGCTATACTGTAGTAACAGATGTAAGGTTCTGAGAACACAGATAGGTGATCATTAACTCAAAATGTAAGACCACAGAGGAAAACCAGCTCTGCGAAACATTTACTTATTCTACTCTGCCCCCGTACAGTGAAGCTTTACTACCCCCATGTGGCGAAACTCTCTTCCTACAAAACTGTGGAGACGTTCATATGGTTCATACAGGCTACAGCATATATATACTACCCCACCAGTCAAATGTTATAACACACCCTTGTGGCCATGGCCTACTGCTGCAAGGAAGCCACTGCTGTAAGTGTTAACAGTAAGACAGGGGCCTGGGCCAAGAATGGAAATAAGACCACTGTCTGGTCTTTACAGACTCATCACAATCTATGTGCATTAGTCCAATGAGTCCACATTTTTGCACTTAGTGGGACCATCACTAGTCTTCCAAGGACCATAAGGTTCCTTCAGGCTATGCAAAGCTATTACAGCAAAGACAAGAGTGAATGAGAGCTGCACTAAATGCCCTGGCTTTCACAGTCCCCAAGTCTAAACTCCACTGAGATATTTTGAGATGATTTGTACATCTGCTCTCTTAAAGCATATTACCAATCACAGTCTGAGAACCATTGCAGTTCTAATACTATCAACTTCTGTCTTGAATTGAGAGAAATAATAATGGTGACTGGGAATACAGTATCCTGTGAATCTACAGTAGGCCTAAACGCTGCTGGCCTACAATACTGGCAGCCAGGGACAAATGGAGACAGATCCTTTCCTGTTCTTCAGCATCTCTGCTATTCCAAAAATCTTATAAACAACCAAGTAACTTACATGATGTGATAGCATATTGTTCCCTAATCCTGACCTGTTGTGATTTTAAGGAATGTCTAACGTGTACCACTGATGCTCTCAAATGCCACCGTTAATGGAAACATTTATTTAACCTTGACAAACAGACTACTTAAGACTAGTGATCTGCAACAGGTTTAGTGTAGTGCTTAGCTGAAATGCTCACCTCCAGGACTGGCTTGGCATTGTTGTAGACAGACAGAATATGTGTCACACCATTCTTAGTGAGGTTTTCTCTATTCTCAGAATCTGCAGAAAATGTGTTCATGTATTACAAAGTAAATATTGTGTCAAGAAAATTATAGGTTAAACCAGGTAGCTTGCCGAGACCTCATAAGACCTCCACTTCAGCTATTTACAGCTGACAAACTGCAATATGATCATCTAGTGCAGCAGTAATCCGAGCAGCTAAAATTAGTGATATGACAGGGCCATCTGAAATATGGAGGGGAGCCAACATGTATAACTGACTAGCTGTTGCATCGCATCAATGTAGGTAAACTGAAATGTCAGGCCTACATACCCTACAGGAGTTTGCATTACTTTCAAAAGACTTAAATGTTCTAACATTTTAAATACAGTTCAATGTTTTAAGTACTAAAAAAGATACTAGTATACACTTACCCCTTATATTTCCAAGATACAGGCCATCAATGACCTGAGTGAAAAGAGGTATACAGAAAGCATGCATCGTCAAACCTACAAACTACAAAGTGCACTATGTAGGAAACAAAATGGTGCAACTCACAACCTATAGTGAACATTTCAGACCTTGTCAACAAAGGCCTACAAGTTCTGATAATTAGAGTTTGAAAAATTGCACAAAGAAGGTAAAATGAATAAAGTTCATTTCAAATAAACAATGAAGGTGTAGACAACATAAGAACCAAAAACCATATAACAGGCCACCGTTTAAGGGTGCAGTTTAAGCATATTGTGGAAGATTAGGGTGATGTGCAGCTTTAAGGAGGAATATAATTTCATTTACAAAACCCCAGTGACCTCTGTGGACAAGACGTAGGCCTAGTTCATGTTTTTTAACTTAACTTTTACAACTAGGCCACACAGGGGTGGGGTACTCAGGGAATGTACTGGAACTTCAGACTACTGCTGAAAATTGTAGTGGAGTAAAGTTGGGCAAAAAAGACCAAGCCAAAGTTTTTCTTTACCACTGGCAATTAAAGTTTTGCCCGTGGGTAAGTGACCATTAACTACTTCCCCTAAACCTGAGACTATCTCTCTCTTAAATCACTGCAGATATTCAGGAGTTAAGCTATATTTTAAAAATAGACACATCACATTCTCAATTTCCTTAACTTCTAAAACATTACATTTAGTTGGTTCTGACCAAATTCACAGATCTATTGTTTCACAATGAACGGTTGAGCTGGGCGTAATGGAAATCACCACTGGTGATTGTAAACAAACAGTTCCCCTACTTCCTCAGTAGCCTTAGTCATGGCTACGTCAACCCCAAAGAACGGTACTTTGTAGCACAGGCTATTTAACCAGTTACACTTAAAATGTAGGCTACAGATGTAACCTTAACACATTATGTACAAAATACAAGTCAGTGTAAAACCCCACTGATATAAAATACCTTCGTCATTCCGTTCCCCATGGCTTCTTAAGAGTTAATAGCAACCTCTGTTTATTTTGATATACGTGAACAGCTGTTTCGCTTTTGCATGTAGCTTCACATTAAAATAAAACAAAAAACGTCATACAAGAACATGAACCTCCAGTTCAGCCCGCACGTGTTCGCGGGACACCGCCGATAAAGGTAAATCGTGTGGAGGACGGCGCGCTCTGTCACAAACGGGTGACCCTTACGAAAGTCCGATCTACTGGCGCCATAATGCTGCCTACTCTACAGCCTAAGCTTCTTCCGTATCGCTGAAGTGATTGCACCGTGTCATCCACCACATATTTCGTGACATCAGAGCCGGACGGGGTGGTTTTTATATATTAACTCCTGATGCACTGGCACCAGGACTTTGCGCGTTCGGCCCATAGGATAAAAGTCATTTGTAAAATAAAAACGATTATCAGGTTGTTATTCCACATTCCATTTCCTAAGTACAATGTTGAATGGCGCCTTTAATCCCCTGACAGACAGAACCATTTTCATAAACATTTTAGCCTATAGTTCAATGATGACGCATGATGTGACGCAATGGTGTTATCCTATCCTGAAGTTTAGCCTTTTGTATGGGCACTAGCACGCACCAAAATACATACACTATTTTAAAAAGTCTTGAAATATAGAAAAAGATATTACAAATGCTCTGAAAATTAGGACCTTATTGAAATCAACATGCACAGGAAACTTAGGTAGGACATGACCAACTGTGTGTTGGTGTGTATTAGTAACTCAAGAGGGATCTGCCCAGGATGTCAATTGGCGGCATATATTTTCCTTTTAAAAACGTATAAAAAGGACTTCATTTAGTTGTTTAAAAAGCTTCACTACGTTTTGAAAAGTGTTAAGTTGTATACTTTGGCCCTTTCATTCAGAGAGTGCATTCCCTTGGTGAAAACACATTAAATTGCTGCAGCATCAGAACATAAACATCTTCCTCTCTGAAGGAACATTATTATAGAGTATGGTAAGTTGGGGTTCCAGAAAGCTCATGATGCAGTGAACGAGTGCCTTTAAAGATCCTGGAGGCAATATGCAATGCATGCCCAGCTGGTATTGTCACATATTGTTTTGTGTTGGTTGTAGTGTGGTCTAACTATGAGCTAATTAAGCTTGAGTACCTGCATCTGATAGTCACAGGATTGGCCATTGTGAGAAGCACCCAACCAACATTACATGGAATTAAACATCGAAGAAAAAGTCTCCGTTCATGACTGTGTTTAAAAGGGTTTTAGTGCAACAGTATCAGGAGCTTTCCCAGGAGCTCCTGACATTTCCAGGAGCCTCAAGTCACATACAAACACGAACCAAAGCAAACACCGGAGGAAACAATGGAATTTTATTTTCTTTACAATGTACAATAACCTTAAGAGGAAGTGGTCTTCCAAACGCATTGGCTGAGGTAACGTGGACAGTTGATAAATATACAGGTTTGGTTGTAAGTAACGTAAGTGGGTGACATGTGGTCAGGTGTGTTGGTTTACTTCTTCCACTGCTTGTTCTCGTAGTCCCAGTTGGAGGAGAAGCCCTCCACGGGGTTGACCCTCATATCCAGCATCCTCTGCAGCTCCTTTTCTTTGTACTCGGCCTCGAAGGTGTGTGGCACATCACCGTACACTGCATCAAAACAAACAAGGCAGCATACTTAAGGTTTGCATAATGATCTACAGGTGGATTTGAACGATGATTTACAGTGTGTGGTGTGCTCTGGTTTCACATGATTTCTGGCGCGTGTCCCGAGTATGCATGACCATTTACAAACACCTGTGCTTCCCCTGACCACCTCCACAAGCACACATCTATTCAGGGCACATAGAGAGCAGCAAGGTTCAAAAGGAGCAGCTCTTGTTTTATTTGCACATAAGGCACGTTGCCCTTCACCTCTCTGCCAAACATGTTACTATAAAGGAGAAGAGGCCTGGGGAAGGGTACATACATTGCAGAGATGGTGGTAGGGGGTTACAGTGAGGATATGTTTATGATAAGTAAATTAACTTAAACTGATCCAAGTTACTTTTGATTTGACCAAGGAATCAGTACACCAGTTTAGTTCTTGCATCCCAACTGTGCAACTCATTTAGGCTTATATTTATAAATACAGATTTATTTGACAGCACACAACTCTAGCTTGTTACAAAATCTTAAACATCAGCTTTAGAAAATATTTAAATCAACATATACTATCAATATGCTTTAACCCATTCTTGTCTGTTGAACTCTTACCACAAGTTAAGACTAAGGCCCATTTCCATTTGTCATTCATACCGTTTGTTTCAAAACAAAGATCAAGGGTATGGGAAGGGTGAGAACATTCCCCAAAGAAAGCTAATCACTACAATTATCATTATACATTATCATATTGTATATATGCTATAACCCTACACACAGCCTAAACAGATAGATATAAAAAGAAAGAAAGAAAGAAAGAATATTGCTGTGTGGAAACGTCAGAGGATTGGTTTGTACTAGGAAAAATACAGAGCTCTGTGCATGGCCACCATGAAAAATAAGTGGGAGACTATGACAGGTGAGACTCGCAAGAGTGAAAGACCATGTGGTTCATACACCTGCATTAACCGCTCTCTCCATTTTACTTAGTCTTGTTTTATCATTTTTTCTGTAAACTACACAGAGCTTAGAGGGAGAATACAATTGCTAAAGCGTTCAATACAATTCTCCCCTTGGTGGCATTGTAGCTGGCAGAAGCATTTCTTTCCATTTTGAAAACAAATGATTGAAACCAACATGACTAACTTAACAGTTTGTGCAAAGTACATCTGTGCCCCATAGCAGTAGCGATATTGGAAGTAAAGTGCAACAATATATGCACAATATATGAAAGATATTCTAAAATTGTAGTTTTAGCAATAATAATACTATTCTAATATTAGCAAACCTTATACGTACACTGCTGCTACAAAGTTCATGAACTTTTTGAATTGACCTAGTTTTCTGCATTATTTGAGGGTAACGGCACAAAAGAATGACACGTTTCATGTCTCTGTTGAAAACATCAATCAGATTAGTCGGATGATGAAACATGCAAATGCTCTAGTAAATGAACGTTTGGGGAAAATCACTGGTTTAACCGTCTTTCTATTGTGATTGTCTACAGCGGTGACGTTTCACATTTTATGGCCAAACAAAGCACAAAACTAGGTATGTGAATGAGGGTTTACAAACCTTTGTGCAGCACTGTACACATATTGTTCAATCAAAAGATAACTTGTCTTATGCACCATTATTGCTGCTGGAAAGGTAAACGAACAATGGTGTGGAAGTTCCCTTGATTAAATATATGCAGCTCTTTTGGAACCCAAAAAAATCTCAGAAGTCATCGACTGTGAACATGATTACGCTTCCAGCATCTGAAGGACTATGTGGCCCTACCTCTTCATCCTAAAGAGAATTAGGATAGCCCTACTCTGTATATGCACAACTGAGGAGCAGGGCTATGAGGGTGGGGTGGGGTAACAATTTACAACATGAATAAGATATTGTACATCTACTCCATAGTCAATGCCACAGTCTGTTAGGAATCATGACATACCAAACTTCCTCTGCCACAGCACAATGAATCCTGTGAAGCCACACATAAACAACATCCCAGCGACGACAGACTTCCACTCTCCTGATCCCTTTTGCATCTCAGCATAGCTCTTGCAGAAGCTGATGCGGTACACTGGCAAACACAATACATTTGTTTATTTATTGTTACTGACCACAGTTATGGTACAATATTGATATAAACTTTTTTCCTGTAAATAATAGATCGTATACATACATGCAATTTTCTCTTCATTGGACAAAGATGCCCAAGACCCCTTCTCCTTCTCCTTCAGGGACTGCTGCTCAGCGCTCAACTCCTGCACAAACCGGATGTCTGGAAGTGGGTTTTCGGTGCGGTCAAAATAAGCTGGGAGTGTGTAAGGCTCCACCTTTGCAACCCCTAGGAAAGGAGAATTGTGGTTAGATATTATATTTGATAATACAGCAAACCAATTCGTCACAACTGAATTGAGTAACTTACCATGTCCACCACGTAGGCAGACTGAGGTGGAAATGGCCCTTTTACCAAGGACACTAAGGGCTCTGGTTGCCAGCATTCTATAAATAAAACATGGTTACTGTTCCACCGCCTCATATCATAAACATTTCCTTGAAACACAACATATTAAGGTTTGTATAAAAATTATTTCAACATCCATCGCTGACTAATCAGCAGACAGCTGACAGGTGATGCCAAACAAGGCGCCGAATACTGACTGTTGACTTGAGTTGTTTAACATAAACGATGACTTTTTGCGCATCGTTTATTAGGAGAGTTATTAGCTACCGTACAATGACCTAGAGTCACATTCAACTAAGAAGTAGAATTACATAAGGTTAAAATACCAACCAAGTATAAAAAAAGTCAGGTCAGCTAAGTGGTAGGCTAAGTTAGCTTACCGGTATACGCTAGCTGGTTAGCGAGCTAGCTAACCTGCTGCAAAAGACACAAGGTCATTTCAGGATTACGAGCTTCCTTAGCTGGCCAGCAAGTTATTATATTATAATAACAATACACGTTCCGACTCGGTATCACTAGCGGTTACAACTGTGATTAGTCACATCGGCAACCCACATCTCAAGCGACATAAAACTGCATCAGTTTTCAATGTAGCATTCAGCATCAAAATCATGTCATATGTAGGTTACAGCTAGCTAGCTAGCTAGCTAGCTACTTCACACAAAACGGTGTCGCCGCTGTTGTTACCCAATGTCATTTTTTTTACTGTCAATGGACTATTAAATTTACTCTTTACTGTCCCAACTACTGCACTGTGTGTGCATATTATACTCTTTCACGACTATCTGCTCTTAACTATCAGTCATCTGGGCTAAAAAATCATATTTTTAAAATCCCAAGTCAACATACCTTTTCTTGCTCCCGGTTACCTCGAACTAGACGGCGTAAAGGAAGTAGTACCCGAAAGACCATCTGCAGCGCATGCGTAGCTATGCCCAACACAGTGGATTTTGTGATGCAAAGTTGAAAGGTTAAACTGTCACGTCCCCTGGGGTTCACTGACTAAAACATAATAACATATTATTTTTCTCGAGATTATAAATATTTACTGGCTTTGAGAAAAAGAAAACACCGTGTGGTATTAACGTTTTATAATAACTGAAACTGTCACTCTCCAGTCGCCATTATGGCTCAGAAAGTAGTCACTAGCATACACTTCCGTCTGCTGCAGTGCCATTCTCGGTGCACCAAAATGGTAGTCACTGCATGGCATGTAACATTTGTACCAAAATGCTTTGCGGTTACTCGCCGATGATCCGCTGGGATCCAACAGTGGCATGTAATGCTAGTGGGAAGTTTGAGAAATCATATATGTTTTGCGTCTGAAAGTTTTTTGTTTGAATGGCTGTAAATCGCCACTGAAGTTTATAGGGGAAACGGTGGACATCTTGTCCAAGATAAGTTGGCAGCTCAGGTTAATTACCGTTACATTGATATGAGATTCATCAGTTAGCTAGCTAAAGGCGTAGCCTAGCTTGGTAGAAGCCCTGTAGTATTTCGCCTTCATCGTTTTCAATAGTTAAGTACTACTACTGTAGATCCACACGTTCGCTCTGAAAATGCCAATTAAATTGACAACTCAGGCGTACTGTAAAATGTTACTACACGCTGCCAAATATCCTCACTGCGCCGTGAATGGACTTTTTGTCGCCGAAAAACAGAAAGAGAAGAAAAAAGAAAGTCACAATGCTCCAGTCTTATGTGTCGATTGTGTACCGCTTTTCCATGGCACTCTTGCGTTAGCGCCCATGTTGGAAGTAGCGCTGACATTGGTAAGAAATGTTTTAGTCGCATCAGTCATATGGGCATGTGTTTATATACTTTGGAAATGTACTGGAAACAGTGACATGCACACGAATACTGTTAAAGCATATGCTATATGTTGAACTGGGTGTTATGCGCAAAAGGTGGATGGTTTGACTGGTGTGCAAATTTAAATGTATAGAGAGCACCTGTACACCTCCAGAGAGCAGCTCTGTAAAGTCTTTGCTTCTCTTCCTAACCCCTTTCTAACAGATTGACACATGGTGTAAAGAGAACAGATATGTGATAGCAGGCTATTACCAGGCTAACGAACGCACGAAAGATTCAAAGTAAGTTTTATTTGGACAAAAACAGCTACTATATTTGTACATTATAATTTTGAAAGAAAGTCACTTGTGTGTGACAGTGTTGTTTTAAGTTCTTACCAGATGTCTCCTTTAACAGAGCAAACCAGGTGGCTGAAAAAGTAGTTGCAAGGATTTCAGAACACTTCAATGAAGCTGTGATGATTATTGTAAGTTCTTCTGTATTGCAAGGTCAAAAATATGCATTTGTTTCTGCCAATGCTCAGACATGAAGGCAAACAAAATGTCATCTATAAGTTAATGAGTTTATATTATTTCATGTAGGTGGACAACAGCCGGTTCACCATGGGATGCTTTGAACCAATTGTAAATATCTTTGACCATCATGAAAACAAGTGGAAATGCAGGGATCCAAATGTGTAAGTTTTTCACATTACTGGTTTCAGCTAAATATATTTAAAAATGTTTTATTATATTGCCTCATCAGAGATAAAGAAAGATGTATTGAGAGATTATGGGTATTTTATGTGATCTGAGTGAATACACTAATAGTGTTAGTGATTGATTAAGAAGGGAGGCTCATTCTTTATTTGAATGTAAACACCTATTTTATATGGTTACTGTTTGCCTTGTGAACTGTTAGTTATTATAATTGTAATCTGGGAATAAAGTAATCGGGGAAAACTTAAGTGCATTAATGCATATGGTTCTCCAACGGTGGTGTGACTGCACAGGGGTACTTTCTACCCCTTCAAAGTTTATTTACTAGCACTTCTGTCAAATGAAATTTCATAGGTTTTGCAATACAGTGTAATTCTTGCATCATAAGACATAAAGGATGTCCTGTCTCACTTAGCTTACTAGTATGTTTCTGCCATGGGGCAGTTCTGGATCAGCAGTACTACAAACAAAGCTCCCAACACAAACAAAATACTAAAATGTCCTTAAAAATAAGTCATCAAACTACTATTGCAGTGCAGTGTAGGCATATTTCACCTTTTATGAAACCTGTACACAGACAACAATTAAATAGATATGGTGGGTGGTGAGAGTGAATCTGATTTATACACTAGATGTCAAGAAACATCATGCTCTGGTACTTGGAGGATAGAAAGCGCAAGCATTCATTAGACATTGTTGCACTGTTGGAAAGGAAAAGAAAAGAAAATTGTGTCAGTTGCATGCAACTATTTTAATTATCCATGCCGACTGTACCTTCGATTTCTGTCTGTCTTATCTGTGTTTTTACAGCATTGTCGGTTGAGATGCAACTGTGTGATTTGTATTCCAGAGATTCCTTTGAGGATTGGGAGGAAGCCCAAAGGATTACCTCCACACTGCTGGAGAGCAGGTCGTATGAGAACCTGATTGACTTTGACAACCACCTGGATGACCTCAGGAACGACTGGACAAACCCCGAAATCAACAAGTCCGTCCTACATCTTTGCTAAAATGCCTTTCTTCAGTGACCTGCAAAGCCATCTATGCCAAAATAGGGGAAACTTGGTTTGCTGTGGGATTGGGTGTGGGCAGTTCTGTGGTCTGCACGTGCACAGCAGGATTTTGTTCTAAATGGGCAACTAAGACAGAGTTTGAAATGTTGCAATCACAGTTAAAGTCACTGATGAGATACAGCCCCCTTGTTTGTGTTTAAAAAGTACAGTTTCTGAAAAGGTATATTTTCAGGTTGGGCTTGAATATGCACATTTTTAGGGGATGATGAGGCCTGTTTTTTTCTTTTGTTAAAGGTAAATGTTAAATATTTTTAGCTTCTGTATAATAATAATAAGACATGGACATAATAAATCATAGTAATGACCCAGTAAATTGTGATGCAAGGTTGTAAAATGTACTGAAATTAACTTAAAAAGATTTCTTTACCTGTTAAGTCTTAATATATAATATGTTGTTTATAAGATTTTCCTGGTTTACCCTTAGTTATGATGTAGCCTGAACCACCTGTCAAGGTAAACACCTTGATTTTTAATGTAATATCTTTGGCTAATCTGCAAATTTGAAATCTTTTATCACAGCACTGAAACACAATAGCTGGCTTGAAGACCACAATTAAATTTGTTTGTAAAAGGGATTTGAATGAATGTAAAATAAAACCTTTTTGAGACAATATTTCACTGTATACATTTGTGATTTGTTCTTTAACAATACATGTCTGAGCCCATGCATCCTGAGTGTATATCTTTAAGTTTTTAAAGAGAACAACTTAAACAGTTTAACCTGAATGTAACGGAGAATGATATTTCACAATAATGATGATAAAACATGATTTTGGAGTATAAAGTAATCCTCCCATCCGTAAATAAGATGGGGAAACTTATTTGGCGAGCACTAGAATGTAACTGAAAACAAATCTGGTTTTCATGGAAATTTCGTGTGCCAATGGCGCCATCTGGTGGAGTTCACCAGTAAGTCAACTGGCATGTTTTAGCTGACACGGAAGTGAGGACAAAGATCTGAATATTTCGCGGGAGTTGTAGCTCTCCAGCTGGATTGCTTTTCATTTTATTTCATAACACCTCGGTGGCACTATATCATCTATATTTTAAAAATTCCAATATCATATGGATCCGTCGGAAGTGGAGTTCCTCGCTGAAAAAGAAATGGTTCAGATAATACCTAACTTTAGCCTTGACAAAGTTTATCTTATTGGGGTAAGTAGGTTAGCTAGACAAAAAGCTAGCACCTGTCTTTGGGAATATTAACGTAACGCTATGTCGTCGTTTACATATCAGCGACCTAGTAGGACTACTTAATTTCTTATTTACTGACCTGCTGCTTTTAAATATACACCACTCGTACTTAGATTACCGGTTTGTATTCTGCATGCAAGTACTCCGTTTGCCGTAGTGGAGTTTTGGCATAGCCCCGAAGCCTGTTATTTTTCCCCATTAGGGCGATTTGGGTCCCTTCAATCCAGGCTTGCCAGTAGAAGTGCCCGTGTGGTTGGCTCTAAACTTAAAGCAGAGACAGAAATGCAGGATTGTGCCACCAGACTGGATGGATGTTCGTAAGTTCACGTACAAATACTTGCAGGAGTTAAGTCAGTGCTGAAGACTGAAAATGTAATAGGCCTATCTTACCAAACTGTGATGAATGTCCCTTCATTTCTACCTAGAAAAACTCGAGGAAATCCGTGAACAGGAAAGGAGAGAGGAGACCTTTACGCCAATACCTAGTCCATACTACATGGAGCTTACAAAACTCTTACTGAATCAGTGGGTACAACATAGCATTTTTTGTTGACGAGTCCAATTCAGTCTACAATGTTACAGTGACCTTGTAACTTATTAACTCAGTGTTCAACGAAATCGAAATACTGCACAAAATCAGCCTGATACGCAGGCGAATAAATTCCACCATATAATCTAAAATGATACCATGTATCCTGTGTAGTGTAAAGTGTCATATAATGTAATAGATGGTCTGACTAGTGTGATTTCATTTTAGTTGGATGACCGAAGGTTTGTGTTGCTTTGCAGTGCTGCTGACAACATACCTAAAGCTGATGAGATCCGCACGTTGGTGAAAGACATCTGGGACACACGCATCGCCAAGCTGCGCCTGTCAATCGACAGCTTCATCAGCCACCAGGAGGCCCATGCTAAGGTAGAGATGGCCTGTGTTGTGAACCTTGGCCATGAACAAATCTAAATATAATACCATACCAACCATAAAATATCAACACTTAGTTTATTCCACTACTTTACAACAGTTAAACTATGTTTCTTAGTGGAGTCCCAGTTCTGATTTTGCTCTTGTTTGTAAGGTGTGTCATATGATACTTGGCCACTTTATGTTAATGTTAAAATGACATGGCGTTGGAGGATTATGATGATGCCAGTTAAGGATGTGCTTATCTTAATGCTGTTTTGTCCACTCTTCCTCCTCCTTCTCCTCCTCCTCCTCCTCCTCCTCCTCCTCTCACAGCTAGACAACTTGACTCTGATGGAAATCAACACCACTCGTTCTTTCTTGCTGGACTCGCTGAACAGCATGTACAAACTGCGCTCCAACACCCAGCCTGGCTCGGTAGCAGAGAAGACCATGGACTACTAGAGTGACTTGTGCAGCACAAGGCCACCTCAAAGTGCACTTAACATAGTAGACTTTTCAAATCTAGACTTGACCTGTCTTACAGACTGTGCACTGTGTGTCATGGTGAGACTGCCTTGGTGAGGTAGGACACAGCCAAAGGGACTGCTCCTCTTCGTATGGATGCGGTACCCAAGGCATATAGTTTCCTGTTTGCATAAAAGGCTGTATCCATCCTCTGTGTTTATGAAGGCTCTCTGGTCCGAACGAGGCAGTGTCTGCAGACAACTGACCTGCCCAGTCTCCAAAAACACATTCATAAGGTTATATTATAGCTAGGGTAAGGTTATAAGGTTATATTATAGCTAGCCCACAATCACATATCGGGGGCACTTTTTATATGACACACATTAAAGCATTCACGTTTTTGAAAACAAATTAGTCACTATAAGTGTAAATAGATGCTTTGATGCACCCAGACTTACTCAAAGAAATATGGTATACATTTATTTTTTGATAGTGTAAGGAAGAGATTGTAAACAAAACTAGTCGTAGCATGTGACTGGCAAACTAACACTGCTTTGTTGAAAACCCATGTAAGCTGTTTTATCAGTGAAATATTGTAATTAAAATATAATGGCTACATGTATACAAACTAAAGGCTGTTTTCTTTATTGGCTCACTACTATAGTGAGTATGTCCTGCTTTGTGGTCAGCAAAAGTAATGTGGTAAACCTACAACATCCATGAACATTTATCAGAGGAAGACATTAACAAATCTAGGCAGATGCAATCAGTCTGCAATACAAATACTTTAGGTACAATAGTGTTTAATTAATGAATGAAACATTTTTTAGTTATTCTCCAACATTAGTTTGTACACAGTGTATACACAGTCTCCGTCATTAGTGTGTACACCCTTCATGTGTTTTTATTGTAATTTTTGAACTAGTTAAGTATTGATTCAAAAAGTAAACCAGCCACACTGCTGATTAAAACTAAAAACTGGCTGAAATCCATGCAACCTTGAATTACATCATGAGAGAAGACACTTAAAATCACCTCCTCAAAAAGTTCTTCAAAGTGTTTGAAACAACCTACCCACTACATATCTTTATATATTGGAAATATTAAATTATGTTGTGGTTTCACTAAAGTCAAAGGCACAAAAAAGACAGGCTTAAGTACTATTTGAGCTTTGCTCACACATAAAACTAGAACTGCGTAAAACACAAAACAAACAAACCATCATACTGTGTGTCACCTATTTGAATATGCGTTTTGAATAACACCTGCCCTAAAGCATTTACTTAATAATCACGTGTGATGTAACAACATTCCATGCCAAAGGCTTGGATGGTTAATAATTGAGCAATTACTAAACATATCCAATGTTTTACAGTTTTTCACAATTTCTGAAACCTTACCCCATTTTCTCAAAACTGTAAACACAAACTCCATTGTACACATGCATTTCCCAAAACTCCTGACTGTTCTATTCTCAAAACAGAAACGACACACTCAAAATGAAATCACAGTGAAGCGGTTAGTAAACACTACACAAAAAAAAGCACAATGTTCAGATGCATATAATACCATAAGTTATTTTTAACAGCTCTAAAAATGCATTTTCAACAAAATTCAGGATGTATATGTATTGTCTATAGACTAAAATAAAGCAGTAGTATTAGATTATGAAAAAAAGAAAACTACAAGTGCTGTATACAGTATACAGTGACAAGAGATCACTGGGCTTTATCATCCCTTTTGGTTGGGTCAGGCCACAGCACCTTATCCACATCACAAGGCAACAGGGAAAGAATGCCCTGACATGTCATATCCATCCTTGACACCAGTGGCGGCTGGCCCATAGGGGGCGCTTGGGCGCCGCCCTCCCAAAGAGGAGAGGAAAAATGTAAAATGTATAATACTAAAAATATATGTTTTTTTTTGTAATCAATGCCGGTTTTAATTATTTGTGTGTCTCTACATGTAATCTGAATTATTCAAACAACATTTCCACTAAATGACTCTTATTCAACAGTGAATTTCCACCGACATAGTCGTACTGTTTCCGTTCTTGGGGCGATTTTTCTAGCGCCCCTGAAGTGAAGCGAAATAGCCAATCCTGTGTGGTTGCTAGGGAAAGATTTTACAAATATTATTCCTATTAGCCTATCAGCATCGCCGAATAAAATGGTCTTGGGGCGCTAGAAAAATCGCCCCTAGGACATGGTGATTGGCTAAACGTAACGTCTTACGTCAGTTAACGTTAGATCAACCTTAGATCAGTTACAGACTGAGAGACGATGGTGGCGATGACGACTGAGCAGCTTCCACCAAATTCGGTGAGACCTTTGTTAAACTACCCTTTTCCAAGAAGCACTATGGCCGAAAAAGTCCATGTTAAGGAGCTGGGACCTGGCAGGCCCGAAATAAACATCACCCAGGCAACTAAAGAAAAAGATAAATCCTACAATAGGACTTTTAGCAGGAGTTGGTTCGAATGAAATCGTGGCTAACAGGCTGTGGGATAGCCAAAGCACTTTTCTGTTTCCCCTGCATCCTGTTTAAAAGTGACAAGTGTGATTCGACGTGGACACAGTCTGTGCAAACCGGCTTAAAACACCTGTCCGAACGCATGAAGAAACATGAAGGATCAAGAATTCACATGGAAAACTGTGTCAAGCTAGCTATGGTCGGAGGGATTAGCATAGCAATGCAGCTAGATGATGGCCATCGAATTGCTGTAAGGTGGCACAACGAAGAGGTGGACAAAAACCGGCACATTTTATGTAAGATTATTGATTGTGTAAAGTTCTGTGTTGCTTTTGAACTCGCAATGAGGGGACAACTTATATAGTTTATCGTTGCCAAGGCAACGGAGTAGTTCATGGCTAGTGACGTCACATGTAAACAAGAATGAATGAATGGGGGAGCCTAATGTAACGTAGTCGGAGGTGTTCTTGGTCATCTGATATGGACGGTGTGTTTTTATGAATTCAAGATGATAGAATATAACATTGGTGTTTCTTTTAGGCTTAATATAGCCGACGGTATTTATTGCTGTTACCATTAGCCTGGTTCAAGATGGTTTTGTAACAATTCTGCATCTCCTCTGCAGTTTGGACAGAGGAGATGCAAGGACTAAATCTGTTTTGTTTTTGTTATTGTTAGTTTAGTAACTGCAGTAAACACACATGCACAGTTGATCTGTATAAAAATTGTATTGTATTTGTATTTGCACTATATTTAAATTTGTGAAAAACGATTTGTATTTGCTGTCCAAAGCATAAATGGAGCCTAACTGGACTTAAACTGGAATTAAAGTATTATTGTGGAATTGTACTCATTTTCAGATTATTTATTTGTTATTTGAGTGCTTACACTGGACTAGGCAGGGAAATCTATTGGCACATCAGCCCCACCAAATTTTTTTTTCACCAGCCGCCACTGCTTGACACTGTTCCTCATCTATGTCACAGGCCAATTCCATGGCCTCTAAGAAATTTCGTAGACTGTCGTCAACCCATGGATGAGAACGTGATCTATAATGTTGGCTCTAATTTGGTTAGTAGAAAAAAAAACACTCTTCCTCTTGCTCTTCCTCTACATCCTCTTCCTCGCTATGTTTCTCAGACTCAGACTCTCTGTCCTCTTTGTCTCCGATTGGCAGCCATTTTTGAGCTGCAACCTCCAACAGCTTGGTGACTCTCTCAATTCTGAGTGTGCTTACCGTATGGCATTTGTGCTCTATTAGTGATTAAATGTTTGCATCAAGTGTTACAGTTTTTCTCCATCGGTTTGGCTCATTTTTTGAAACTGAGATGACATTCTCAAAACAACATGGACAAATCCCCAAACCAACTTGCAGTTTGTCACAACAGAATGGCATTTCTCATTGCGTTCATCAAATTTTTAAATGCTTTGTCTCAAGTGTCTAGTGCATCTTTGCAAATGGTTATGTACACTTACCTACAGTTAACACAATTAGCCCACATTTAGCACATTTTCCAAATTATTTGATCTTGCCGATCTATTCCAATTAGTTGGTTCTCAGTGTAATGGTCGTTCTCTTCAAAACATGTCAGCTCAACTTCATTGTTTAAGTCATCATATGCAGAATAGTCTGCTCAACTGTCAAAATTAGTTAAGGATATAATACAATATAGTATACATTTTTTGGAACATGTCATAAATTCATGACAGTCAGGTGAATAGGTGACAGGTGAAATCAGGTCTTGACTAACGAAGGACCACATCGCAGATGTCCAATCTAACAGTTAGTCCGTGATGCAGTCTTCCAGGACAATGCCATCTTCCAAAACGTCAACTCCATCAGCATATCGACAATAGACCAGGTACTGAAGAAGAACCAAATGACCATGAAACACTATCTACAGGGTGCCATTTCATAGGAACACGGACAGAGTGAAAGAACTATGGTACCAATTAATTCAATTATTTGTTGTTTATCATTGTAGCCTATAACTACACTATGCAGAGGTTCCAATTTTGCGAGGTTTTCAGTATCCTCTTTACCTTCGGAATCTAGCTTTACAGTATCTGACCACAGAATTTTGCCTAAGAACTGTAACAGAACACTGTCATCAGTATTTCTCCCTTCTCTGTGTCAAATAGTCCCTGCAGTACCTCTGTATAGGTCTGTACTCCAGGTTTGGAACCACTGCAGTGGGTTATATTGACTTTGTGAAAAACATATTACTGCTGTGTATGACCCATCTATATGACTGAGTTGGTTTAATTTTTCTTTTTTGTAGAGAATAATGGAAATTAAACACCTAACATCCTCTTATTTGTTGATGAGGCTGGTTTCAACCTGGCCAAGGGCCGCAGGCGCGGCCGAAACATCCTTGTCCCATGGGTCACAGTGGATGTCCCGGGTCAGTGAGAGGGAAATATTACAATGTGTGCGGCCACATCTGAAAATGGTGTGGCCACACACATTGCAAGCTTAGGGGGCGCCAATGTGCCGAATGCAGTGACATGATACAATTTTTATTTTTATTTTTTTTACAGAATACTATATAGATTTTCCTTTTAGGTTCTCTAATGCGTGAAATTTACTTTATGTGTGAATAAAAATGAGCATTTGCAGGTGATCCGTGTAGTTGTGATGAACCATCCAGTTAGTTTTGACAAAAGTACAGAATGAGTGAAAGTGAGCCAAAGCAATTGAGAAGGATCTGTGTAATTTTTATGGTGTTGACTATTTAAATGGAAAATGGGTTTTATTTTGAAGAATGAATAAACAGTTTTTGGAGACATGCTGGTTATCTGGAGTGTTGTGCTGAACTGTAAGAATGTTTGGCCAAATGACCTTATAGTTATAGGAATGTCATCTCAGTTTCAAGAAATGAGCCAAACCCATGGAGAAAAACTAAATAATGTAAAGTGTGTTTTAAGAATGAGAATGTGCTTAGAGTTTTGCAAAGAGGAGTCAGTGAGTTTTGGAAATTGTGTTGTGTTGTGGAAATTGTGTTGTGCTATGTGAAAATTGCACAATAATGTAAAGTGTGTTTTAAGAATGAGAATGTGCTTAGAGTTTTGCAAAGAGGAGTCAGTGAGTTTTGGAAATTGTGTTGTGCTATGTGAAAATTGTTTTAAGGTATTGACAAAAGAGTGAGCAGATGTGAGAAATAGCTTAAGCAATTTAGAAAGTTGTTCAGCCAATACGTTTTTGTGCTTTAGCAATTCAGAAAATACTGTAATGGGACCACCAGGTTTGCCTATTTGCAAACATCAGACAAAACCCCAACACATCAGGTACATTTTCAAATATTTTATTTTTTTGTCTGAAATTACAGCAATATATTCATAAATACCTAATTACTACATTCAACAAATAATATATTACATTACAATGAATTCAAACAAGTACATTAAAAAAAAATCATGATTTCACAGCATCTAGACATCCTCCGTTGGGCATGTGCGTGTGTGAGAGGGGAGGGGGGGATAACCCTACCCTCCACCTGGACAACATGGGCTATGGTAGGACAGTCGATGCTAGGGCCAGCCTTGGGGTCTGTAAACATGGTACCACTTCCAAACCTGGCACTCCTCTGTACCTCTGGGAATCATGACTGACGCGAGAGCGGGAGGGCTTTCGGGAGGAAGGGGAGCGGTCCTTCGCTTTACCTGCCTTTATAGCTCCGCTCTTTGATACTCTTTGAGGTCCGCCACAGAAAGGAGGGAAAGCTGGACGTGAGACAAGCGCTGATCTCTTATTTCTAAGCGGTCTCAGTGGACGAGTTTGGTTATGAAAAAGAGAACAGGGTTAAGGGGGGGGTGGGGGGAGAAACACCACTGGAAACAGCAGATACAAGGTGCTACAGTCGACCGCTTCTACGGGTAGAGGGACATGCCAACCAGTGGAGATAATGAGCCACTCAATGGGAGTTTAAAAAGCAGGTACAAACACATAAGGTGGAGGCAGAGCGCTTGGCTACCTATGTGGATATTACCAAACTGTTCTCGGCATGGCTGTTTGGGTGGTACTGGTTAGGAGTCTTTGTCTATCAAGCAAGGGTGGTAAGCCCAGGCTTTTAGGCCTACATGCACACATATGGTTTTTATTCTGTCATTATGGTGGGCATCTTTCACCAAAATAAAAAAAGAAGGAAAATAGTACAGAAACATTACAATGTTTTTCTTTCCCCAAAACGTACAAAATAATATTTTTTTTCTCCTCAAAGAGATTATTATTGTATTTAAGTTCCTGGCACTGAGTTAAGGCCTTTGCGTGTTTGTTATGTATTCTTTAGGCATTAAGGGGCAGGGACAACAATTTAGCTTTAATAAACGCATTGTCTTGCAGAGACTAATCCATATAAAATCAATGAGAGAAGCTTGGCAAGTAAGGACCCCTCAAATTGATATGGTACATCAACCAAATGGCAATGGTACATTTTGTGTCAATAGCAAATTTTGACACCATCATCTTTTCCCCCATAAATTAGTTCCCATATGGAAGGTTATATTTTGTTCAAGACTAAATGGCATTCTCAAAAGGCAATCCTCCATTGAAGCATAACGAAAGCTATGGAAAGGACTTCACTACAACTGAAAAAGCCATCCTGTTCAGTTACAATTTAGCATTTAATTTAAAAGGGTGTCTGGCAATGCACTATACCCACACTCTATTGTATGAGCATTCTTTGTTCATATAAACAAGGACCTGAACCACTCTTGCTCAGTATCAACGCTGACAGAAATATGGTCCTGTGTGTTTGTGGGTCATTTGGCACTACTCTCTATTTATGGCATTCCAAACTCGGGCATGGTGACAAGTGGTTCTCAGTATAGGTCAAAAGAAAAAAAAAACATTACAGTGCTTGCATGTGTATCACTCAAGAAATGAAAAATAAAAGACATACTTTGGATATCAGTACATTTTCAGGCCAGGTCATTCGTTTATCAAGCTCCTTGTTCAAGTGCCATCAGGCTTCGTGGGGGTATATTCCTCCTTAACATATATCAAAAAACCCAAAATACCAAAAGAAAATAACAATGAGGTTTTGAGCGTACAGACACATCTCACCACCTGATCTCAAACCAGGCATGCGTGCGCACTCAAGTTTTAAAACCTAGCGACCCAAAATGGAAAACAGACGTCACCATGACGAAGTCACAGTGCCATACGTGTCACACATGAAGGGGGAGGCATGCTGCTCCCTGGCAAAAAAAAGGCAAATGAAGAACAAGAACAACTCAAAGAAAAACAAAAGTCCATAAAGACACAGGGGTGTTTCAGAACTCTCCGACAGATGCGTGGCAGTGGGCGAACGAACGACCCACTGGGAGGAGCCTGAGGGGACGATGGTGGTTGTGGTGGGGTGGGGATTCATCCAATCGTGTGAAAGAGTGGACAGGAAGCTACGTGTACATAAGTCCAGTCACCTTCCAGTATTGTAGCTACCTCAGGGAAGTAGCTATCGCATCTCACCCTCTTTTAGTTTTTTTTTGTTTGTTTGTTTTGTTTTTCCTTCTGCCCCCCAGACCCTTCTCAAAATGCTTTTATCCTGACCAGCAGCAGTACACACTAAAAGCAGGAGTTTCACTTTGCCCAAAATTAAAAACAAAAAAAGCTATAACATATAAAAATGGCAGGCTTTTCTTTTTGTTTCCTCAAACAACAATGAGTAAAGTAATAAAAACATACAAAATTCTTTTTTTTTGTTTTTAATATTATTTACAATACAAGGCCGAAGCACCTTTTCTAAAATTTTATTCTCAATTTTTGTACTTTGAAATAAAACATTTCCTTTATTCTTTCCAAAAAGTGTGCATTTCTTTCTTTTTTTTCTGGTAAGTTCTTTCCCTAATTTGAAAAGTTCCTTTGTTGTTACACAGTACCTCCAGGTAGTTCGAAGTTCTTCAGGGTTTCTCATATACCTAAGTTAAGTGCATTTCCAGTTGAAAGCTCGTTTAGACCAACAGGGGGCGGCAGAGAGACAGGCCTGGTGTCACACAGGATAGCGTTGGCTGAGGTTGGTGCTGGGAGCAGGAATGGGACTTCCATTTTGGATCAGTTTTGCCCACACGATTCCATTTTAGGTCTGAAGAGGGGGAAGCCCTACGGGGGGGTGCCATAGCTAGAGCAGAGGTATAAACAGAGCCACCGCCCCAAAGCATAAACATGTGTGTCTGTTTTGTTTTTGTATCTTTTTGTCTTTTTTTTTTGAGTGAGCATATATAAACCAAGAAGTCCCAGATGATCACTCCACTGTTCTGATCACTTTACATGCGTGCGCACCATGACCCCCCTGGGTGTCGGCTGGTGGCATTTGCTCCACGCACAGTCACAATCATCGCACAGCTTTTTCCAGCTTCAGTCCTTGCCTGTGTGGCCAGTCTGCACCATCTCCTCCCCTCCCTTTCTCTCTTTCTCTTTATTTCTTTCTTTCCTTCCTCTCTCTCTCCATCTTCATCTCCATCCTGGGGGGCCATGTCTTGGTAGAGGTCAGAGGGCTGGGGACAGGAGTGTGGCGTTGGGGTGGTTGGTGGGGGCATGGTGGGTAGGCTGGGGCCAGGGCCGGGGAAGGGTGTCACCTGGGGGGGTAGCCCTTGAAGTGAGCCCTGGACCAGTGGCTCTGTGGCAGGGACAGACACTTCCTGAAGTGCTCCAGCTCCGCCTGTAGCTTCTCCCGCTCGCCAGCTAGCTTCTGCTTCTGGGCCATCAGCTCCTGAGAGAACCAAAGGAAAATGAGAGAGAGAGAGAGAGAGAGAGAGAGAGAGAGAGAGAGAGAGAGAGAGAGAGAGAGATAAATAGATAGAGAGGGATGGAGATAGATAGAGATAGAGTGAGAAAGAGATAGATAGATAGATAGATAGATAGATAGATAGATAGATAGATAGATAGATAGATAGATAGATAGATAGACAGAGAAGAACAAAGGAGAGATAAAGACAGAAAAAAGTGCTGGTGAGAGACAATTACATAACAGTGATCTTCTAAAATGTCACCCTCTACCCATCTACCGTAGAGGCAGTTGAAGTCCAACAGAAACACTTATCTAAAGGTCTCTGATGGAGTGAGTTCGTAAACAAACAGTCTCCGGGGATGCATAAGTAATCTCTCTGAGGATGTCAACATATCATCTCATTACTGCAAGAGCCTGATGGCGTAATCTGGGCGTTACTCAGCAATGTAACGGGAGATGACTAAGGACCGAGAAACAGATGGCATGCCAGTTAGGCTGACCGAGGTGAGGGGTGTGTGTACATGCGTGTGTGCATGCGTGTGTGCATGCGTGTGTGTCTAAGTGTAGTGTATGTGCATCCAAGTGTGGTGTGGGCATGTATGTGTGTGTGTGTGTGTTTGGTGTGGGTGAGATGAGGGGAGGGTCTGTGTGTGTGTGTGTGTGTGTGTGTGTGTGTAGCGTGTGCATGCAGGTGCGTCGAAGTGTGGCGTGTGTGTGGTTGGGGAAACTAAGTGTATGCATTTATCTGTGTGTGTGTGTAGTGAGACGAAGGGAGGGTGTGTGTCTGTGTTTGCCTAAGTGTAATGTCTGTCCATGCATGTGTGTATAAGTGTGTGAGGGCTGTGAAAGCGAGTTGTGTGCTTGTGTATGTGTGTGTGTGTGTGTGTGTGTGTGTGTGTGTGTGTGTGTGTGTGCTGTAGGGCTGTGTGTGTGTGTGTATGTGTGAGCCGTTTAGATGAGGGGAGAGCTGTGTGTGTGTGTGTGTGTGTGTGTGTGTGTGTGTGTGTGCTGTAGGGCTGTGTGTGTGTGTGTGTATGTGTGAGCCGTTTAGATGAGGGGAGAACTGTGTGTGTGTGTGTGTGTGTGTGTGTGTGAGTGTGTGTGTGTACATGATAAAGCTAGTGAGAAGAGCACAAGTAAAGAGAGAGGACCTACCCCCATGGTGTGGGAGAGCTGCTCGGCTGTCAGGCTGAGGTTATAATGATGGGCCTCCAGCCTCCTACACTGGCTCTGCAAGACCTGCCTCTCAATGCTTTGCTCTGGGGAGAGAGAGAAAAAGAGGGAGAGAGAGAGAGAGAGAGAGAGAGAGAGAGAGAGAGAGAGAGAGAGAGAGAGAGAGAGAGAGAAGGAGGACCGGGTGGGGGAAAGGGAACAGGGGACAGGGAGGGTTGGGATTCAAGCAAAGAGAGAGAGCGGACAGAGGGAAAGAGAAGGAGGGAGAGAGGGAAGGAGAGGTAGATAAAGAGGAAAAAACACCAGATGAAGAAAAGAGATTGAGAGAGAGAGAGGAAGGATGGAAGAGGAGGGGAAGAGAAAGAGGGAGAGGGTGAGAAAGAGAGGAGAGGGGGTGCAGAAAAACAGGACGGGAGAAAGAGAAGGGATGGGGGAAGGGAGTGGGATCGAGGGAGAGAGGGAAAGAGAGGAAGAGAGGGAGAGGGAGAGAGAGAGTTAGCCTGAGGGAATGACCTGGGCAGTCATTTGCATGGGCACTGATACTCCCAGACTCCCACACAAGCTAATCAGCAGAGAGGCAGCGGAGGGCCAGCCAGCACACACTGGCTCATTAGAACCACAGACAACACACACTGCTCTCCACAAGGGAAGGAAAGTGTGTGTGTGTGTGTGTGTGTGTGTGTGTGTGAGCGCGTGTGTGTGACCACACCAAGCCATAATTACTGCGTAGGCATAAACAAAAAACACAGCAGTTGTGCACAGAGACCTCATTTAGACAGAGAATGAATGTCAAATTCATTATTACTTGAAATGCAAGACCTAACTGTAGCCAAAAGCCCTTTAAGAGGGTGTATGTGTGCATATCATTAAAAGCTCTGTAGTTAGTAATTACAGAAATCTGTAATTACATAAACAGGGCAGCGCCCTCTGCTGTTCGGAATACTAACTACAGAATGATTGCTTCTTCAGGCACTTGAGTCTTTACCTTCAATGTACTCCTGATAGGCTTCAAAGATGGCCTCGATCCCTTGCCACCTGGACGTGGGGGCCTCGTCCTCATCCTCGTACTCTTCGTCGTCCGAGTCCTCTTCGGCCGAGAGCTCGTTGCGGGGCCCGCCGAGGTCCGGGCGCGGTGGGAGGGGGCAGTGCGGCCCGTTGGGCTGGGGGTGCACGTGGGGGTGGGGGTGCGGGTGCGCGTGGGGATGCGGGTGCGGGTGGGGGTGGGGATGGGGATGGGCAGGGTGGTGGGAGGAGGAGGAGGAGGCGTTGGAGGAGGAGGCTGAGCGGCCTGGAGCGCTCTGCAGCTCTGGAATGTTGTAGTGCACTGAGGAGTCCAGGGCGTGGTTGGGCTCAGAGATCACAGAGGTGCCCCCTATAGGAACAGCAATGAAGAGCGCAGATTAGTAAGCATCTCATTTTTCAGAAAGCTTCTTGCACACCTCTTTGGCAGGCAGGTGTGTGGGAAAAGACCCAAGGTCGCAAATCAAAAACTTAAGAAAGTACTGCCCTGAAAGTACTGCCCTGAAAGCACTGACCATTTTACAAGCAATTTATTGAGAAAGTACAACATTTTGATCTTAGACCAAAATGTTTATTTTCTAAATAAATTGCTGGTGAAATGGTCAATTGACACTGACACTTATTACTGGTAATGTCAAGCTCTATGTTGGAAGTATGACAATTCTTAAGTATATGAGGGTTTTTAGAGTCTTGGACTGTTGTAGACATGTTTATGGGTGTAGAATGCTCTGTAATAGGGCAGTGTTGTACATGTCACTGGGTCAAGAGATGTGGCGAAGCAAAAGGACTTGCCTTTGTGCTTCTGCAGGGCCTTCTGTGTGGACTGCAGCACAGACTCGTGGAACTGCTGGGCGAACTCCTCGGCCGTGAAGCTCTCCCAGGGCTTGACCCTGCCGTTGAGGCTGGCCGGGCCGTCCTTGGGGTGGGGGGGCGGCCGCATGCTGTTCAGCAGGCTGGAGGACTTCTTGGCGGTCAGACCCTCGTTCCCCCGCGACCTGTCGGGCAGCGGCGTGGGCAGCCCGGGGTCTTTTGGTCTCAGGGTGTCGGCCGAGTGCTTGAGCTGCTCCAGGGCAGTGGAGGGGTCAGGCGGAAGAGCGTGACCCCCAGGTGCAAGCGAAGGGCTGGAGGGCCTGGCGACGTGAACGTCCTCCGACTCATTTGGTGGCTGGGTGGAGGCTGAATCTGTCATGGGGTAACATAAACCTAGAGGTTCACAACAAAACCCTCCACTGCTCATTCTACCCACAGAAAACTAAGGGAAAGACACACACTCCCCCACTCCTGTCCCAGTTACACATTAACACATCAGAGTGAAATGTGCTAAAAATGCAACCCCTAAGTTACGACTGAGACCCAAGTTTAGCAAGAAACTGCAATTCTTGAACTATATATTCATTTTTTAAAAAAGCATTGAGAATTGAAGCCCCAGCATACATAAATCAAAGCTCATTTGCACCCCCTTCCTTGTGCATCTGGGATATGGGGTATGCATGACTAGGTATGGAACAAGGATAATGAGACATATGTTCCCCACAGACACCAAACAACAACTTCACCATTGGATCTGAAAATCTACTCAGAAAAGTACTAAGAAATGAATTACAGGATTGCGCAAGACTTTGCTTGGAGAGACTACTCATTTGTGAGTCTTGGATGGCCTCTGTGGCCTTACTGCAAGACATCCTGCGGTGTAGTGGGATTTATGGGGGGGAGGGGTCACTCTCCTCACAGAGGAGGAGAGAGGAGGAGAGGAGAGGAGGAGAGAGGAGGAGGGGAGAGGAGCAGAGAGGAGGAGTGGAGGGAGAAGGCAGTGAACATCTGGAGCTGTCATGGCTGAAAACGTACCGCTCTATCAGACTGCTGGCAGTCACGGTGGTGTGGGTGTTTATGAGTATGTGTGTGTGTGATTTGAAGTATATTTTTGTGTGTGTGTTTGTGTGTGTGTGTGTGTGTGTAAGCTTATTTGTGATTACCTGGCGCAGCGCGCCTCTGGGAAAGTGAGAAGAATACACCAGCAGTCTTCCTCAAGGACGCCAGTGTTTGGGTGTGTAAGCAAGGCTGGATAAGGAAATGTATGTGTGAGAGCTAACACACACACTATTGTGTCTTGTTTATGAGACAGTTATAGTGTGTGTGTGTGTGTGTGTGTGTGTGTGTGTGTGTGTGTGTGTGTGTGTGTTTATCTGTCTGTGTGTGAGGGTGGGGGGGGGGGGGGGGGGGAGAAAAAAAGAGAGACAGGGAGAGAGATTATGTGTGTGTGTGTGTGTGTGTGTGTGTGTGTGTGCTCACCAGGGTGGTAGGCTGAGGGGCTCTTGCACAGTGGATGGGAGTTGTGTCGCAGGGTATCCAGGGTCACACTCTTCTGTTTGATGGCTTGCAGCAGCTCCACCACTCGCTCATTATCTGCAGCAGTAAAGACAATGCCCAGGAAGCCATTAAAGACACGAGGAGAAAGGGCAGAGGCAAGGCTCTCTATCTCTCTTTTTCTCTCGCTCTCTTTCTTTCTTTCTTTCTCTTTCTTTTTCTCTTCTTCCTTTTCTCACCCTTCCAACACAGCGCTGGCAGTGTCAGAGGATTCTGGCTCTTACACAAGGAGTGTGTGGGAGTGTGTATGGAGCGTGTCAGGAGGAGAAGAAGAAGAAGAATGGGAGTATGCATCCCTGACAACATGATGTTACCTAAAGCAGACACACTCTCACTCTCTCTCTCACACACTCTCTCTCTCTTACACACACACATATACACACACACTCACATACACATCGGAGCCCCCTCCTGTGAGAGTGGGAGGCGAACACACAGCCATCTGCAGCAAACATCCGGTAAATCCGGTCGGGTTTAACAGAGGATAAGCCGCCAGCTCCCACTCACACTCTGATACTCACACTCTTCAGGAGGGGATAAGTGTGTGTGTGTGTGTGTGTATGTGTATGTGTGTGTGTGTCTGTATGTGTGTGTGTGTGTGTGTGTGTGTGTGTGTGTGTGTGTGTGTGTGTGTGTGTGTGTGTGTGTGTATGTGTATGTGTCTGTGTGAGTTTGCAGACTTATGTTTGTAATCAAGAGTTCAAATAAAACACAGTCAAACAGAGCATGCCACCATAACACCAATAGTATGCTAATGTGTGAACTATAAAACAGACACGCACAGCAGTCCGCCATACGCCCTCATGTCTCTACTGGTAACATGAATATAAGGTTAAGTGATATAACATAAACAATGACAAAGTGCCTGAGGCTTGCGAATGTATTTAAAATATGCAGAGTTGAACTGCAATTAGCTGAATGCATGTTGCAGTGCTGTTAAGTGCCCGTTATCGGTTTTTGACTGTTTTTAACCATGTGTGGTCTGACATCATTTAACACAGAGATAAAGAGGCTCAGACTAGGACAAACGTCCACCACCTTTAAAAAAGAAAAGTCTAGCTGGATCTGTACCAGCAGACTAATCTAGTGATTAATTCTCTAGCCCTAATTTCCATCAAAAACAAGCCATCCGGATATGCAATTTGTCAGGTCAGGTCCACCGTTCTTTATCCAATTAAGCAGTCTGAATAGGCACTCCACTCCAGACTGTTATGCCATAACGCAAACTAAATGGATGTTCAATTATAAATGAAAACATTAAACATAATACTGATACTGTCTCAATCCCACACGGGGGAAATGGGCTCCTGCATTTAAGCCATCTGTAATTAGGGAGGAAGCGGAACTGGAAACTGGAAGTCTCTCTGTTTGGAGTGAGTGTAAAGATCTGTGTGAGAGACACAGAAACACAAACAGACACACACACACACACAGACAAACACACACACAAACACGTGACCCTCACCTCTCCTCTGCTTTTTGCTGATGTGGGACACACACACACACACACACACACACACACACACACACACACACACGGCCCTCACCTCTCCTCTGCTCCTGGCTGACGTGGGAAAGGCTGAACATGGTGAGGAAGCGGATCTTGTCCTCCAGCTGGGGCGTGCTGTCCATCTCCTCGGGGGTGAAGCGCGTGCTGAGCTGGGCTGCGGCGGCCGCGGCGGGGGGCGTGGGGGGGCTGCCGGCGGCACGCTTGTTCTGGACGACGGGCGGCGAGGGGCTGCGTTCGCGGAGCATTCGCCGACGCTTCCGCCTCTTCTGCTGCAGCAGCTCGTCACGGCGCGACAGTGTGGTCAGGCCGAACATGCGCAGGAAGTCCACTTTCTGCACGGGTCAAGGGACGGAAAGGGGGACATGGTGAAATTGGGGTGCGATAAACAAATATGATGGTGGACAAGCTCACTATCTATTATGACAGGTATAAACACAGATTGAGCAGACACTCTTGGCCACATATTGGTTCCACTAGTTAGCTCATCAACTGGATACACATCACTGATAAGAATCAGTCGGCTGTTTTTGTGAATGGTTAGAACAAAAAATGTGGTATGGCCTTTTACCTTCTGATTACCTACTTTTAAATAATAATTCCCACTTTCTTTGTGTGTGTCTGTGTGTGTGTGTGGAGTAAAGAGTAGCATACCTCAGTGGACTCGTCCAGTTTGAGAGGGGGCTGCTCTGCTACCCTCCTCAGGTGGGCGCGAACCTCCTCCTCATCGCTCTCATCGTACGAGTCGTCCAGCTCATAGTAGTAACCTGGCCAGCACAGTAGCCATTAGTCAACCAGCTCATAGACACAGCATAGCAGCTACAGACTGTAAGATATTACTATAATTAAATTAGGGCTGGGCAACGTTAACGCGGTAACGGTGCGTTAACTATTGAGGTCAGTATAGCCCGACAATTTTGTTAACGCTTAACGCAGCATTTTTTTTTTTTTAAATATTTTTTATGACTGGTGTTCGTACTTTTATTTTGAAAGCGTAAGTCGGGATCGTCGCGGCCACTCATTGGTCGCTGCTCTCCCTGGTAGTCGAGTTCAAACAGGAAAGGAAACACGGGAGAACGGTATGTTTACAATGGATAACAAATGATAAATATGCAGAAAGGCGAACTTTTGAATGGACATTTTCGCTATAAAGTGTCACAAGATGGGCTACTGGACAAAACCACAGTTGTGTGCAACCATTGTCAAGCAGAATTTGCTTATCATCGAAGCTACACAAGCCTAAGCTCAATGTTCTGGTTAGTGTAGGATATGTACTGGCTGTTTTTTTTTCTTTTTGACATTCTCATTTTATAGGCCTATCAAACAGGATAACCTTAATGACCTGTGAGCTGTGATGCATTTCAGTTTTGGATTATTAACTTAGCTCTTTGTTTTAGATTTACTTCACAATCCTGTAACTAGTTTTCTTGCAGAGAATTCAGAACAATAAATGAAAGAAAAGGAAAAGTTGACAATAATGACCTGGCAGTAGTGCTATATCTGAGTTTTATATTTGATTTGCTTCTTTCAGTTGACATTTTTGACACAATTATTTTGAAAAGGAAATGAACTTGGATTTATTTGACAAAAGACCTTTTGTGTACTGGGTACCGTTTTCTGTTGTTATTTATTTTTTACAGTTTCTCATTTTGATATGCCAGTGGTTTTATTTGATGTCATTAGAGTGTTTCAGTTGAATTTTACATTTTCTAATATATGCAACGTTCATTTAGTTACATTTTTAAATAAAACTTTGTTTGAAACAGCTTTTGAATTCATTTTTGTATTTTATATACCATTTTTGGGTTTCGCGCGCTATGCGATTAATCACGATTAATCACAGAATGTCATTGAGTTAATGCGATTAAGAATTTTTATGTTTGCCCAGCCCTAAATTAAATATAATGGAATTGTGGGGTTATTTGTTACTGTCATCTCCACTAGGATGCTTCAGTAATAGGGTGGTTTATGAAAGCATCTTTTTTTTACTTTTTCCATTTTTTGCTCTTTGAATGTACTTTGAATGTATCTTTTTCTAAATAATACTATATAAAATAATCTGTATTTTACAACATGATTTGAAATCAGAGTTGCTTCTCAGCTGTAAGTCACTTTGCATTACGTTTAGCAAAGACTTTTATCCAATGTCACACAATGTCATGCATTATCCACTCAAACATGAACACCCTTAGTCCTCCTCCCTCCTCACCTTTCTCCCTGGCCTCTCTCCTCCTCTTCTCCTCCAGGTCCAGCTTGCTGACGGGCCTCCGGTGCTGCTGCAGGAACTCGTCGTAGATCAGTGCGGGTTCGGGCCCCAGCCGTGGGGGTGGGGGCCCGTGCAGGAGGCCCTTGTAGGGCCCCCCAGCAGCGGCGACGGCGGCAGCCTTGAGCGAGGCGCTGAGGTCCCCGTACTGGCTGCTGAGGCTGACCGCTGCCCTCTGCTGGCTCAGGAAGCTCTGCGTGGACTTCTCCAGCTCGGCCAGGTAGGCGCCCGGCTCCGGGAAGCAGCCGGCCGTCAGCGGCCCCCGCATGTGGGGGTACCTCTCCAGGCCATCCTTCCTGACCACGCTTCGGGACACCTCCTCAGGCCTCTCTGGCTTGGCAGGGGGGCCGCCATTGCTGGAGCCTGGCGGGAGGTGCGCGGAGGTCAGCCGGCTAATGTCGAAGTGGGGCCGGGTGAGTTCGGGGGGGTCGTGAGCGGAGGAGGAGCGGCGCGAGTCGGACGACGGGCTCTCGATGAGGGTGGCCGGGTTCCAGAGGGTGGTGGGGGGCGGAGGGTGGTGCGGGGGCGCATGCTGCTCTCGAGGCTGAGGTTTGGGGGAGATGAGGGGCGGAGGGGCACCCAGGTGGGGGTGGAGGTCCCGGACATCACGACCGGCTGGATCATGGTGGTTTGAGACAGGTCTGAAGGGTGAAAGAAAGAAAGAAAGAAAGAAATAAAGAAAGAAAGAAGATAACGCTTTAGCTGACTTTTTCAAACACAAACACACATTTCAGAAATACACACACACACATTTCAGAAATACACACACACACATTTCAGAAATACACACACACACACACACACACATTTCAGAAATACACACACACACACATCACAGAAACACACTCTGGGGCAGGCTTGATCGGAGCACAGGAGGAGAGCCCTTGAGCAGCAGAGGGATTTGTGCTCTTTAGACCACACTGAGCCCAGCTTCAGCAGGGAACCTTTACCACCCCACTGTCTGACTAAATGGCCCCTCAAACACACACACTCACACACACACACACACACAATAAACACACACACACACACACACACACACACACAGGGGATCACCACCCCAACATGGACCATAGAAAGATGGAAGTGATAGGAAGTACAAAATAATGTTTCTCTCTCCTTCTCTCCCTCTTGTTTAGCTTCTCCTCTCCTCCTTCAGCTCCACTACCCCGCCTCCCTTCTTCATCCCTCTAATTCTACAAAGCTGGCTCATTAGGCTGCAATCCCATTCTGCCTCTCTCCCTCCGATCAGATAATCTCATCTGAGCGCGCTCTGTGGGCCGCCTGTCTGAGTGCTGGGGTTATGCGGGGGCTGGCAGAAGAGGAAGGAGGGTGAGGTGTGTGTGTGTGTGTGTGTGTGTGTGCTTATGTGTATGTGTATGTATGTGTGGCTGTGTATATGTTCCTGTGTGTGTGTGTGTGTGTGTGTGTGTGTGTGTGTGTGTGTGTGTGTGTGTGTGTGTGTGTGTGTGTGCTTATGTGTATGTGTATGTATGTGTGGCTGTGTATATGTTCCTGTGTGTGTGTGTGTGTGTGTGTGTGTGTGTGTGTGTGGCTGTAGGCCTGCGTGTGAGTGTGTGCATGTGTGAGTGTGTGCATGTGTGTGTGCGTGCCTGCGGGTGTGTGTGCGTGCCTGCGGGTGTGTGTGTGTGTGGCTGTAGGCCTGCGTGTGAGTGTGTGCATGTGTGTGTGCGTGCCTGCGGGTGTGTGTGTGTGTGTGTGTGTGTGTGTTGGGGGCTCTTTATAATTATCGGTGCGGCTCCTCCACGGCATGGCAGACGGCGTTAAAGCCGTTCATTAGAAGCTGACCCCCTAATGCAGGAGCAAAGCCGGGGCCAAATGGCTCCTGTTACACTGGGCTTGGAAGGGGGGAAGACAAAGTGCCCAGCTTGGAGCTCAGGGGGCTGGGAAGGGATTACTGAAGGTGTGTGTATGTGTGTGTTTGCGTGTGTGTGTGCGTTTGTGTGTGTGCATGTGTTTGTGTGTGTGTGCGTGTGTATGTATGGGTTTCTGTGTGTGTGTGTGTGTGTGTGTGTGTGTGTGTGTGTGTGTGTGTGTGTGTGTGTGTGTGAGTGTGTGTGTGTATGTGTGTGTATGTGTGTGTATGTGTGTGTGAGTGAGTGTGTGTATGTGTGTGTGTGTGTGTGTGTGTGTGTGTGGCAATGTGTTTGTGTGTGTGCATGTGTGTTTGTGTTTGGGAAGGGGAAGGAGAAAGGAATGGAACAGGCTAAATCATAGCAACAGAGCTGCTCTGATAGAGCCTTGGCCAGCTCAGATGCGCTCCTCAGACTGTGCCTCTCACACTTTCTCTATTCAATTATGCAACCACTTCCTGGTGCAGTACGAAACACACACAGTTGCCAGCGCTTCACAGAAACGCGGTGACAACTTCAAATTCGATGCCCCGCTTGCGACGAAATGCTCACTGCTGTCCACATCACAGGCTGGCAGGAGCTGTCACATTTCTGAGGACATCGCCAACAAAAAAAGAAAAAGAGAGAGGGAGATGAAACAGCCTCCCCACTCCCCCCACCACCACCTCCTCCATACTCAGGCACCCATCTTCCTCCTACCCTCCCCTCCCCTCCACCCCCTCCATGTCTGGAGACACATCAAAGGGACGCCACCGTCAGGGGAGACAGCCCGCACACAGCTCCAAGTGTCACCGCTGACACGCAGTATAAAAAAATAAAAAATAGAAAACACGGGATGCTTTTCGGGCGATAAAAACTACTTCCTCAGAGCTGAAAAACTCCCACGGCGCTGCCTGGGATCAGAGACGACAGGGAACAAAAGAGAAGGAGAAGGAGAAGGAAGAGTTGGCTCTACCCTCCACGCCTTGACAGTTGCCTTTTTTTTTGGAGGGAGGATGCGAGAAAAACAGACTCCCGTGGAAACTTAAGAAAACATGCTTGCGAGGGTCAAACACCACACGCTGTAACAACACGGCGCCACACAGTGCCATGTCGTTCAATTACCGCTCAAAGCTACGCTGCTAGCCAACAAGATCAAGAGTCTCTGTGACAGGAAAGCAAAAAAAATAAAATAAATAAAAGTCTTGATGCCCATGTAGGCAGTCTACTCATTTGAGCACAAATCGTGGGTTTATTCAAGGCTGCCTAAATTAACTCTGAGTCACACAATCAACAGAGCATACAGCAAATTTGGTTGCAATGATTGAACTACGGGAAACAAACATGGCATGTAATTACATTTCCAGAGTATATTTGTGTTATGTTGTGTTGTGTCGTATATGTGTGTCTGTGCATACATGTATGTGTGTTTATGTGTGTTTTTGTGTATCTGTACATACATATATGTGTGTTTATGTGTGCGTGTGTTTTTGTATGTGCATACATTTGTGTGTTTATGTGTGCACATGTGCCTACCGGTGTCCATCCATCCGCATGTCTGCCCCATCTCCGGGTCGGCCAAGATCCAGGTGCTGCTCCAGCACCTGCTGGCGAAACTCCGACACCTGGTACTGTCTGTCCTCCTTCTCTTGCCGTAGTTTCCTCTGGCGGGCCAGCCAGCGCTCTTCCTCGTTGTTGCGCTGCTGCAGCATGGCGGCAGCAGTCAGGACCCCAGGCCCGTGGGCTCCGGGAGGCCCCAGGTACATGCCGTGCGAGGGAACCAGGCCCGGCACACCGTGGTGGGCAGAACCGAGGGAGGGGTGCAGGCCAGGCTGCAGGGGCTTGGGGGTGGCCAGTGCGGACTCTTTGGTTTTATCTACTGGAGATGGAGAGAGACACAAAAGGTCAAGACTGTGAGTGGGATTTTGAAAAGGTAGGTGTGGGTAAGTGTGTGGAGAAGTGTGTGAATGCCGGATGAGATTATTTTTGGAGTGTTGTGGGATGGGATTAAAGATCTGCCTTCAAACATAAAAAATTACAGACATTATATGATGGGAATTGCATATGAACATAGGTAGGAGTCAAACACCAACACTTTTTTCTAAAATATTTTTTCCTTCCTGACTAACTCTCGGGTGAGACAGAGAGAACTACATGTGACAGGTATGAGCAGTGCTGGCTTTAGGTAGGAAAACATATGTGTCAGCAAGTGTAAGCAGAGTGTGTGTGAGATTAGAGTGTGAGAGTGAAGTGTGTGTAAGAGTGAAGTGTGTGTGAGTGTACTGGATCAGACAGAGAAAGACAGCTACATGTGATGTATGGGGTGGGATATATGGTGCTGGCTTTAGGTAGTACAACATATGTGTGAGCACGTGTAAGCAGTGTGTGTGTGTGAGAGTAGAGTCTGTGTGCCAGTGAAGTGTGAGTGAGAGTCAAGTGTGTGTGAGAGTATTCTCGGAGAGCCAGAGAGAAAGAGCTACATGTGATGGGGATAAATGGTGCTGGATTTGGGTAAGAAAACATATGTGTGAGCACATGTAAGCAGTGTGTGTGTGAGAGTAGAGTCTATGTGAGAGTGAAGTGTGCATGAGAGTGAAGTGTGTGTGTGTGTGTGTGTGTGTGTGTCAGTGTACTGGGAGAGCCAGAGAGAGAGCGCTACATGTGATGGGGATAAACAGTGCTACTTTAGGGAGGAAAACACGTGTGTAGGGAGAGTGTGAAGTGTGTGTGAGTGTATACCGGCTCTGTTGGGGGTGAGTCTCTCTCCGGGCTTGGCCCTCTCCTCAGCCTGTCCCCTGAGACTGTGCAGCTCGGCGAGGTAGTGGCTCTCCATGGCCTTGGACATCTGGAGCTCCTTCTCCCTCTCCCGCGCCGCCTTCTCCCTCTCCCTCTCTCGCTCGCGTTCCCTCTCTCTCTCCCTCTCCCTCTCCTTCTCCCGCTCGCGCTCTCTCTCCCTCTCGCGCTCTCGCTCGCGCTCCAGTTCTTTCTCGCGCTCGCGTTCCCTCTCTCGTTCGCGCTCCTTCTCGCGCTCGGCCTCCCGCTCCCTCTCTTTCTCGCGCTCCCTCTCGCGTTCCCGCTCCCGCTCTCTCCGCAGCTCGTCCTCCATCTGGAGCCTGTGGGGGAATATGATACAGAGAGAGAGAGAGGGGGGAAAGAGGGATAGAGAGAGAGAGAAAGGGAGGGAGAGAGAAAGGGAGAGAGGGGGGAAAAGTGAGAGAGAGAGAAAGATACCGAGAGAGGGCAAGAGAGAGAAATGGAGAGAGAGAGGGAGGGAGAGAGGAGAGAGAAGAGAGAGAAAGAGAGAAGCTTAAATAACACAGCCTCAGGAGGATACAAACATTGATGGTGGAAAAACTGTAAACTCATGAAAACACAGAGGGAGGTCAAATATTTTGGTCCTGTGGATGTCGTTACAATCTAAGCACTCCAGTATTTGCAGGTGTCTCATCTAATACTGCATCCAGGATAGCCGGGTGTGTGTATTTACGTGTGTGTGTGTTTTTGGGTGTGTGTGTGTGTGTGTGTGTGTGTGTGTGTGTGTGTGTGTTTATACCTTTCTGACAGGCGCTCAGACTGCAGACTGGATAGGGAAGGGTGGGTCAGGTCGCCAGGGTAACGCACCCCTGGCAGGTGTAAGGGGACCGCCGAGGGGTGCAGAGGAGGCAGGGCGCCCCCTCCTGGCAAGGGGTAGAAGGGCGACCTCAGTGCAGACAGGCAGAAAGGATCATCCACCCTACAATAGAGACAAAGATAGAGGGGGGGGGGGGGGGCAGAGAGAGAAAGAGAGAAAGAGAGAGAGAGAGAGAGAGGGAGAGAGAGAGGGGGAGAGAGAGGGGGAGAGAGAGGGGGAGAGAGAGGGAGAGTGGAAGGGAGAAGAATAGGAAGGGTAAGGGAGAGTAAAAGGATGAAGAAAACAGGCAGGGTGAGATAGAGAGAGGTGGGGTAGGGACAAAGAGAAAGAGGTACAGAAAGAGAAAGAGAGAGGGGGAGAGACACAGGGAGTGAGGGAGGGAGAAATAAAAGAGAAAGCCATTTGAGTGTGAGTGTGGCCTCCTGTTGGTGCTGTTGCTCCTGTGAACTCTTCATTAACCTGCGTGCTCCCTGTCTCCCCCCTGGCACATTAGTGTCCATCTCTGTCTTAATGAGCTCAGCACCGTCCTGCCAGCTGACCTAAATCACAGGCTCTTGGTGTGTCTGAGCGAATCTGTGTCTTTGTATGTGTGTGTGGATGTGTGTTTGTGTCGATGCATTTTTGTGTCTGTGTGGTGGTGAGTCCATAAATGTGTGTGCATGTTTTTGTGAGTGTGTATATCTGTGTCTTCATGTATGTGTATGTGTGTGTGTTTATCTAGGTCTGAGTGTATCTTTGTGTTCACGTGTGTGTGTGTGTGTGTGTGTGTGTGTGTTAATCTAGGTCTGAGTGCATCTTTGTTTATATGTCTAAGTGTGTCCGTGTGTGTGCGTGCGTGTGTGTATGCGTGCGTGTGTGTATGCGTGTGTGTGTGTATGCGTGCGTGTGTGTGTGTGTATGCGTGCGTGTCCGTGTACGCTGTGCATCCTCTGATACTGCTTGATGGCTCAGCCTTTCATTAAAGCCATTACATGGGCGCTTGTCATGAGCAACAGTCACTGTCACGCATGCTCACACACTCCCTCCATCTCTCTCTGAACACACACCCACCAACCTAATCTCATAGACATGCCAGTCACAGCTCATCTGCCGCAGAACCCTCAAACACACACAGACACATACATCAACAATGCAGCCAGTAAACACACAAACACAGACACGTGCACATGTGAGCAGAGAGACACACACAAACACACACACATAGTCTCTTAAGCAACAAAAAGTATTCATATATTCATATTGTTTGTTTTGTCATCCATCCCTCATTTCAATGTAATTCAGCAATGCTGCAAACACACATGCCATTTTTATCTTACCAAGATACCAAGTTATTTGTAAGCTTGTAATGTGTAGCTGCTAAAATGGCATCAATTCAATGTTGTCAATAGTCAGTTTTTATTGTCAATTCTAAGTCATATGTAGAGAACATACAGAAACTTGAACTGACGTTGTAACATGTCATGTGTGGTTGTACCATTGAATGGTGTAGTGAAGGGCTCCTACCTGTAGGGGTTGAAGGAGGGGTGGGGCAGGTAGCCGGGGTGGTAGTAGGCGGCGGCGGCGGCAGCGGCTGCAGCGGGGTCCAGCCCCAGGGGCAGGGAGGGCATGCGGAGGTCCTCGGCTGTGGCGTAGGGCCGGAAGCCCCGCAGGTACTCCTCCGGAACACCACCAGGGGGCACTGAGTGCGGCATCTGCCTGGGCAGGCTGTGAGGAAGGCGGGAGAAGGGGGAGAGAGAGAAAGAGAGACAGACAGAGACAGACAGACAGACAGAGAGAAAATGAGGTGGGGCACTCCCAAGAAAGGACTGGGCCTTTATTTTTGGACACGCTATGGCAAATTTAAGTCAATTATCAGGCTTTTGACCACAAAGTGGCTTATGCTGTGCTGAATATGAGTGTATTACATAAAAAGTATTTGCCCTTCCTTTGGAAGCTGAAAAGATGACCTTGGGGTGCTAACATCAGCCCTCTCTACCAGTTCAGATGACAGCCGAGTGCGGGAGGATGCTACTGAGCTTTCTGCAGAGCCTAATCCAATTTTAGGTCAATTTCATTTCCACAATGGCTTTCTAAAAAGAGGCATTGTCGTAGTGGTACTTTGGCTGACTAAAGCCCTCCGGAGCAAGGCTATGCTATCATTTTGATGGCAACACTCAACACATCTGAAGATTCAGGCTGCATAATACATCCAGGCCACATGGTGGACATTTTGTTACAGTGTCACGGGAGCAAATGAGCCGAAAAAGAGACGGCAAGGGAAGTACAGTGAGAGGACAAAAGGTGGTGTTCTGTGTTTTGTGTTTGTGTGTCGCGTGGAGGGCGTAGCGTGTGTTTTTCCGAGGTGAAGAGGACAGACGAGGCACGAGCGGTAAACTCACTTGAGGGGCTGGAAGCGGGAGTCAGCCATGACTGCTCCGGGGGCGAGGCCGAAGGCGTAGGGGCTTCCCATGAGGTGCGCCGGCACCGAGGGGCCCCCCTTCTCCTGGGGGAGCGCCGCCTCGGAACTCAGCCGGTCCCTGCTGGAGCCCCGGGGCCCTGACT
>CM059280.1:23032034-23034534 GCA_030347295.1 Setipinna tenuifilis | reverse complement strand
AGCTGCAGCGCTCCTTCTGCCGTTACAGCCAAATACCGCTACGGCCCTCCCTCCCACTCACCATGGGGAGGGAGAGCCAGGGAGGAAGAGAGGGAGGAAGGAAGAGAGGGAGGAAGAGAGGGAGGAAGAGAGGAGAGGGAGAGAGGAAGGGAGAGAGGGAGGAAGAGAGGGAGAGGGAGAGAGTGAGTGAGAGAGTGAGGGAGAGAGTGAGGGAGAGAGTGAGGGAGAAAGAGTATGAGAGAGAGAGCAGGAGCGTGCAAGAGAGAGAGTATGAGAGAGAGAGCGAGAGCATGAAAGAGAGAAAGCGAGGGAGAAGGGGAAGTAAAGAAGGAGGGGGGGGGCTCTCATATCACTGCCTGGAGTGCATTAATAAACCTCTCTCCCACACACACACACACACACACGCACACACACACATACGCACACACACACATACGCACACACACACACACACGCACACACACACACAGAGGCTGTTCACAGTAAATTAGGCGCCAGGCTAGCCAGGCCACAGATGAGAGAGCAGGCAGGCTGTGCATATCAATGCAGAGAGAGGGAGAGCAGAGAGAATAGAGAGAGAGAGAGAGAGAGGGAGGGAGGGAAAGAGGGAGAGAGAGGGAGAGAACGAGAGAGTCAGTGAGTGAGTGAGTGAGAGAGAGAGAGCGAGGGAGGGAGGGAGGAAGAGAGGGGGAAAAAAGAAAGATGGAGGGAGAGAGGGAAGGCAGGATGAAGAGGAGGGGACTGACAAGGATGTACCCAAACCGGGGGGCAGAGGCGGGTGGGGGGGGCTTGAGGGTTGACATGTCCCCCTTTAGCTCTAAGGCCGTGAATCCTAACCCCATCCCCCACCCTCGCCCCAACCCCTGCGTGCTTATACAAGCTAACACCCCCTCTAACCACCACCTCTCAACTCTCAACCCCCACCCTTTCCACCTCACCACACCACCCCACTCATCTAACCCCCCCACCCACCCAGCTCGACCTCCACACCCCACCACCCAAGGGTCACTGCACTAGATCATCAGACAGGCCAGCAAAGCCACAGCTTAGGGGACTAATTGACTTGACAGCTATGTGTGTGTGAGGGAAAGGACTGGGGGGCCAAGGGTGGGGTGGGGGTGGGGGATCTTACTCAAACGTTGGCCTGGACCACCTCCCCTCCAACACACACACACACACACACACACACACACACACACACACACACACACACACACACACACACACTTTACCCCCACCCTTCTTTGCCAAGCTCAGTGGACAAATGGAGCCAAGCAGACAGAGCTGTCTTTGTTCTGGAGATGTGGGGGGACATTAGGGAGGGTCCTGTGTGTGACTGAATGTGTGTGTGTAGAGAGGCTGTTTGTGTGTGTGTGTGTGTGTGTGTGTATGAATGAGAGAGGTTTTTGTATGTGTGTGTATGTGTGTCGCAATGTGTGTGCAAAGGGTACCTATTTGTGTGTGTATGCCTGAGAGGGGTATTTAGTTGGGAGTGTGTGTATGTGTGTGTGTGTGTGTGTGAGAGAGTGTGTATGTGTATATGTGTGTGTGTGTGTGTGTGTGTGTGTGTGGGTTTGTGTTTGTGTGAGTGTATGTGTCATCCTTTGTGGAGGCTCCCGGCTGCTGCACTGTGACCCGGCCCAGTGAAAGAGGCTGCCTCTCTGGACCTCAGGGTGGCTCTGACGCCCCTGCGCCTGCTCCCGTGCCCCCTGCCTGCCCCAGCCCCCCCCTCGACCCCCCTCCCCTATCACCCCCTCCCCCTGCTGCCGGGGTGGCCCCTTTGAGCTGACAGGGACGCCAGCCTGGCCCCTGCAGAGCCCTCACTCCCCCTGACCCCCCTTCCCCACCTCCCACACACACAAACACACAGTCACACACGCACATACATACACACACAGCACCCGATCTCTCCCACCGTCCTCGCCTGACCTGCACCTCCACTGATGAAAACAATGGAGCACATGGTGGCCATTGTGTGTCCACCCTAATGTCAAGAACACTGCCACTGGTCCTCGACCCTGTTGGTGTGCTACGCTCTCTGCCTCCGTGTGTGTGTGTGTGTTTGTGTGTGCGTGTGTGAGCCTGTGTATGTGGGGGGTTGTTAAGTAGGCATGCCTCTGGGGTCTGTTAAATGTGCTGCCATACTGGGAAGAGAGGCTTGCGTTTGCTTTCCTCTCTAGCATACGCCACATTCTGTTTGTAGCAACACAAGCAGAGCCCCACTGCAGCTGCTAGCGTGCCACGACTAGCATCAGGATCAGCATTAGCATCATGCACATGCTAGGAGTGCATGGCTCTGGGGGAAGGGGCAAAGGGGGGGGGGGGGCAGGATTGTGATGGTGGCTGAGACATAACCCCCCCACCTCCCCTCCCACACACAACCTTCCCATAAACACAACCCCCCCCTCATCCCAATGAGGACACAGCCAACCTTTGACCGCTGGTCTCCTTTTAAGCGGGGGCTAATGTGGTAGGGCAGAGAGAGGGGCTCTGTGGGTCA
>CM059280.1:23022034-23027034 GCA_030347295.1 Setipinna tenuifilis | reverse complement strand
TGTGCTGAGAGCGTGTTCAGAGGGGCCTTTACATCGCTAAGCTCTGCTCCTCTCCTCTCTCCTCTCCTCTCCTCTCCTCTCCTCTCCTCTGCTCGCTCGGTGCTAAATGCAGATTCCAGCCCATGCCTGACTGAGTCAGCAGCAGCCAGCTAAGAGGCCTTGACACATCTCCGTGCAGAAACGCTGTCTTTAAAGCCTGTATTACAACCCCTCTTGCGTTCTCTCCCTTCTCTCTTTCTCTCTCTCTCCCTCTCTCGTGCTGTCTCTACCGCTCTCTCTCTCTCTCTCTCTCTCTCCCCCTGCTCCTAAACCCTCTCACGTACACACTGACATCGCCATCTGATACGTGTGCTCTCCTACTGTTAGAGGTTTTTTCCTTTGACCCCCCGAGGGCTTCTAAAAATGCATCCTGACCGCCTACGTTGCACTTATTAGCGTGTGTGTGTAGGTGTGTGTGCGTGCGTGTGTGTGTGTGTGTGTGTGTGTGGCAAGGGGGGGAGCACCAGAGCACCTGTTGGTGACACCTTCAGTGGCACCTCTGACACCCCTCCTCCAGCTCTTCTCCAGATATAACTGCACTTCCTGTGGAAACAACCAACCTCCCCCCCCCCTCCTTAATCACCTCCACCCACCTCCTCTTCCCTCTGCTACGCTATAACACCTCAGCACCTCCCTGCTGTGAGCACTCACTTCAGAACCCACAGCCGCCCAAAACAAACACACAACCGTGTATGGTTTTTTTTTGTTTTTTTTGGTCCATAACACACATTTGCATGAATGCAGGCCCGCAAACAAACACACACACACAGATACACACACAGATACAGACACAGACTATCTGTCTCCCTGACACACAGACACACATACACACACACACCACAAATATGCATGCTGACTACTATCAGCTGCATAGCTGGAGGTCAGTTGAGCGACTTGAATACATGGTGGGCTACCTGCTTTGGCTCACTGGTCCAAGTGAAAAATCCGCCATCCACCATCCTCTAGCCTAGGCACCTCCAGCCTGCAGCCTCACCTGAGGCTTTCCCACACCACACCACACGCACCTTCTAACCCCCCCTTTCCCCACCACCCCCACTCGTGTGTCGCCTACATCCAGGAAGCGCCCCCTAGGCGTACATCTTTGAGCACGGAAAGGTCCGGAGGGATGGCATGCCGAGGAAGAGCAGCCTCTTACTGACTGGAGAAAGAGCCGGGGAGAGAGAGACACAGAGGGGGGGGGGGGGGGGGGGGGGGGGGGGGGAGCGGATGAACGAGGGAGCGAATGAACGAGTGGAAAAGATGTAACAGGCTTGATCTGTGTGACCTCTCGTCCTCAGGTGAAAACAGCAAAAAGCTGCGTTAAGACCCCCCTTCCACCGCTTGCCCGTGTGCCAAGCCTGTACAGAGGCGATTAAGTGTTGCGTCCCCAAAGAGGTATTGACATTTTGGAAGGAAAAAGCTTTTAAGGGAGTGCGATAACACGGAGGAGGGCCAGTGGGGAGAGAAGAGAAGAGCAGAGCACAGGAGAGGAGAGGAGAGGAAGAGAGGAGAGGAGAGGAGGCTCTCGCCAGACTGTTGGATGCAGTAATTACTACGACTGCTGCAAGAGGGACTAAACGCTTGTCATTAAAGATTTACAAGGGCGGATGAAACCTGTGGCTGTCTCTCTCTCTCTCTCTCTCTCTCTTTCCTTTCCTCCTTCTCACTCTCCTTTCCTCTTTCTCTCTCTCATTCTTTCTCCCCTCTCCCCCTCTCGATCTCTCTCTCCCTCCCTCCTTCTCTCCCTCCCTCCCTCTCAGGCACACCTTAGGAGGAGTAGGCAGGCAGACAGGCCTGTGTGCCATAGGGATCTATAAGGCCAGTAAGGTGCTAATTATCGACCTCACTACTCCACACGCCAGGCTCCAGTTTCATGACACTTTCCTGGACGCCCACGTGAAGCATTTCACTCATACACATACACACACACTGACTGACACACACACACATACACTTACACACATGTTCTACACACATGTTCTGCCCCCTCCAACCCCCAGCCCCTGTTAGGCGAGGGGGGGTGGGGGTGGGGGGTGAGTGGTTGAGTCTGCCACAGCAGACAGGTGAGGATGTACCATCAATAGAGGTCACAAGGTTGACCGTGCTACTTAAAACGCTGCCATGACGACGTGAGGACTGCGGGCGTTTAGACAGAGCCTGCACTCGATACTGGGAGAAAAAATCTATTCACAGCCCACCTTGGAAGATGGGAGGAAGATGGGAGGAAGTGGGAAGGAGGAGGGAGAGAAAGACAGAAGGACAGACGAGTGTAAAGAGCAAGGGAGTAAATGGAGAGATGGGTAAGGGGGAGGAAAGAAGGGGAAGAGAGAAGAGGTGGTGACACGGTGACGTGAGGTGATGCGTTGCGGAAGTGTGTCTGGTCCGCACAACAGCAATTAGTGGCCTAATCCCATGAAGAAGGGACATTAGTCTCCCCACCCCGCTCGCCCACTCCCGCAATCAATAGTCACTCAGCAGCAGCAGCAGCACCCAGGCAGTTAATACAGCCGCCACCGTCGTGACACGCTGGATTCACTCCCAGCTGACACCACCAAAGGGAGGGAGTGGCAGATAGAGAGAAAGAGAGGAGAGAGAGAGGGATAGAGAGAGAGACAGAGAGAGAGAGAGAGAAGGGGAGAGAGAGAGAAAGAGAGAGACGGAAAGAGAGGAAAGGAGAAAATAAAACCAGGAAGAAGATGAAGAGGGATGGTGAGTGCAGTGTTGTGTTGTGAAAAGAGACAGAAAAGACGGCGAGGGACAGAAAGTGAAGCAGAAAAAAATAAAAACAAGGGAAATAGAAAAAAAAAGGAAAAGAGGGAAGGATCATGACATGAGTGAGTGAGTGAGAATGTGACGGAGAACAAGCAGTGGCACGGCAGGATGTGTCATCGCAGATCAGGCACCAGAGGGTAAACAGAGCACGTGAGGGACCTCCATCAGCAGCCATGCCAGCGTGACTAGCTAAAGCCCAGCTAGCATCCACCAAACAAGCTCAACATCACTTGACACTTCAAAGGGAAATGATCATCTGAAGGAGTGGATATAAAAAACACCCGTGTCATTTTTGTATGTGGCCCATTTTTGGGGACATGGTCTAGTGACTAAAATGGGTAGGGTAACTTGAACTGCGACATACAGGTCTGAATACAAGAGAGAAATCCTTTAGCTTAGCATCTAATAAAAGGCTTGCTGATTACTCCGAGTTACCTTAGCAGAGACTAAACCATGAGCTTGGAACGCAGTCCAGGTGTGTGTTGCCGACATGATGGTCATGGGTCCAGGTGAAGTTGACGAAAATAAGGGTTGGTGGGTGTTGGGTGGGGGGTGTTCCTTTATAACTAAAATGAGGTGAGAAATCTCTCATTACAATATGTAACCACCATATCACCACATCACAAGACACCACAACACATCAACAAAATCATCATCATTATCACCCTCATCTCCCACACACACCGACCTGCCATTTCCTGCCCTCACAGTTGTTTTCACGCTCTTACAGTGCAGATAAACCCAGCGGGTATCACTACAGCTAAGCAGAAAGACTCTAGACAAACACACACAATCGCAAATGCAGCCACCTATACAGACAAAACAAGAGCGTCAAATATGCCCAAAGCTTTCACTTCTGCATTCTTCTGCATTCACACCTCTAACTTTCTCTTGTTTTCCCCCAGCCACTGGAATCGAAAGAGCACAATAAAAGCTACAATCAAACAGCAGTAATCTGGACCCGTCATGCACACATACTCGCGCTCTCTCTCTGTCTCACACACTCACACACACACTACAGACTTCTGAAGACAAAACAAGAGCGGCAGTGGCAATGAAAGCGTTAACCACAAACAAAGAGCACAAGGCAGTGGCTTGGGCTTGCAAAGAGAATCAGCCTCAGCCGGGGATAAATCTCTCTCTCTTTCTCTCTCAATCGCTTGCTCGCAGGCACTTTCTTTATTTTTCTCTCTCCCTCACACACACACAAACACACACACACACACTCTTTCTCTTGTTTGCTTCGTCAATGATTCCCTCTCTGGTTTGTTGCCTTTTTAACAATTTTACACCCCCCCACTCTCCACACACACACACACACACACACACACACACACACACACACACACACACACACACACCTCCCCCCTCTGTCTCTCTGAAGGTTTGCTGTAGGTACAGAGAGAAGCAGGACACACTGAATTATTCAGCAGGAGAGATGCCATAAGCAGGTGAAGAGAGAGAGAGAGAGAGAGAGGGAGAGAGAGAGAGAGAGCGGGAGGGGGGGGGTATGTTGGGAAAGACAGACAGTTAGAGAGGGAAGATGGCAGAGAGGAAAATGGAAAGATGGAGCAAAACAGAGCGAGAGAGAGAAAGAGAGAGAGGAAGAGGGAGAGGGAAAGAGAGAGAGAGATGGAGGGAGAGAGAGAGAGATCTTTCTGTCTCGTTTAATTCTGTTCTCATTTTCCCCACCGGCGGCATTAGCGCCCTAAACCAGGCCCCAGTTCCTCATCGTAGCCCTATCCCCCCCTAACCTGCAGACACTTATCTGCCTCCCTCACCCCCCCCCCCCTGCTCTGCCCCCGCACTTCTCCTCTTCTCCTCTCTCTCATCCTACTTTCCCCTTCATCGCCTCCTCATCCCTTTCTTCCCCTGTCCTCTCCTCTCCTCCTCTCCTCCTCTCTCCTCTCCTCCACTCTTGGTTCAAATCTCCGGTTGCCTGCGCATTGGATCTGTCAGGCAAGCATCCATTTTTTATGCATACATTTACAACACTTACAGGCAGTTTAAAGCTGGGGGAGCCGGCCCCGGGAAGCACGGCAGTATGTCAGGGAGACAAGGGTGGGGCACGGCTGGGAGAGGAGGCTGAAAGGGGGGTGGGTGGAGGTGGAGGTAGGGGTAGGGGTGGTGGTGGTGGTGGTGGTTTGTGGGGGTGGGGGTAGGGCTCTCCCCCTGTGGGGCTGTTATTT
>CM059280.1:22992034-23017034 GCA_030347295.1 Setipinna tenuifilis | reverse complement strand
CACCCTTCCACTCCGCTCTCCCCAGGTGGCCAGCCAGCCAGTCTGGACAAATGAGTCATGCCGTCCCCCTGCTTCCTTTGCCCACCACCTACAGCACTCGGCCATTGCACACAAAACAACTAGCAGCTGGGGAGGTTTGGCAGCCTGCGTGTGTGTGTGTGTGTGTGTGTGTGTGTGTGTGTGTGTGTGTGTGTGTGTGTGTGTGCCAGTGTGTACACGCCCCTGTGTGTCTGTGTACATGTGCGTGTGCGCCAGTGTGTACACACCTCTGTGTGTCTATGTACATGTGTGTGTGTGTGTGTGTCTGTGTGTACGCCATTGTGTACACGCCTGTGTGTCTGTATACGTGTGTGTGTGTGTGTGTTCAGGTTTTTTTTGTTCTTGATGCTCAGCCTTAATCATAGTGTATCTTCCCCCTCAGCCTTTATTTACACACCACCCACGGCCAGCGCAGGAGACTGGGCCTCAGCCTCGGCTTAGAAGATGGCCGACACAGAGACGTGACACCATGGCCAACCCACGGACAATGCAGCCAAGAATACACCACACACAGACGCAAACACACACACACACACACACACAAACACACACACACAGGTTGCTCGCAAATACCACATCTCCCCAGTTGAAACTGAATTGAAAATTAAAATCACGCACTCTTTGAGAAAAAAATAGACACACACTCACACAACTCATTCCTCTGAAACACCTACACATAGGTCAGGATTTTTTTTAAACATAATTACTCACACAAACACAAACACACACACAAACACACACACACAAACACACACACACAAACACACAAACACACACACACACACACACAACCCTTGTGTGTATGTGTACGTGCCGAGCCAGGCATATTTGTCGCAGAGAGGCAAAGTGAAGGTGGGCCTGGTGAGTACCTCAGCCTGACTCTAGAGACAGAGTGCCACTTCCGGTACATTCTGCAGATTCGTCACCCTAGACGGAAGATTACAAGCGCTGGCATAGTGGCTTTTTTTCCCTCTCTCTTACGAATACCACACCCCCACTTCAAAGGCTTTCAAGGAAAAAATATGCACACTCTGAGAAACACACACGCACACAGACATCCACACGCACACACACACACACACACGTACACACACACATTTACCACCAAAGAAGGGGGTGCAGCCTTTGTGTGGAGGAGTGTGGTGAGAGAGAGCGAGTCAGAACAGTGAGAAAAAAAAAAGAAAGAAAGGCAAGAGATAGAGTGAGTGAGACACAGACAAGCAGACAGATAGATAGACAGATAGATAGATAGATAGAGATGGAGAGAGAGGACGAGTGAAGATTTGTTAAACACTGGGACTGCACTCCTTCACAGGATAAATAAATCACAGAGCTAGGCACTGATTTCTCTGCTAGAGGGATGGATAGAGGAATAACAGAGAGGGCTGGGGGCGGGGGGGTGGGCAGAGAGAGAGAGAGAGAGTCAGGGGGGGGCACAGAGAGAGAGAGAGAGACAGACAGAGAGGGTGGGGGAGACAGAGAGAGAGGGATGGATGGGAGAAAAAAGTACAGGCAGTGCTCTCTCTTACTGACACGGCTCCATTAACAGAGAGAGAGGCAGTGGTAGTTTCTGAGAGAGATAAAGGGATGGATAAAAAGAAGTGAAATTAAGAGAGAGCGAGGGATGGGGGACGGAGATAGATAGAAAGGGGGGAAGGTGCAGATAAAGAAATCCATCTCTGGCGAGACACAAAAAAGGCAAAACGAGCCCACTCAAGTATGGGTGGAGGTGGGAGCAAGAGGAAGAGTTGATTGCCTGTGTGTGTGTGTGTGTGTATGTGTGAGTGAGGAGGGGGCGGTGTGTATGAGAGAGAGCGTGTGGTGTATGTGTGTGTGTGTGTGTATGTTTGTGTGTATTGTTACACACACACCATGTTGCACTGCTAGAGCTGGCTGTGTGTGTGAGTGTGTGTGTGGATGTGTATGTGTGTGTGTGTGTGTGTGTGTGTGTGTGTGTGTTTGCCCCTCTCTCTGCTGGGAGGCTCTGCAGGGGTGCGGAGCCGCGGTGGTGGGATGGAGGCTCTAACTCAAGCCTGCTGTGTCCCCAACACTCCCTCTCCAGCTGGGCCACACCAGACCAGTGCCCCCTTTACCACACACACACTCAGACACACTCACACACACACTCACACACTCAGGAGGGTGAGCTCTGAGGAGGGAGGTTCTGTTCTTGTGGTTTCATGTGTGTATGTGTATGTGTTTGTGTGTGTGTGTGTGTGTGTGTGTGTGTGTTTATGTGTGTGTGGTTGTGAACATTATCAGTAGGACCCCTGGGGAGAACTTGTTTAGAGGAAAGGGCTGAGGGCATGAAGTGATATTAAGGAAAGATGGTCTCACACACACACACACACACACACACACACACACACACACACAATCACTCAATCATACACACACATGCATGTGTGGGGACACACACACACACACAAACACACACAGACCAGTGTAGTCTGGTGGTCAGGGGCGCATACCAACATCCGCACTCACTTCTAAGGCAGACTCACCCACAATAAACACAAAGCCACTGCATTCACTCATCACAGACAGCCAGATGGGTGCATACACCCACGCACAAGGATTCCTCATCTTGTTTTGTTTCACACACACACTTATACTTACACACACACTCACACTGTCATACACACACACACACACACTGTCATACACACACACACACACACGCACTCACTCACACACACACACTCACACGCACGCACACACACACACACACACACACACACACACACACTCACACACACACTCACACACACACTCACACACACACTCACACACACTCACACACACACTCACACACACACTCACACACACACACACTCACTGGGATGATGCAGGAGCGGCTGTCGGGGCTCCAGTGAGTCCTAAGAGGGGGAGGTTGTTTATTTCCTTTAGTCTGCCTGCAGTTCACAGAGCAGACCCCTGGCCCTCACACCCACGCCTGACTGAGCCCCGAGCCCCAGTGCACGCTTACACACACAACACACACACACACACACACACACACACATGCATACTGACACACACACACACACACACACACACAGGCTTCCCTTCTGATGATGCTTTACTGTGCACTCCTGAACCATGACCGAAACAACTGAACCAGAGACCCAAGCATTCTCACACACAGACTCTCACACACAGACACACACACACAGGCACACACACACGAACACACACACACACACACACACAAATAGAGAAGCCCCTACACGTAAACTTTTGTTTTTTGCTGCAGCATCTAGACAATCCTTTCTCCAAACTTGTCCCCAAGCCCAGCTCCAGGCCACTCTCGGCCTCTCCACGGTCATCCCTAATCACACACGGCACCTTACCTCAGCTCAAGTCTTCAGGCAAGTCCTCTTACATCAGCCACCCAGGCGGGCCTTGGCTCAGACCAGACAGACAGACAACAAGCAAGCCCCTGTCAAGTGACATCAACAGCCACCGAGAAAACCCTGGCTGCCCCCCCACCTACAGTTTGGGTTAAAACCTTTCGAAAAGGAACGGCGTCCCGGTAAACAGGCTGGGCGAGCCAGCCCCCTTTTAAGTGGGTTACTGAGTACAGCCCTCCAACCTCCATTCACCCCCCCGAACCCTCTGCCTTCCCCTCTTCCCCTCCCCTGGCCCTTTGCTCTCGCTCTGGGCCAAGTCTCCCTGGAGACTCTGCTTAATTCAATCCAGTGTGAATGCCACTTAAGGGGCTATTAGCGACTCGGAAAAGAGACACTGACAGCCATCTCAACCCCTGACTCGCATCCTCGCTCCTCCGGAAGACAGAGAGAGAGAGAGAGAGAGAGAGAGAGAGAGAGAGAGAGAGAGGTACGAAGAGAGACAGATACAGAGAGAGAGAGCGAGAGAGACAGAGAGAGAGACAAAGAGAAAAAGAGAGAGGTAGGAAGAGAGAAAGCGTGTGAGAGAGAGAGTGAGAGAGGTAGGAAGACAAAAAGAGACAGAGAGAGAGAGAGAGCGAAAGAGAAAGAGAGAGTGGTAGGAAGAGAGAAGCACAGAGAGAGAGAGAGAGAGAGAGAGAGAGAGAGAGAGAGAGAGAGAGGTACGAAGAGAGACAGAGACAGAGAGAGAGAGCGAGAGAGAGAGAGAGAGACAAGGAGAGATGAGGAGAGCAGCCGCTGGTCACAAAGGGCTGCAGCGTCTCGGGACATCTGTGCCCAGGATGGAGGAGGGAGGGCAAAGGTGAGGGGTCAGGGTCAGGGTTGGTAAAAGATGGAGGTGCGGGGGGCAGGGGAGAGGAGGGGAGGGGAAGGGAGGATTGCTAGAGGATAAAGATGGGGATGGGGGCGCTGGTTCTGGCAGCGCTGTGCTGGGTCGGATTGGGTCGGGTTGAATTGGGTTGGGGACTGACCTCGGGGTTCCTCGGCCTGCTTGGCCAGCTTGCGGAGGGCGGCGGCGAATCCGGAGTGGGCCGACTGGGCCGCCGGGCTGCCATTGGGCACGATGGAGCCGTTGAGCGGCGACGGAGTGAGGGGGCTGACCGTTGCCGTGGTGCGCGTTGCCGTAGAGATCATTCCTAAGGAAGGTGACTTTGGCTCATGGCTCATGCCTGCAGGAATGAGGGAGGGAGAGGAGAGGAGAGGAGAGGAAAAAAAAGAGAGAGAGAGAGGAAAAAAAATGATGAGTGGCACAGGATGTGAGGGGGTGTCTGATTACGTCGTCACTACAACGGAGTCAGCCACACACACACACAGTCAGTCCGTCAGTCAGTGTTGAGTCATGCAGTGAATAACCAGCCCCAGGTTAAAGACTCACTCACACACACACACACACACACACACACATAGACACAGACATAGACACAGTGTGTCTGTACTTTTGTAGGGCCCACAGTCTGGACATATACAAACACACACACACACACGTACACACACGTACACACACAAGGGCAGCTGTGGGTAGGAGGTTAGAGGTTATGCCCAAGGTCAGGCAGCCCAATGGCAGGTCAAGACGACTGTGTGTGTGTGTGTGTGTGTGTGTGTGTGTGTGATAAGTTAGAGGTGTGTGTGTGTGTGTATGTGTATGTGTGTGTGTGTGTCTCTGCCCTAGATGTCTGCATCCAGCAGTGTCTTTGTTCCCACAGCAACACAGCCATGCCCTCTACAGCCAACCACACACACAAACAAACACAAACAAACACACACACACACACACACAATATTTCCATGCCACAGCCTGACAGCATTACACAGGACGCATCAGCCTTACTGGCTGTTTGGCCATAACCATTATCTCCATAACCACCACTGCTGTTCTCACCCCCCACCCCTCTCACCCCACCCCACCCCATCGTCATCATCATCATCATGACCGCCTACATACACACTGCCGTCACCATCTCCTCGTCACCACAGCGAGGCGAGATGGTTACATTTCACCCCGTCTCTGCACCCCCCCCCCCCCCCCCCCTCCCCAGGCCTTCCCCTGACTAAGCACGCTAGCAGACGAGGTCAGGGTGCGGAGCAGTTGTCAGTGCCATCTCACATGTGGGACAGCACCCTACAGCTAAGTGTCAGACATGAGGCGGCCATCTTGATAGCGGCGCGTGTGGGTCGAGGTGCTGGTGGTTTGTCTAGCAGATCGGGTCAGGCCGGCCTGTCTGTTAAAGAGAGGGGTGCGAGGACCTGGCGGAAACGGGTCTGGCAGTCATGTGGTCGGGTCGGGCCTGTCTCTGCACATTAATATTGTGAGTCATTGTGTTCATGTGCTTGTGTGTGTGTCCATGTGTGTGTGTGTGCCCGAGTCTACAGCATATCAGGCTGCCAAGGGGTCAAGTCTATCACTATAGCAAACTCATCCAAGATCACCCTTGTTTCCTGGTGACACACACGCACGCACACACACGCACACACACACAAACACACACATACACACACACAGACACACACACAGACACACACACACACACACACAGCAACAGTTCCTCATGACAGCATCCGCCACCTAAGCCATGACTCGAACAACAGCGCCTTGACATTTGTGCTAACCCTTGAACGCTGGCTGAGTAACAGGACACCAGTCTAATCCGCAGTGTGAATATATATCTAGGCAGCGCGAGCGCGTCTTCACGTGGCCATCTTTGTGTGTGTGCCACTCTCACGCACTCTCCCATCCATCGCTTATGACAACACACACACACACAGCTCCTCTGCCAACTTCGGTGAGGGTAGGTGTGTGTGTGGGGGTGTGTGTGTGTGTGTGTGTTGGGCATTTCGTAATGTGACAATAATCCAAGAAGTGCCTTCCGTGTAACAGTAGGGGCTTCCCCCATTGCGAATTGCGAAAAAGTACACTCCCTTTCCAGAGAGAGAAGGGGAGTTCCCCAGGTAAGAAACATGGCTGGAAAAGACAAATACTCATTCACACAAGAGATTATGGATCATTGGCAGGTGCTGGAGTATGTGTGTGTGTGTGTGTGTGTGTGTGTGTGTGTGTGTGTGTGTGTGTGTGTGTGTGTGTGTGTGTGTGTGTGTGTGTGTGCGCGCGCGCGTGCGTGCATATTTGTGTGTGCATATTTGTGTGTATTTGTGTGAGAAAAAATAAGGCTACTAAGAAAGGAGGAGGGGGTCCTTGGAAGTCAAACAATTTCAGACCACTCATCTCTCCTCTACTCCGCTCCTCCTTTCTCCTCCCTCACTCTCTTCCTCTTTTGCTATCGGTTTCTCCTCCATTTTTTTTCCTCTTCACTTTTTCCTTTCACTCCTCCTCAGCTTTCAGCCTCTCCCCTCCCTCCCTCCCTCCCTCCCTCCTGCCCTCCTCTCCTCTCCTCTCCTCTCCGGGCTTGACACGTCCAGTGACCTAAGCTGCTGTTGCATCGGCATATTTCCACCTCCCACACACACACACACACACCCACACAGACACACACACCCACATCTTTTTTGGGGTGAGGGATTTACGGGCGTTGGCACTAGGCTCCGTGGTGTGTGTGTGTGTGTATGTGTATATGTATGCGTGTGTGTGTGTGTGTGTGTGTGTGTGTAAGGGGACACCAGCACCACAAGCCAGGCGGAATCCCTGAGCCTCCCATCGCACATGCGCCCCAGTGTTCACTCACTGCTCACTGCACACACACACACACACACACACACACTGCTGTCACACACTGGCACAGTTAACGAGCTGCAACTCACACACACAGAAGCACACACACAGAGTGGGGTCAGGGCAGGGTCAAGCCACACACACACTTACACACACACCCACACCCACACACACACCACCACACCGCCTCCATGGCAAGGCTGGTTCCATGTGTCGTTGCCAATTGATCCGAGTTAGTATCAGTTCACTTAGTGCTTAATATAGGAGAAGGCCTACAGTAGTGTGGGCTTCAAAAATGAAGGGACAACAAAAAGACCAAAAAAAAAAACACACACACACACTCTCTATGTCTGTGCTTTTGTTTGAATGTGTGTGTGTGTGTGAGAGAGAAAGAGAGATAGAGTGAGGGAGGGAGAGCGAGAGAGAATGAATAAGTCATTCTTTTCTCACTTCTTAATGCTTGCTGATAAGTTGGCTGAGGGCGGTATTTGTGAGGTCACAGTTAAGGGAAGTACAACCTGTTTTCAGTTTGTTTGTCTACACACACACTCACAGGATTGGTGAGAAAGGTGATGTTTCCCCAGCACTGTGGCTAACCTCTGTTTCACCCAGTGCACTATGCTTGAACCTCCCCGAGCAATTAATAATGAAATTAACAATGCCACTGCTGCTGCTAGACCGTCAACTCGACCCCAAAACACACACACACACACACACACACACACACACACACTCACACACACACAGTAACCACCCATAAATGTATTCTAATTAAATAAGGGGGCACACAAACTACTTGACACACAGATCACCCATTCACAAGGAGCTTTAAAAAAACCCAATTCAAACACACACACACACTTGCTCTCTCTTTCTCCTCCTTTCTCTCTCTCCCTCTCTCTCTCTCTCACACACACACACACACGCGCGCGCACACACACATACACACACACACAGCTGCTTACAGTCACCACACATGGCTACTGTGAGAGGACTAAAACTCTGTAAATTAGACAATTCATTCATTCATTCATTCATTCATTCATTCATTCATTCATTCATTCATTCACTCAACTGTAACTAACAGGCATACACACAGAAACACAACAAGTAAATACTGCATCTTAGTGTAGTATCTCATATAAGATGTATGCTTGTGTATTCCTAGTTAGTCCTGAACCCTGTAGCCAAGAATCACAATATACACCAACACACACACACACTCCACCACCCATACTAGGTGCCCCCCACACACACACAGACACACACACAGGGAAACACAATGAATTACACAGGCGGGCTGTGGATGGGAAAGAGCCACCACAAGCACTCTTTCCCAGAGCTGAGGCACACAGAATAACCCACAATTTCACAACGACACACAGTAGCTGACAAACGCTCTGAGAAACCACCTCACAACTCGACACCCGTTCTCGGAGAACAGCCGAGTAGCAAGAAAGGAGGAAAAAAAAGAAAAGAAAAGAAAAATAGGAACTTCTCCGAAACGAACACGCGAGCAAATGTTTCACACAGCAAAATGTTCAGTACCTGGTCAAGCAGCTTCAGCCTTGGCAGCAAAACACTCTTGTTCAACACCCCCCTCCCCACACACATACACAAACAAACACACACACACAAACACACACACACACACACACGTAGAAAAAGGACCCCCCTCAGACTAAAGGACGAGAAAAGCGGCGGCTGCTTACTGCACAAAGGACTGGAGCTGCCTCTGTCTCCCATCGCTGCATCTTCAGCCAAGCCCAGTGCTTAAAGAGAGCCAAGGGAAACACCATTTTTTTTCCTCCTCTCCTCTTCCCCGTTTTCTTTCTTTCTCTCCTCTCCCTCTCTCCCTCTCTCTCGCTCTCTCGTTCTCCCTCTCCTTCGCTCGCTCGCGCTCTCTGTAGCTCCCTCGCGCTCCGCTGCTCCCTCTTCACAAAGACCGTTTGGAGCTTATCTAACAAAGCAACACACCACACACCACACACACACACACTCTGCCTATCTCTCTCTCACTCTCGCTGTCTCTCGCTCACTCACTCACTCTCCCCCCCTCTCTCTCTCTGCTGCTCGCTCGCTCACTCACTCACTCACTCGCTCGGTCGCTCTGTCTTTCTCCCTCCCTCTCTCTCTCTCTCTCCCCCTTTCTCTCTCTCCGTCTTTTGCTTGCTCTCTCTCTCTCTCTCTCTCTCTTGCTCGCTCTCTCTCTCCTTGCCTAGTGAAAACAGAAATTCTCAGCCTAGCAGCTGCTGCAATGTCACATGACCTCCCCCCCTCCTCCTCCCAACCCCCCTTCCCCTCTCAACCTATAATTCCTCAGCCATTCTGAGATAACAGAGGCATGCACATGCAGCCAGGGGGGCAGAGAGAGAGAGAGGGAGAGAGAGAGAGAGAGAGAGAGAGAGAGAGAGAGAGAGAGAGAGAGGAGAAAAAGAAAGAGAGCGAGAAAGAGAGACAGGGAGAGAGAGAAAGAGAGAGAGAGAAAGAGAGAGAGAAGAGAAAGAGAGAGAGGGAGGGGGAGAGACACTGAACGAGGCAGAGGGAGGGAAGGAGGGACAGAGGGAGGGAAGGAGGGGGAGAGCAAGGGAGGGGGAGAGTGAGGGAGGGAGGGAGAGAGGGAGGAGGGGGAGAGTGAGGGGGTGACTGCCCCTGAGCGTCAGCTGCCTCCTCTTCCACATGGCCCTGGTGACCAGGCTGACCCCCCACCCCACCCAACCCAACCCCCACCCCCACCCCACCCCCAGAGCTGGAGCAGAGGGAGGGGGGGCAGAGACGAAGAACTACGTCTGACATTACCAAAATAACTCACATGATCAATGACATAAATACAGGATAAAATAAGCAAACAAACAAAGAAAGCATAAGGGCAGGAGAGAGAAAGAAAGAAAGACAGACAGACAGGGCGAGAGAAAGAGAGAGACAGAGAGAAAACAGAAAGAGAAAGAGAAAAAGAGAGAGAAAGACAGAGAATAGAAAAGCGGGGGAGAGACAGAGAATAAAAAGAGTGAATGGGCGGGGTGTTAAAAATTGTGGTGTGTGCACTTTCCCCACCACCACCCTCTCTGAGTGTGGTTGTGTGTGTGTGTGTGCATGTGTGCGTGCGCAAGTGTGTGTGTATCTGAGGAAAGACAGGGCCTTGGGCAGAGGTGGAGGCTTGTTCTGGCATGTCGTAGCTAAGACCTTGCCCCGCAACAACCTCCTCTGCTTCTCCATAAACCCACCCCACACCCCACGGACAAAAATCCGTGTGCCTAGGGTGTGACTAGGAAAACACACACACACACACACACACACACACACACACACACACACACACACACACACACACACACACACACACCACCTGGAAAGAAGATGAATTTCCAGATATAACACCTGAGCAAGTCCTGACCTCAAGGGGGGAGGGGGGTGGGGGGGGAGTGACTCATCATGCTGCTTTGTCGGCTCCAGCAGTGACAGACAGGTGCCAATCTCTCGTCAGTCCAGACCGGCAGCTGACTCAGTGACCAGTCCGGCCCCGATCTGGCCCCCACACGGCCAGAGTCCGCTACTCTTTGGCAACAGGCCAGCTGCACAGACCTTTGCAAAATCGGCACATGTAGAAGAGAAAAGCCTGGAGGCTGGACACACCAAACCCTCCATTACCAGTGCCCCCCCCCCCCCCCCCCCCCCCCCCCCACACACACACACTTTGCTCTCCCTAAACTGATAAAAGGGGAGGTTTTTTAGACGTCAATCCTCTACACATTCCAGGAGCCACGTACAGAAGCATACACACGTGTGTGTGTGTGTGTGTGAAACAGAAGATGAGTAAAAATGTGGGCAACAAAAACACACGCAGGGTGCCGCCTAGTGACAACGAACATTAATTTCACTGCTTCAGTGACCACTGCCTCATTTCCCTCATGTGAGTAGGGGACAAAAATATATAAATGAGGATTTCAGCCTTTATCTCTATCTCTATCTTTATCTGTTATCTCTATCAGAACAGATTTTAAAAAAATTGTTTTGAATGTGATATTTGTTTAAAATAATTTTCATATAGGCGTCAGTTTTGATTCACAAGCGTGAAGTGGAGTGAAGCATGGCAGTGAATGAAGCTCTCTCTCTCTGTCTGTCTCTCTTTTTCTCTCTCTCTCTCTCTCTCTCTCTGTCTCTCTCTGTCTCTCTCTGTCTCTCTCTGTCTCTCTCTGTCTCTGTCTGTCTCTCTCTTCTCTCCCTCTCTTCTGTCTCTCAGTGTGTCTGTTGAGGCAGGAAGCAGTGAGAGAGGAAAAATAGCCCAGAGAGAGCCGCAATGATCTAATCAACGACAGCCTACACACACACACACACACACACACACACACACACACACACACACACACACACACACACACACACACACACACACCATGACTGGGCAATAATGAAGCAAGCATGAACACACCACATGATGGAGGAAGAGAGATAGAGTGAGAGAGAAACTGAAAAAAAAGGAATTAATGAATAAGAGTATTTTTTTCTTAGAAGACATAAAATCTATTAAATAGCACACACACACCCACACACACACACACACACACACACACACACACTTCTTCCTCTCTTACAATCACACACACACACAAACACACACACAAGATCCATATCACTAGGTATGTGAGGGTGCAGGGAAGGGAGAACATCCGACACCATTTCGCCTCCACCATGGAACCTCCCCAGTCAGACAACATGACGAATGACCACAATCAACCTCCAAGCACTATCTCTTCTTCGCCCCCCCCCCCCCCCTCCAGCCCCCAACACCCCCTCCCCTGCTCTCCCTCTCTTGACCTTTGACTGATTAGGTCCCTCTGACAGAGCCTCCTTGGCCCCCTTCCACCCCCCTCATTTCTCCCATCAACTCCCCCCACCACGCACCCCCCCATCCCCCCTCTTCCGGTCGCTCTGCCCCTCTATTCCCGTCTCGCTCTCTCCCTTTCCCTCCTTGGTGCAGCTGCCTCCTCTTGCACTTCCCTTTTTTGTCCACCAGAGGGAGCCAAAGGACATGCTATCCAGGGTCCCCGTGCCTCTCTTCTCGTGCCAACACATCTCACACTCTTCTTGACTTTGCTGAGCAGAGCCATATCACTCGTTCTGGGCCTGCAGGGCTCACATCCTGAGCACCATTTTATAAAAAGTAAAAACAAACAAAGAAAGCTGAGGAGCAAATGCTGACCTGTGTGTATACAAGTGAAGAAAGTCCAAAGACACATAAAATGCCTCTCTGTAAACAAAACACAACTGGACAAACAGACAATCTCCCTCTACAGTAAACAGCAGAGTGTGGTGTGTGTTGAGACATCTGTCTATTGATAAGTCTCTCTCTCACACACACACACACAGACTCTCTCTCTCTCTCTCTCACACACACACAGACTGTCACTCACACACTCACACACACACACACACACACACACACACACACACACACACACACACACACACACACACACACACACACACACACACACACACACAGAGTAAATCCCCACGGCTCCGCTGTGACCTGGTCCACTGTTGAGATAATGCAGGGAGGCTTTCCAGGCAGTTAATCTTTAACCAGGAAGAGATTTGCCTATCAGCTTGTTAAAAGAAGAGCATGTGGCTATCTCCTGTTATTCAGCCTCCTATCACTCTACCTGGCCAGAGAGGGGAGGATGGAGAGAGAGGAGGGAGGGGGGGAAGAGAGAGATATGGAGAAGGAGAAAAAAGAGAGAGAGATGGAGAGAGAGAGAGAAGAGAGAGAGAGAAGAGAGAGAAAAAGAGAGAGAGAAAGAGAGAGAGAAAGAGAGAGAGAGAAAAAAAGAGCCAGAGACAGGGAGAGAGAGACAGAGAGAGTGTGTGAGACAGAGCGAGAGAGAGAGAGAGAGAGAGAGAGAGCGAGGAGGGGGGAGGGGCAGGCAGAAAAAGACATATCTATCCTTTTCCCTTGAAGAGCAGACAGCATCCAAACACACGTTCACACATAGTGACACATCAAAGGAAAACATTGATGTGTGTGTGTGTGTGTGTGTGTGTGTGTGTGTGTGTGTGTGTGTGTGTGTAGAAGACAGGCAGGGTAGTGTGCAACTGGAGAACCGAGCTGGAGTAAGTGTGTATCTCAGAGAACGTGTGTGTGTGTGTGTGTGTGTGTGTGTGTGAGTGACAGACAGAGAGAGAGAGAGAGAGAGAGAGAGAGAGAGAGAGAAATGGAGAGTGTGTACATGTGTATGGGTGCGTGTGGTTATGTGTGTGTGTGTGTGTGTGCATGTGTGTGTGTGTGTGTGTGTGCATGTGTGTGTTCACATCCCTGTCAGCCTGTACTACTCTATCATTACACCCCAGGCTTGTATCCAGCTCCATTAAAGAGCTGCAGCCGGCAGCAGGGGAGCCATTACAGCACAGCCCTTCCCCACTCTCCCCTGACCCACACACACACACACACACACACACACACACACACACAGTCCAACACCTAGTCCATCTCTACCTACAGCCTGCGGGACCCTCTTTTGAACCAATTGGACAGTGTGCACATGCATATGCACATGTAACATGAATGGCCCCTGTCCACATTTATACACAAACACACACACTGACAGAAAAACACACACACACACACACACACACACACACACACACGCGTGCGCGTACACAAACACACACACTGACAGAAACACGCACGCACGCACGCACGCACGCACGCACGCACGCACGCACGCGCGCACGCGCACACGCGCACACGCGCACACGCACACGCACACGCACACACACACACCAATGTAAGTCCAGTAATTTAAAAGATTATTTTGTATAGCTATGGCTCCATTTGCAATGGCTGATTTTCCCAGCAGCATCCCTTGTTAAATTAATACCCATATATGCACACGCACACACATGCGCACACACACACGCGCACACACCCACACTCACACACCACCACCACCCTACTGGCACCACATACAAAGGAGTAAGCCATGTGAGATTTGCTCTCAGTAAAGCAAACATCTCACATGTCGAATCCACCATGTGCCACCTCAATCAAACCCGAGACTGGAGTGTTTGTGTGTATGTTTCAGAGAGACGGGTGGAGGTGTGTAGCTGTGTGTGTGTGTGTGTGTGTGTGTGTGTGGTGGTGGTCTGTTTTTACTACGAAAACATTTACTCTGTGATAGGAAGGGGGTATGGTGACAAAAGGCCATGTGGCAGAAAAACAACTGGTACCAGCTGGACACAAAACCATGGCAGAAAGAAAGAAAGAGAGAGAGAAAGAGAGAGAGAGAGAGAGAGGGAGAGAGAGAGAGAGAGGGTCAGAGATAAGGGAGGGAGGAAGAGAGATTGAAAAAGAGACTGAGAGAGAGAGAGAGGGAGAGAGAGTGAGAGAGTGAGAGAGAGAGAGTGAGAGAGAGAGAGAGAGAGAGAGAGAAAGAGAGAGACGGAGACATTTTTTAGATATTTAAGAAATGGTGGACCAGATTGTGTTTGACCAGTGTGAGCAAAGGGCTCTGTCTGTGATGTGTGTTAAGTGTGAGTGTGGTGCCTTCGCTTTGTCAGTGGGGTGTGTGTGTGGGCTGCCTAGGCTCTGTATGGGGAGTGTGTGTGGGGGAGGTGTGTGTGGGGAGGTGTGTGTGTGTGGGGAGGTGTGTGTGGGGAGGTGTAGGTGTGTGTGGGGGGGGGGGCATGCCACTGCAACTCCGTCTGTGCTGGAGGGTCCAGTGGAGGCCAGGCCTGTCCCAGCTGTTCAGGGGCAGCGGTGTCCAGCAGGCCAGAGACCCAGAGAGCTGGCCACAGCCTGGGCCCAGCAGGCTTCGAGCCCGGCCACCACACCTGCTTCTGGGCCTGCCCTGCCCATATGCAGCCTCTCTGGCTTCCCCAACACACACACACACACACACACACACACAGACATTCACACTTACACTCACACTCAGTCTCTCACACACTCACACTCACCCTATACACACACAGTGCCTCTCTCATACATACACACACACTCACACCCACAGTCTCTTACACACACACACAAACGCGCACGCACACACACATACACACAGTGCAGCTTGTCCAACATTCTCAGCTGGGTTTATGCCATTTTACAACAGAGCAATATACTAAGTACCTTAATTCTCTTCGTTCTGCTAATTTGGGCTCATATTTCAGCGTGCGCTGGAGGGGAGAGCCCGATCCAAGCCACATAAAGCATACAGAGAGGGAAGTAGTGCGGAGCCGGGGCCTCTCCATAACCATCAAGCTGCCTTTTTATTTGCACGCTGGAAAAGCAGCGCCGGCTCTCCAGCCAGCTTAGCCAGCCAACGCTGTAGCCTACCTGAGCTCCGCGCACTAATGAGGGCATAATTATGACACTGCTACTCCCCCCCCCCCCACCCTCTCATATCCCTCTCCATCAAACACTCCTGCCTCACAGAAAGAGAGTGTGTGTGTGTGTCTGTCGGTGTGTGCAGCTAATCTATATCTATATATATGTACATGTGTGTGTGAGAGAGAGAGAGGGAGAAAGAGAGAAATAAAGATAGACAGAGACAGCAAGAGAGGGAGAGGTCTTGTAGATGCCAAACCAGACCAAAGATGCATCTCTAAACAATGCATTACTAACAACGATTTTGGTGGTCCAGCCTTAAGGTCTTGTGTGGTGATGTAGGTGATGTTGTTTCTCCTTGTGTGTGTGTGTGTGTGTGTGTGTGTGTGTGTGTATCTCTCTCTTCTCTGGGTGGCAGAGTGGCGCCCTGCCCTGCTTGCCTCCTGCATTAGCGGGTGAAGAGCCACTGCTAATCACAGCTCTGATGCTGCCTGCCGTCTGCTAATTACCTCCAGCCTCATCCGCTGCCAGAGCCCTGGACACACACTTACACACACACACACACACACACACACACACACACACACACACACACGTGTGCCACACACACACGCTATACACACACACACACACACACACACACACCACACACACACACACACACACGTGCACCGCACACACAGACACAGGTGCACAACACTCGCACACACCACACACATACTCATCACACACACATAAATACCCTTTCTCTGACTAGCTCTCTCATACCGCCTCTCTCTCTCACACACACACAGACGCATACACACACGCACACACAAATGCTCTCCCTCACTCACACACGCCCCAATTACAGACTAATAGCCTGGCTGCTTCCTTGACACATGACAACCAGAGGTGGGGGTTGGGGGGAGATGAGTGTGTGTGTGTGTGTGTGTGCGCAGTGTGTGCACATGGTGTGTGTGTGTGTGTGGTGGTGACTGCATGTGAGGAATGAGACCAAGATGGCACAGCAGAGACACATATCTCTGTCTCACAGAGATACAGAGAATGTGTGGAGAAAAGCACTGACGCCGTGTGTGTGTGTGTATGTGTGTACAAGAACAAGATTGTGTATCTGCATCAGTGCCTGCGTGTGTGTGTGTGTGCGTGTGGTTGTGTGTGTGTGTTTGAGCCAGTGTGTTCCGGCCGACTCAATGAATGATGGCTAATGGAACAGCTCATCTCTGCCCTGAAACAATGGCTGCTCTGACTAAAGAATAAGACCAGCATTCGCAGCAACAAAGGCCAGGCCTGTGTGTATACCTCACCCAACGACACTGAGAGCTTGGATTCAACCTCCTGATCAGGGAAGAGGAGAGAATAGGAGAGAACTCTGGGTATTAGAGTGAAAAGGGCATTTGTGTCCTCAGCTGGCTGTGAATGCAGGTGCACAACAACAGCCATTAGACCGTTAAATACTGCTGAAGAGGAAGGAGAATGCATGCAAGGTATTTTAGCTATGCCTCTGCCCTAATCCATGTACAAATAAACAAGAGAGCACACACACAGACATACACACACACACACACTCAGATGCACACACAGTCAGATGCACACACATATATACACACACACCATATGACATTCAGCTGATCTGGCAGCTGCTAGTGGCACTTCCAGGCAGTTAATAATGAAGGCTTTCTCCTGTTTATTCACCCTGCAGAGACCTCTCAACCCCATCACTCTGCGTGTGTGTGTCTGTGTGTGTTGTGTGTTGCGTGTGTGTGTGTAAGAGTGCATGTAAGCGAGTGTGTGTGAGTGTGTGTTGGTCTGTGTCTGTTTTCTGAGCACCACCACATGCCCCACAATAACACAGCGATGTCTTGTCCTTCTAGACTCCTGCATAAAATTACACTATTGATTAGCATGTCTCTTCACAGACATATTTCAGCCCACTTTGTGCGTGTGTGTGTGTGTGTGCAATGCGTGACTAGGACAACTAAAGTGGCCTCCTTGACAAGTCGACCATCTCCCCGTCCCCACCCCCTACCCTTTTGGGTGTGGCTCCTTCCTGGCCCCTTTCCAGCCTGGCGTGCGTGTGTGTGTGTGCGTGTGTGTGTGTGCGGGCGGATGGATGGCGGAACTTGCCGGAGTGTGGGAGAGCTCCTAAATGAACTGCTGGCAGCTGCCCACTATGCTACGCTGCGGCTGTGGCTGAGACGAGAGGGCCAGGGTGTAATTATTAGGGGGGGAAATTAGCGGTGATTGATACGGCCCGTTAACGGCCGTGGCCTTGGGTTCAACTACTCGAGCGGTGGCCAGCCGACTACAAACGCTATAGCAGAGTGTGTGCACTTTGGCACTCTGGCTAAATAAATAAATTCATTCATTCATAACACAGAATTATGTGTGTGTATTCTTCCTCTCTCTCTCGCTCGCTCTCTGTCTCTGTCTCTCTCAGTCTGTCTCTCTACCTCTCATACACACACACCCATGCACACACGCACACACAGATGTGCATACAAACTGGAACACACTCAGTACACAAGCTCTCCGCCAAGGGCTTTGTGAACTTTGCTGTGTGTTTCTACAAGCTGGTGTGTGATAAGGCTCTGTGTGGTTTGTGTGAGAGCCTGTCTATCTGGGCAAGTATGCCTAGGCTAGTGTGTGTGTGCATGTGTGTGTGTGTGTTTCTGCATGTCTTCTTGTGTGTGTGTGTGTGTGTGTGTGTGTGTGTGTGTGTGGTGTGTGCGTGTGTGTGTTACTGTGTGTGTGCGGGCGTGCTGTTCGGGGTTCTTATCTCTCGCCTCAGTGTAGCTTGTGCTAGGTTTGTTTAGCCACTGCTTATCAGCTCCAAGGGGATTAGGCCAGCTACTGTCAAACACTGTTGCTCAATTCGGCACGCTCTAATTTTCACTTCGGCTTGGGACTCTCCAGTGACCGTGCCACCGCTGTGGCAGGAAGAGTGCCTGCCCTCTCTCTCTCTTTTTTTCTCTCTCTCTTTCTTTCTCTCCTTCACTGCCTTCCTAGCCCACTGCTGCTAATGCTAACAGTACTTCTACTGCCTACCATCTCATCCTCACTCCACCCTCTCTAGCCCGATATCTCTTACACTCTCTTTCTCTCTCTTTTTCCCCTCCCTCTCTCTCTCCTATACAGCCAACACTACAACCACCCCTCTTGCCCCCCATTTCACCCCCACGCCTTCTCCATTCTCTCTCTCTCTTTCTCTCTCGATCCCTTTCGAGCTGACACACTTGACACTGTAGTGCTCTGGCGCGTCGCCGGGGGCGATTCCGACATGACCCTCCCACCTCCACAGAAGCTTGACACCATATGGGCGCGCACAAAAAAACAAACAAACACGCCCTTATCAGTCACCCGCAACAGGCCTCAACCGACAAGCCATTTATTTCCCTGTATGCTTTTTTTCTTTCTTGGTCGTTTACGGGAACGACACATGCACAGATACCTGTGTTGCACTATCGGGTGGGTGGGTGTGTGTGTGTGTGTGTGTGGGGGGGGGTTCAATAGCACCCCTAGTGGGATTTAAAGCTTAGGGTGGTGAAGTGTGTGAAGTGGGGTGAAGAAAGAGAGAGAGAGATAGAAAGAGAGATATAGCCAGAAGGAGAGAGAGATCTGTACTGACAGTAAAAAAAAAGGGAGCCGATCGTGGTGTGGCGTTGGCACAAACACAGGTCTGCGTGCGGAGGGGTGTGTGTGGGTGTGTGTGTGTGTGTGTGTGTGTGGGGTGGGGGGGTGTTGGCCTGCTTGAATGGCCGGGGCATGTTCAGGCCGCTCGGGTGTCGGTGATAACATCTGATGGCAGCTGCTGCTGCTGCTAGGCCATCGCGGAGGCTAAGCTGAAGGAGACGGCTCCACTCATTATATGCTCTCGCAAACACTCCTCCGCCCCCCACCCTGGAACATTTTGTTAGTTTCTGGGTCGATGCTGACCCCCCCACCCCAGGGCTGGCGAGCTTTTGGGAGGCAGTAGGGAACTAAAGCTCTGAGAGGTTAGTACTAATGTACCAGGGTGAAACTACGGCACTGCAATGTGAATGTGAATGTGTGTGCGTGTGTGTGTGTGTGATTGAGAGACAGACAGACAGACAGACAGACAGACAGACAGACAGACAGACAGACAGGGCGAGCAGGGACGTTGCTGTCTTTCTGTGATGCACGACAGTTCTGTCATCGAGGAGCAGCCACTGCAGCATCTTGCTAAGCTGGTCTTTCCTGTTTCCGCCCACACACTCAGTATGGCGAGCACTCACACACGTGTATGCACACACACATACTTACTTACTCACTCACACAGACACAGATATAGACACAGACACACACACACACAGACACACAGACACACACACACGATAGACAGACAGACCAACTAAAAGAGAGTGGGAGGAACTGGAGGCTTAGGGACTGCCTTCTCTTTGATTATCAAGAGGATTATAGCCCTGATCAACATGGAGGTCTCAATTGAGTATCTGTTTTAGAAAGTGGCCCTCTTATATACTGCTCCTAGATTACCAGCTCCTCAACGTTCAGGATGGAAAGCCAAAGCAAATCAAACTTATTTTCAACTCAAAAGAGCAAAGATGTACTCAATGTGGGCATTAGAGGGAGGATTCCAACATCAGTCACTTCTTGGCTGTTCTATGGCCACTTTTGTCCATATTATGCAACACAACATACACAATAATGACAACGTTTTTTTTTTTAGAATAGCAGATCCCAGATCAGTAGGTGGTCTGTGCCACTAGTTATGCCTACACAGGAGCAGGCCTTAGTGAAAAGCTACCAAGAGGAAAAACCTACAGCCTGTACCACAAAAGAACTTAAAAAGAACCATCTCAGAGGAGGAACAAAACAGTGCAGCAGGTCAGAAAGACACTGGGGAAGCCCTCTGCCACCCCTTGACACTTTTAGAGTATGTGCCAGAGTGTGAGGCAGGGAGGGAGGGAGAAAGAGAGAGAAAGAGAGAAAGAAAGAAGAGAAAGAAGCTGTGGTGTCTAACGGCCCTCAGCAGACAGGTGGTTTACGAGGCGTTTACACAGCTGCTCGGCTGCTTCCTGTTTATTCTCATGCTTTACACAACAGCCGTATCAGTCATCCAACAGCCAGGGCATCCCAGAACAGACGCCCGGAGGAGACACACACACATACACACACACACACACACACTCTAGTCTGGTAGTTAGGGCTGGCTAATGGCAATGCTCACCATCATTTGATTCTGAGATACAGGAAGTAAATAAATTTAAAGCGCTGTGCAACAAACAGACAGACAGACCGGCAGGCAGACAGACACACACACACAGACAGACAGGAGACAGCGCTCAGTTGCACAGAGATCCTCCATCTTGCATCTCACTGATCTCTATCAGCTACATCCAGCTGGCTGCCTGTGACTGAGCAACCACAACAGCTTTCTCACAAGGGAACGCTGCTCTCTGCAATTTCGGAGAAGGACCCACCAAGGACGGCCGGTCAGCGCTTTGTTTTCATGGTATAGTCAAATTCACTACTCAGCACAGGCAAATGAGATGCACTCTTTTTCACATGACCTGTATGTAAAGCGAATGCAAACCCAGGGCGCTGTGTTGGAAGACCTTGCCACCCAGTGTGGCTTTTGGAACATTTGATTGGTGATAAGAACATGCAAAAAACTGGGTCGCCTTTTTTCCCCCCTTTAAGCTGCATATGTAAACATGGTTAAGATCTCTGACGGGCCAACCTAATGACCCTTTTAGGGCTCGCAGCTGCTTCCAGTAACTGACAAACTGTCTCCACCGCAGTGGCAAAAGCTAATAGCGGCCTCCTCCAAACACTTTCATGTGTAATGTATAGGCTAGGTCTGCAACTTTGCACAAAGTCAGCAGGTCGCTTCTGACTGACGCAACGCTGAGCTACTTATCAAAAAGCAATCGAATCGAAAGTGATATTGGATTCCATGGAAGCCAGCTTCTTTCTTCAGCCACAAACGTAACGTCCCCCAAAACCTAACTCTTTCACTTGTCAGGAAGTAGATAAGGACTACCACTTGACAGATATGAAAAGAGAAGGGCCATGTAAACATAGACCTTTGCTACAGTTCTACACCAACTACAATCAAACAGACAGAAACACAGACACAGAGTCGTGCCCCGTGCTTATCACGGAATGCAATCGATGTAGAATAAACAGATAATATAGTTTTACAGCTCTTGATAACCCTGGCACACGCGTAAGCAGTCGTCAACTGCGCGTCTTTCACGTCGACCCGTTGGCTTTACGTGTTCTTTGGGGGGTGGGGGTGTTCTTGTGTGTGTGTGTTTACCAAAGCCTTCAGTCTTCTGTCTCAAAGAGTGTACCGTGTCACCTCGGCAAACAGCTGCTGTATGGCTCTCCTAACGAGGCCGCCGGCGTTTGAGGAAGAATGCACGGTGGATGAAAAGTGATTTCTCACCCTACACCTGCCGTCTGTGCACATTGTGCGTTATTGTGCTGCCATGGGCGAAACCTAAACAGAAGCCCAAGGCAACGCGCTACCAAAAGTTCCGATGACTAGATAACAAAACACAATCAGGGATGGAGCCACTTGCGTTATTACACAAAGCATCAGGAGGAAAACAAAATATAATGTAGTCGATTTTCAACGAGAACTGTGATCACTGGGTAAACCTAACCACTGCGTCTGAAACATTAATTGCATATCAAAACAATAATCATACTACTACCTGGTGGCCGAGTACGTCCACTACTACATTAACCAGCGTGGGTGACGTGTTTGATAACGCGGATTTGGCATTCACACACACAGCGATGTGAGAAGCCCTTGCTTGAATGTGACCGAGAAGCTTTAGAATTTTAAACACTTCTCCTGTATGACAAAGACAGGCGACATCAAACCATTTGAAAGCTTACCCCATACTTAATAGAAATAAACTGAATTACCACAGGACCGCGAATGACTGAATGAGTTCCAAAATAATTACGCTGTTAGGGGAATAACTTAAATAGCTGGATAAAATTACGTTTGCGCATGGGCTGTAGTTGGACATATACAAAACGAAGAACGAAAGCAACAAAACAAACAAAAACATCCCGACAAAAAGTTCAATAAACAAATAAACGTTGCGGATTTCTTGTCTACTTAAGGAAATCACCAACACTAGCTTTTACAATTTTGAGTAAAACCCATTTTCCACTAAACAGTTCCCCGAAACCAATAAAGAACCGCAAAGGCATGATTACACGTCACCATAAACATTTCTCATATGACAGAATGCGTCGAAGTCGTTATAATTGTTCTGACAAGCAGTCGATTCCCCCGCAAGATTATTTTAGGAAACCTTATGGTTTAAGAACGGAAACTACAGTCGACTATCTGTCGCGAGTGACATCAAAAGGAGGCAACTTACCGCAAAACAATGTAGGCTGATTTTTTATCTCGGTCTAGCAATCCCAGTAAATGTTAAAACAAATATCCATCGTCTTTCTGTGCTCCGTGGAGTAGGCTATACTTTGTTACCAGAAGAAAAGCTGTGCTGGCTCGACGCAAGGCCACACTGGAACCGCCGGCTGCCCAGCGAAGAGGTGGGGCTTCCTGCCTATGGGGGACGGGGAGACGAGCACCTGCTCGACCGTCACGCCCCCGGGGGGACTGACCGCACATTGTTACCGATCCCATGAATAGGAATTGAAGAGCTATGTTACAAATTCCGAAGATGACGATGACAATGGATGGAAATAGCTTTCATTGTCGGCTACATTTTAGCAGACGGTCACACCGTTATTGTATGACACATGTGTAACTGTTCCGTTGGCGAATATACGTCGATTCATTATTAGACAAAAAAACAATGTATGCCTTTAAAATACCCCCATTGCTACAAGTACGACAAGGTAACGTGATAATTATTATTCTGTTAACTGTAAAATGTATTAAAACTAGAATGCTGAAAACGGAAACAAGACATTTATTCAAACCGCCACCAGGGGCCAGCCACCCACCAAGTGCAAAGCTTTCACCTTTTGGCGTGCTCTCTCAGATACCACTGTGAGCAACCAGTATGCTGTAACCCAGTATCTCAGTGAGTAAAAATGTTGTAATTCCCCTTAATCTCGCAACACTTATATTTCAAATCAAAAAAATAATATTGAAAATCTTGTGCATACTGTATTTGAAGACAACTATAATTAAAATGTTTTTTTTTTGTAGCGAGTAATAGCCTAGGTTTACTATGAAAGCCTAATTGGCTACACTGACATCATGGGCTTTGAGAGAAAAAAGATCCTCTTGGCTGATATAAAGCCAACACGCATCCTGGAATATAGCCAGGAACACACGTACACACACACACACACACACACACACACACACACACACACACACACACACACACACACACAAACAGCTTCTGTTCCTGGTGGTGAGTGATAGGTGTGTCCTAACGCCTGCGAGTTCCTTGAGGTAAAGAAAGTCAGAAGTTGCCTCTCAAGCTCTGCCTCCGGGGAGCAGGTGCTGTTGTCTGTTGTGTCACTCAAACAAGTCTTTTAAAAACGTTGTACATAAATTCTCTCCATGGGAAAAAATAGCTTTTCCTCTGTGATTAATGGCCCGACCTACGCACTGCTGAGCTTTTGCTTTTGGCCCAAGAGATCATTCATCAGTTCACCTGCAATGTTCACCATTAGTCATGACCTTGTGTTGAGTGTTCCTAGCTTATTTACTCGAGTGGAAAAATACACCCTTATGCCCAGAAATACAGTAACAGACTAGACTCTTGGAATATAAGACAGAATTGTTATGCGTGTGTGTGTGTGTGTGTGTGTGTGTGTGTGTGTGTGTGTATGTGTATGTGTGTGTGTGTGTGTGTGTGTGAGTAAGAGAGAGAGAGAGACAGAGAGATAGAGAGAGAGAAAGAGCGAGAGAGAGAGAGAGGGAAAGAGAGAGAGAAGGAAAGAAGAGAAAGAGAGAACAAACAGCTGGGTTCAAAATGCCTGACCTGTGTTTCCTGGACTACATATTCAAATGGGTTCCTGGAGGGCTGTGGAAGAGAGCCTTCCTATCGGGACGATAAACTGTAGATAACCTCGCTGCCAGGCTTTTATCAGATGGGTTGTCGAAGATGAGTTTTTAATTGCTTTGCGTTTTCTGCCAGGGTTGAGACTGGAGCTCCCTGGCGGGGCTGGCCTTTGAGAGCAAGGCTGTGTGAGCGTGTACGGGTGTGTGTGTGTGGGTGTGTGTGTATTTGTGTGCATATGTGTGTCTGTGTGTGTGTGTGTGTGTTGGGGAGGGGGTGACTGACTGGGGGTGGGGTCAGAATTAGAACAAGAAAATCAAAATCTGGAGGGGCGTGTTTCCATGCACTGCACGCTCCCAAGGTCATCGCTGCTTCTCATGCAGCTTGACCCCGTGTCTACCCTGGGATTTAGGATGGGATGTGGGGGCTGGGTGGGGGGTGCGCAGGGGGCACAGGGGCTAAGGAAACTTCTAACAGATGCCGTGTCTCCGTCTGAACATCAGAACATACCCCTGAGCACTCCCTCAAAGTCCCTCTGCAGCATACATGTCTCTTTGTGTGTGTGTGTGTGTGT
>CM059280.1:22982034-22987034 GCA_030347295.1 Setipinna tenuifilis | reverse complement strand
GTACACTGTCTCCAAATATCCACTCACTCCACTCGCCATATGCTGCCTCTCAAAGCCACAGGGAGCCCCAGGGGACAGGGGCTAGTCGGCCCAGACTGGCCTGGCCTGGCCCAGCGTGGACCCCTTCCACGGAGGTCATTTCACCAGTGAGCACGGTCTGAGAGAGGGGCAAGCTAGCAGGGTGGTCTGCAAAGGGGCCTCTACTGGCCCTCTACTGGGCATGAGCAGTAGCGGTGGTACTGGGGGAGGGGTGGGGGGTGGCACTAGATGCAGCATCTAGCATTATATTAGTAAATCTATAAACCTATATGTGTGGTTGCATGTGTGTGTTTGTGTGTGTATGTGTGTGTGTGTGTGTGTGTGTGTGTGTGTGTGTGTGTGTGTGTGTGTGTGTGTGTGTGTTGTATGTTGCTCATACGAGGCTAGGTCTCGAATGTGCTCCTGCCAGAGGCGGTGGTGTGTGTGTGCTGATGCTGATAGTTGTGTAAGTATAGACACACCTCAAACACTGCCAGAGGCTCTCTCGTGTCTTGCTCTTCCCCTTTCCACCACTTACACAACCGAAAAGTCATCTCTGAGACACACACACACACACACGGTCACAAATATATACACACACTCACAAATGCAGACACCCATAAACACACGGTCACTCATATTGTCCCATAGACACACGTATATGTAAACATTCATTTATTCAAACAAGCACTCTCACACTCTCTCTATCTCTGTCTCTCTCTCTGTCTCTCTCTCTGTCTCTCCATCTCTCTGTCTCTCTCTCTCTCACACACACACACACACACACACACACACACACACACAGCTGCAGTTTGGCTGGTTTTATGGTGTGGAGTGTGGCAGAGGGGCTCCGTGCGGCACTATTAACAGCTGTAGCAGTAATAGCTCCAGGAGCCGACCAGCGTCGCTCAAGCCACTGACCTGCCCATTAGCCCGCTCCGCTCTCGTAAGCCCTTTCATCGATCACACGGCCACAGATCATTGATTTGGCAAACCAACCGAAAGCAAAGTACTTATAGCTTTTCTGTCTTTGTCTCTCTCTCTGTCTCTCTCTCTCTCTCTCTCGCTTGCTCGCTCTTTCTCTCTCTCTCACACACACACAAACGCTACACACAAACGCACACGCACGCACACACACACAGACACACACACACACAGTGTTCTCTTTCTCTCCATCTCTTTTATCCTGCCCTCCCTCTCTGTCTCCCTCCCTCCTTCTCTCTCTCTCTCTATCAGTTTTGCTGCTCCACACACATCTTGTGAGCTGTGCCGTCTTGCTCTCTGTCTGAAAAATCTATTAGCCATACATCATAAAGACATGCAAGCCCCATCTCTCCCCTGAAATTGGAGATCCATAAATAGATGTCCAGTCCACCGCAAAAAAAGCAGCCTCCATCCACCCACCCAACCCCAACAACTAACACCACAAATACACACACACACACACATACACACAAATACAAATGCTTGCAACTGAACAACGATACACAGCTACTCAGTGTCTAGGCCTACCACTTGAGCACCACAATCCTGCCCGCATGTGAATAAGTCTTTCTCGTGTTTCGTGTATTCCCATATGAGCCCTGAATAAGACAGGAAAAAAGAAAGGAAGAAGAAAAGAAAAAAAGAAGAAGAAAAAAATATATTCCTTTATTAGCATTCGCGTTGGCTAATGATTACTTGTCAGTTTAAACAGTGGTGGAGCCAGACTGCCATCGTCTGCGACACAAAAGGCATCTCGCCTGCCGATGTTCCGAGGAGACGCTCCACTTGTTTTGATGGGGCCAGTTAGCGCTGCGCCCGCGCGCCAGCGACAATATTTCAAGGAGTAATTAGCCCCGAATGTGCTCACCTCCACCGCTAATCGCAGAGATGGAGTGTTTCGCTGCGAAAAACCGTCTGTTGCCATCATTACGATCTCCGATGTGATCATCATAATGGATACGCCGGCCTAGCGGGTCCGGGAGGGATAGAGTCGGAGGGGCACAGGGGGGCCGTACGCACCAGGTGCTTTGGTCCGACTCCAACTGGGTCCGTTTGACCCACTGCTAACGCGCTGACAGCTGGGAGACATATGTACGTGCAGATGACGGCTCTGTTATAGCGTTTAATACAACTACAGTTTGATTAGGTGTGCTGTTCAACACACAAAATGCTTTTAGCAGCAGCTTCTGGGCTACTTCCTGTTCAGGCTAGAACCAGGAAAGACCAGAGCACACAGTCGTGAGCACACAAAAACCCCAACAATATAGAATTACATATGGAATCGTAAAAACGATACAGCATTGTGGAATTCTATATTGGGTTCCTGCTACACACTCAGCTATAAATAAGGTATAACAGCAATAAAAAAAACAAACAAAAAAAACAAAAACAAAAAATCAGCAGTGTGATTCAAGTCCTTTAGGGCAGATGGGAAACAGGTCAGAGATATACCTGTCAGTGTCACGCAGCTTAAAGCCTGATGGACACCTTACGATAAAGACGCCTCACTCAGCGTGAACTCAGTGTGAGACCTCCACACAACCCACAAGACCACTCACTCTGCTTCTGGGCCTTGGTATCACCCTGTTGCTCAGCAACAAAGGGCCCCGGCTTTCTCTTCAGAGCATGCATACACACACACATATACACACACACACACACACACACACATGCACACACACACACACACACACATACACACACACACACACACACACACACACACACACACACACACACACACTCTCAGTGCTCTGACACTAGCACTCCGACACTAGCACATGATTGAGACAAGAAGTGATGTGTAACAGCCCAGCAATCATCAGTTCTCTCCTCATCTTCTATTTCTCTCTCACACACTCTCTCTCTTACTCCCTCTCTTCTTCCCAATCTCTCTCTCCCCCCTCCCTCAGTCTTTCTCTCTCTGTCCCTCTATCAGCGTGACAAAGGAGGAAGAACTGAAATAGATAACTAGAAAATCAAAGCACTTGTAATCAATGCTCATTTCCAGAGCGCTCTGAGAAGAGGCTGTGAGAGGGCAGCTATCCAGCGCTCTAATCAAGGCCCCTCTCTCAACACCTCACACCCCTCCGAGCCCCGACGGAGACAGTGGCCCATGAAACACTACTGTACAACACACACACTGAAACACACACACACTGAAACACACACACAAACACACACTTACTTACATGTGCACACGTACACACACACACACATACATGCACGCACGACACACACGCGCGCATGCACACACACACACACACAAACACACACACATGCACACACAGGCACACATACACATACACACACACACACACACACACACACACACACACACACACACACACACACACACACACACACACACACACACACACAACCTCTCTCTCTCTTACTCTTCCCTTTCCTCATCCGACACCTCAGCCCTAATCACTCCATTTCTGCCCAACTTCAGATGATGGTCTACTTAACCAACGGATTAAGGCGTGGACACCCGGCCGGTGGCAATGGTGATGAAACGGGGGCCGCTGTGACTTGATTGCTATCTCCAGGGCTTATTCGCTGACAGCCGGCAGGATTGTGTGTGGGCCCCGTCGAACTGTCGCGCGCAGCTAGCCGCTGATTTATGAGGCTTTGTTGTCCTAGAAACTTCTTTACCTTTCCATCTGCTGCGGTGCAAGGTAAAAAGATTCAGTTGGGCTAACGTAAGCGCCTGTGTGCGGGTGTGCGCGCCTGCACACACACACACACACACGCACACACACACACGCACACAAAGAAACAGATACATGAGCACATACACTCAATCACACCCCAGCTCACATATACACACACAGCCACACACACAGACCGACATATGTGCACACACTTCACACATAAGAACACACACTCCATCACACCCGGTCCTCTCAGGCTCCGAAAAACACACACACACAAACACACACGCACAAACCCACACGCACAAACACACAAACACACACAAAGCCACCCAGAGACAGATGCATACACACACACCCACATACACACACACACACACACACACACCCACAAACACACAAACACACAAAGCCACCCAGAGACAGACGCATACATCCACACACACACACACACACACACACACATACACACACACACACACACACACACACACACACACACACACACACAAATAAATATGGATGGGTCTGCAGTAGGAGGCGAGGAGACACAAAGACAAATGTCCTGAAAATGGCCTCGCCATCTCTTTCCCCCCCTCGGCGGTCGAGTGTGTTTGACGCGCCGTTTCTGCAGCACCACAAAGGCAGGCCATAGATGAACTCAGCCACACACACACACACACACACACACACACACACACACACACACACACACACACACACACACACTGCCATGCATTACAGCCCAATCAGCAGCCACACTGTCACTTAGGCAGAAAGAAAGAAAGAAAAATAAAAGAAGAAGAAGAAGAAGAAGAAGAAGAAGAAAAGAGGAAGAAGTGACATAATAAACAAACACACATGTGTTTGCAAGTTGTTAATCCTCTTAATTTTCTTCCCTTTTTTCTGATATCTCTGTTGTGGTTGTTTTTATCCAGTGTTGTATTTGTAAAAAAAAAACCCAAAATAAAACTGTTGGGGGAGTTATGCATGTCCTTAACTCAAGCAATTAAAAAAAACAGTGAGTAAAAGCTGTTTTTGTTTAAAAAGGTGCATAAATGGCGTTTACCCTCCACTACACTCCTCATCTGAGTATCTCGCCTTCAGCTTCATTTCCTTCCTGACGTGGGATGAAAAATGAGACTATAAGGGCTTGGGGCTTGGCCAGACAGAACCACCGGCACTTTCATTTCTATTCCCTTTCCCTCCCGCTTGTCTACTACGTCTCACTTTTTTATTTCACCACCCGAGCATAAAAAAGAGGCAAAAAAGATACAAAAAGAAGACACAAGCATAGTATATCTGGTTAAAAAAAAAGATAAAAAAGACAAAAACAAC
>CM059280.1:22967034-22977034 GCA_030347295.1 Setipinna tenuifilis | reverse complement strand
TGTGTCAGTGAGTGTGTGCAGTTATATAGTGTGTGCATTTTTATGCATGTGGGTGTGTGTGTGTGTGTCAGTGAGTGTGTGCAGTTATATATGTGTGCATTTTTATGTGTGTGTGTGTGTGAGTGAGTGAGCAAGCGAGTGTGTCTCTGTGTATCTGTGTGTGTGTGTGTGTGTATGTGAGTGTGCATGTGTATCTGGGCGTGTGCGCATTCGTAGGTGTGTGCGTGTGTGAGTGTGCATGTGTATCTGTGTGTGTGTGCGCATTCGTGTGTGTATGTGTGCGTGTGTGCGTGTGCATGTGTATCTGTGTGTGTGTGCTCGCAATAGGGCATGTGGGGTGGTCCGGGGCTGGAAGCTAACTGCAGCTGTACGAGGCTAATGAAGGGTGGTGGAGGGTGACCTGCTCGCCGCTAACAGACGGCTGCTGCTGCCGCGCCGGCGCATCCTCTCCCCCTCCAGCGTCGGGGGGTTAATGAACAACAGCCATCAACACAGCCAATCAAGCTCCAGCCGGCTGTCCCCAGGCCTAGGGTAGCGAGCGCTAACTCTCCACCACGCTAACAACAACACACTCGCACACGGCTGCTGCTCTCACAGGAGAGGAGAGAGAGGAGCTGAAAAAGACCAGAGAAAAGATTGGAGGAGAGAAGATTGGAGAGGAGAGGAGAGGAGAGGAGAGGAAAGGAGACAGGATGGGAGGGAAGGAGAGGAGAGAATAGAGGAGAAGCTAAAAAGACTAGCAAGACGTGGTGATAGGAGAGAGGAGGAGAAGAAAGTAGTTAAAAAGACTGGAGAGAAGCTAAAAAGAAGAGAGGAGACGAGAGAAACAAAGAAAAGACCTCACTGAATTGAACTAGAAAAAAAATTGTAGGCTGACTATTGGACTATATACATTTGTTTTTTAATTGCATTGCATATGGCCTGCTGTACAATTAAAGTATTGTGGGAGCTTTTTAATTGTATTTAACTGGAGGGAGGAAGAGGCTGGAAAGATAACGAGAAAAACAGAGAAGAAAAAATAAATCAGGAGGCACTCGTGTAAAGACCTTACTGGAAAGATGTCGGGAACTCACACTGCTTCAGGTATAGAATGTGGATGGTGGAAATCTCGCCTCAGGGGAAGTAGAGAAAGCGATAGAGGAAGAGGAGGAAGAGGAGGAAGGAGGAAGGAGGAGCGGGAGAAGGAAGAAGAAGAGACCGAGGAGAAAATAAAAGCAGCTAGTGAATTTTACTGCCTGTGTTTTCATTTTACTGATATGGCCATCTGCTCGCGAGCCCATATCGGAGGGAAGAAAGGGAGATAATGCTGTAAAAAGCCCGCCCCTCTCGCAACGCAGCCAGAGGTCGACAATAACACCTCAAGGCCAAACGCCATCTCTGCCAGCTCGTACAACCACCCTCTCAGCCTCACACACACCCTCTCGCTATCCATAGGCCTGCCTGCCTGTGTGTGTGTGTGTGTGTGTGTGTGTGTGTGTGTGTGTGTGTGTGTTTGTGTGTGTGTGTGCGCACGCGCATGTTTGTGTGTTTGAGTGTGTGTGTGTGTTTGTGTTTTTGAGTGTGTGTGTGCGCGCATGTGTGTGTGTGTGTGTGTGTGTGTGTGTGTGTGTGTGTGTGTGTGTGTATGCGTGTGTGTCTGTGTGTGTGTGATCGTGTCTTTGTTCCAAAATGTGTCAAGGGATTTCTTCTGTTTGTGCAGTCACTGATGTCTACTTCAGTGTGACAACTGCCCACCCTCTCCTGGATGCAGGACAGGAGAGAACAATCCACAAGATGACAGAAAATGGAACACTTGAAACTGAAGCACAGCGCCATTTGAATGTATTTGTGTGTGTGCCTTTGAGTGTGTGTTTGTGCATGCATGTCTGTGTATGTGTGTTTATATCTGTGTGTGTATGTCTGTGTGTGTTCATGTGTGTCTCTGTGTTTGTGTGTGTGTGTGTCTCTGAGTTTGTGTGTGTGTCTATATGTGTGTTCATAAGTGTCTATATGTGTGTCTGTGTGTTGATGTGTGTCTGTGTGTGTTCATGTGTTTGTCTGTGTGTGTTCATGTGTGTCTATATGTGTGTATTTGTGTGTGTGTGTGTGTGTGTGTGTGTGTGTTCCTGTGTGTGTGTGTGTGTGTGTGTGTGTGTGTGTGTGTGTGTGTGTAAGAGTTTAAGTGTTAGGGATGAAGGTGGAGGTCTTAAACACAGTGTGGTAAATCCTCCAGGAGGGCCTCAGCTGGGTCGGAACTAAGCGGGCCTGACAGGGGCTTAACGAGGCGGCTGGCCTCCGGGCACGCTCACATCTGTGTGGGGCAACACCGCCAGGCCCCCAGCAGCCACCCACAACATCTGCTCATCCGCACGGCCCAAGACCTGGCACACCCTGTCCACTCGCTCTCTCTCCCTCCCTCTCCCTCTCTCTCTCCCTCTGTCCCTCTCTCTCTCTCTCTCACACACACACACACACACCTACACACACACATCTGTGTGTGTGTATTCCTGGAACATGCACATGCTTGTAACATGCACCATTATATATAAATACACACACGTGTAAATTTGTGTGTGTGTTTTTCTGTGCATTTATTTATGATGGTGCATGTTACAAGCATACACACATACCACATACATAAATGCATAATCGTATGCTCATAGGGTATATGCACACATGGACACACAGACACTCTCTCTCTCTCACACACACACACACACACACACACACACACACACACACACACACACACACACACACACACACTCAGATGGACAGCTGGCCCTGTAATAAAGGGCCCTTCTTCCACACGGGTGCCGGAGGCCAGTGCCAGACCGTGCAACCTGCGCCCTGCCCAGCCTCCCGCCCATGCTCCTCTCTCTTTCCCTCTCTCTCTCTCTGTCTCTCTCCCTCCCTCCCTCTCTCTCTCTCTCCCTCCCTCCCTCTCTCTCTGTCTCTCTCTCTCTCTCTCTATCTCCCTCTCTCCTCCTGCTCTGTCTCTCCCTCTCTCTCTTTCTTTCACTTTTCCCCTCTCTCTCTATCTTGCTCTCCCTCCTCTCCTCCTGCTTTCTCTTTTTTTTCTCTTCTCCTCTCCCTCTCTCTCCGCTCTCTCTCTCTCCCCCCGATCCCTCCTCCTGCTTTCTCTCTTCTCTTCTCTCCTCTACCTCTCTCTCTCTGTCTCTTCTCCTCCTCCTCTGCAGCAGGGCCAGGGCAGGTGCTGCTGGGCTCAGTGGGAATGTTAGCTCTGCATAGTGACCAATGCGCTGGACACGGCCCAGCAGTCATGTGGGATGCTTCCCTTTCATTGCTGTGTGCATGTCATGAACACAGAGACAGACGCATGCAAACACACACAACACACACACACACACACACACACACACACACACACACACACACACACACACACACACACACGCACCCACAATCCAGTTACAGAAGGCTGCTTGTGTAGATTTATTCACAATATGTTGATAACGTTGCATCTTACATGGTGCGAATGATTAGATATGTACATGTCATTATGTGTGTGTTTGTCAGCTAGTATTTATATGCATCATTTGCGTATGCGTGTGCATGTGTCTCTGATTATGTATATGTTTTCATATTACTGATATGACCATCTGTTCATAAGTCTATATTTGGTTGAAGGAAGACACTGCTGTAAAAATATCCACCTTTCTCTCATTCTGCTACTACAGGGGTTTCTGTTAGATACTGAGTATAACTCTTTAAGACTACTTAGGGATTACCAATCCTATGAATGATGATAGTATGAATGTAATTGGATGGCTGTAATATAAGCCAATGGAACAGTATTACTTCCGCGCTACGACTCTTCCAGATTCCGGTGTTTTCCGTAAGGCCCCCCCATACCTTACTAGTTCCTTTACGCCATTGATTGGTTTTGCAGAAATGCAACCCTAGTCTGTTTTTATATCAGAGCCATTAATCACTGCGAGGATGCGAGGAGATTTCATCTCCTATTTTCCCTCTCCCAGTAAACCCGGCTGGCTCTACTCTTTAGCCTAACACTTGGAAGTGTTTTGTTTGTGAGGCAGGGAAATAAATCCAACAAGGAAACGAGAAGGAAAGACAGAGAGAGAGAGAGAGAAAGAGAGAAGGAAGGGAGGAAAAAAGCTGGGAGAGGAGAATACAAAAGCTAATTAACAGCTCATTAGCAACAAAGCAGTTCAATCCAATTAAACAGCACTTCTTTTGTTTGTTCTTCTTTCCTCTGCCTCTCTCTCTCCCTCTCTCTCAGTTTCTCCTTTGCTCTGCCTCCCTCCCTTTTCCCTTCGTGTTGGCCCTGCAGTTTAACAAACGGCTTTCAAGACGCTTTCTTTATTCTTTGTTTATTTCATTTTTATTTTTTTTGCTGTTTTTCCCTCTTCTGCTATCTGCCTTGTCTGAAAAGAAGACAAATTGTGTGAGTCTTCAGCGGGTGTTTATTTTTGTCGGGGTAGAGTCAGAGTTCAATACCAGTCACCTTCTCTTTCCCTCCCTCCCTCCATTTCACTCCCTCACTTTTTTTGCTCTCTCTCTCTCCCCCTTGCTCTTTTTCTCCTTCCCTTTTCTGCACTCTCTCTCTTTCTCTTTTTTTTCTCTCTCTCTCTCTCTCGCTTGCGAGGAGCGATCCCACTGATGTCTGTAGCACTTAGCTTCCTCGTTAATATCACTGCCCTTCAGAGAAATGTGTCAGGGGAACAGCCCTAACCTCTGCACTGTGGTGAGTAAACACACAGACACACACATATACACACACTCTCTCTCGCTCACACACACACTCTCACACTCACACTCTCACACTCACACTCACACACACACACACACACACACACACACACACACACACACACACACTCACACTCTTTCTCACACTCACACTCACACTCACACATACACACACACTCACACATACACACACACACACACACACACACACACACACACACACACATAGCTGCTTTAATGCGCACAAACCACACAAACACACTATATCTCTCTATTTAGCTCTCTCTTTCTTTTTTTTTCTCTCTCTCATACACAAACACATACATACACACTTTCAAACACACATAAACACGCATGAGGTGCATGCTGTCATGGACACAGCTCACGCAAACAGCTATGGATTCTCTCACACCAACACTAATTCAGACACACTAAAACACACACTATACTACACTTTGCTACGCTATACCATAACACACACTGTACTACACATCCATAGCATCACCTTGCTCATTAAGTCAATTCACTATCTACCTATAAATGCAAGGAATGTCTGTCTGTGTGTGTGTCACTCTGTCTGTTGCACCATGCACAACTCTCAAACTATTTGTTCCACTGAGTTTAAATTTGGTAGGTGTCTTGCTAATGGCTAAGTGCAGTGCCAAGTTTCGTGTTGTTAAGACAAAAAAAAGACAAATATATCGGTAACACAAGCTTCAGTTGTTTTTTGTCCATATGTCACTCTGAGCACCGTAGCCACTTCTCCTCTCACACAACACAGCCGCATCAACAGAAGAAAAGAAGAAAAGCCGGGTGCTCAAAAGTATAAGGACGTAAACTCCAGTTTAGTTATGAGGTGCTGTTGAAGTAAATGTTACTAGAGGTGTGAAAAGTTTACAAGCTGGAGAACTCCAGGCACTCTCACACAGAGCCAATGATATATAAATAAAAGCACTTTATCGTAACATGGGACAAGATTATGAGTAAAAGCTGCGACCTTTTTCTGCTGTACCAGGATTTCTTCAGGCCGTGGTTTGTGACAGGTTCCTGAATACCTGTGCATATAGGTTCTGTCACTGGGTCATAGGCCTCATAGGCCTGTGGCATTACTTTAAATAGTTTGAATTACAGGGGCACTGGGTGGTACATTAGTCCCCAGTCAACTCCTAGCACCCCTTTAAAAACACAAAAATAGCAGGGTTGCGGGGTACTGACATATTTATATAGTATAGTATGTATATGCTGTAGTATGGAGGGGTGATTCACACTTTGGCTTTAAATAACAATGTTTCTGTTTCAGGACGACTTATATAAAAAATATAACAGGGACAGGCATGGGTGCTAGTTTCGCCCCTGAATATGTATGTCTATACTTACTGTAGGACTCTAGGAATCTGAATATTTATATAACTCAGAAAGGAATGTGTTTAAAGATAACATCAAAATGTACTGCAAATTTACTTATGTTATATTTATTTTGTATACGGGTGACCAAGATGACTTCATGGATTTCTGTAATTACATCAATGACACTAACAAAAACATGTCCCAATCCTGTCCCAAACCTTTCCCTGAAGAAGGCCCAGTACGGGTGAAACAGGTCAGGTCAGCATCATAACCCACACACCACTTTTGACTTCACTATGATTCAAGGTTCGCTAATCAGCATCAACACCACATGAACTAACACACACACACACACACACGTGCACACACACCCTGTCTCTCTTGCTCTCTCTGTGTCTCTCTTCTCTTTCTCTGACACACTTCACACATCACAATTGCACACAGACACACAGACAGACACACACACACACACACACACACACACTTGAAACTCATGCACACACACTTGAGTGTTATCTCATGCGGAGGGTTAAGGGGCAGAGTGGTCAGGGCTTGTTTGCTCTGCTCATGCTAATTCTTTGAGTCACCTGTTTAGCTGCATCAACACTGGAGCCCCACTTAATCCACATTAGCGACAAGGCAAAGCCCCAGCAGCCAGAGGGCTGACAGGGACTGGCGGAGAGGGAGGGAGGGAGGAGGGGAGGAGGAGTGGGAGTAGGAGTGGAGGAGAGAAATGAACAGAAGAGTGAGGGAGAATGGAAGCTAATGGTGAAAAAAATGTCTGTGACAGAGCGGGGATAGAGAGCAGGAGGGATGGAGAGGGAGAGAGGGTGAGAGAGAGAGAAACAGAGTTAGAGAGAGAGGGAGCGAGAGGAGAGGAGAGGGAGGGAGAGAGATGGAGGGAGAGAGAGAAAGAGAAAGAGAGATTGCTTTTGCTCCATGCTGGGCCCACAGGCGTCCTCTCTCACTCTTCTCCAATGCTGGTGGGCCAAGACGCCAGGCAGGGGGTGATGGGAAAAATAGGAGCTGCACTAACGTGTGTGTGTGTGTGTGTCTGTGTGTGTGTGTGTGCGTGCGCGCGTGTTGTGTGTGCGTGCATGCGCGTGTGAGGGTGTTTGTGAGTGTGTATACCTGCATGTGTGCGTGTGCGTGCGTGTGAGTGTGAGGGTGTGTGTGTGTGTGTGCATGCGCGCGCGAGAGTTGTGTGCGTGCGAGTGTGAGGGTGTTTGTGAGTGTGTATGCCTGCATGTGTGTGTGAGTGTGCGCGTGGGTGAGGGTGTGTGTGTGAGTGTGTCTGTGTGTGTGTGTGTGTGTGTGTGAGTGTGTGTGTGTGTGTGTGTGTGTGTGTGTGTGTGTGTGTGTGTGTGCGTGTGTGCACTTGGGCAGGGGGTGGGGTGTGGGCCCTGGCCTGTCCCGTGCTGCAGGTGCGCACTGCAGCGGCCAGCCAGAGAGCCAAAGTGCCAAGCTGCCCTCCATATGCCTGGCTGCTGCCTGCCAGCCTTCTCCCGCCACTCCCCACCGCGCCAGGAGCTGCCTCTGCTGGCACACGCCGCCCAAATCTGTCCCTCTACCCCCTCCCTCCCTACCTCCCTCCCTGCCTGCCTGCCTCCCTGCCTCCCTCTATCTTTTTCTTTCTCTCTCTCTCCCTCCCTCTGTCTCTCCCTCCCTCTATCTTTCTCTCTCCCTCCCTGCCTTTCACTCACTCACTCACTCTCTCTCTCTCTCTCCCTACCTACCTCCCTCCCTCTCTGCCTCTATCTCTTTCTCTCTTTATCTTTCTCTTTCCCTCCCTCCCTTTCTCTCACTCCCTCCCTCTCTCTCTCCCTCCCTCCCTTTCTGTCTCTCCCTCCCTTTATTTCTGTCTCTCTCTCTCTCCCTCCCTTGCTCCCTCTCTGCCTCTCTTCCTCCCTCCCTCTACCTCTCTCTCCCTCCCTCTCTGTGTGTCTCTCTTTCTACCCCTTGCTCCCTCTCTCTCACTCTCTCTCTCCCTGTCTCTCTGTCTCTCTGTCTCTCTCGTTCTACCACCTCCCTCCCACTCTGTCTCTCCTTTTCTTTCTCTTGTTTTTTCTTTCTCTTCCTCCCTCTTTCAATCCATCTCTCCCTCCCTCCCCCTCACTCTCTCTCTCTCTCTCCTTCTCACCTTCTCTCTCACACCCTGCTACTCTCTTGATTGCTGTTTAGCTCCCACCTTTCTTTCTCACTCCTCGTTCCTGTTGTCTCACCTCTCCTTTTTTCCTACCGCTCACTCCCTCACTCTCTCTGTCTCACTCTCTGTCTCTGTCTCTCGTCCCCATGTAAGTGCCCACGCCAGGGCGACGGCGGGGCGGTTGTGAGGGGGTGTGCGCCCCCCCCCTATCCCTACCCCAACCCCTTCATGTCCCCTTCTGCCCCTGCGCTGGCCAACAGACTATCTCCTCCATATGGATGACACCCCGGCACCCCGCTCCCCCTTCTCCCCCCGCCTGCCCCCTCTCACTATGCCTGCCGTTGGAGCTCAGCCCACAAGCAGATTGTACACCCCCCCCGCCCCCATCCCCATCCACATCCCCACCCACCTCCTCCCCTCTCTCCCCCTCTGCCTCTCCCCATCTCCCTCTATCAGTCATCACTCAGCCTCCACAACCATCCCCAAGTGCTCTGTGATCGACCGCTAAGCCTTACAGGCCAGAGCAAACGAGCAAAAACAGCATGATGAGGAGGAGGAGTGTGTTTTCCCCTCCTGTGTGCTATGCCATTGACCTCTCTGCAAACCCCTTTTATATATATTTATGTTTGTGTGTGTGTGCGGTGATTGTGTGTGTGTGTGTGTGTGTGTGTGTGTGTGTGTGTGTGTGTGTGTGTGTGTTCTTTTATTTGTATTGCCAGGCTGCTGGTGTGATGCTGACAGCTGCTTTTTCCGATTATCCATAAATCCACATAAACAGACTTATCCAGGCTAAACGACAGCTTCATCCCAGCCGGTTAAACACTACGGCAAACACACACACACAGACACAGACATACACACACTCACAATCACACCCCCCCCCGACACACACACACAATCACACCCACACACACATACACATACACAAACACACACAAACATACACTCACACAAACACACATGCACTCAGGGAGAAGTGGATAGGCACAGATTCCTCACTTTGATATTTGCTCTATGTGGTGCTTTGAACCCCTAATAAGCAGATGTTGATAGGACGTAATCCCTGCGTTTCTGTGACTGGACCACCAGAGATAGCAATTCAGCCAATTACAGAGAGTGCCTTTTTCATCCACCCTGAGTGGAAATAAGGCTTTTATAACTTTCTCATTCTCATATTTCCCCAGTATTAACCATCTCTTTTCTCTTTTCTCTCTCTTTCTCTCTCTCTAATTCAAATAAACCAAAGTATTCCCCGTTGGTCTTTTTCTGCCGGCTTGCTTGTCTCTCTGTCACTGTGTGAGTGTGTTTTACTTTATTTTTACTTTCCTTTATTTTTACTGTGTTATGTGTGTGTATACCTCTGTGCGTACGCCCATGCTCATTCACTGTGAAGAAATACACCATACTCCACCGTGTTATAATATTTAAATAAAACACTTCATCAAATAAAACTGCCATCAAAATGTTGCCTACAGCTGTGCCTAAAGACATGGTCCACCATGAAAGGGAAAGATTAGTGCTGAAAAGCATACTCTTCGTCTGTCTGCATTCAATGCCTTCAGATCTTGCCTTGGGGCATATGAACGTCAAAAGTAGCAACGGTGTAGTGGTGGGAGGATATCAACAAAGGCCCAGTCGGTGATGGATGTGGAGACAAGAGGGGCAATCCAGACAGACTGGATGCTATGCAAACACAGGGCAGAGGTTGGAGAAAGGACTCCTTAACATGCAAATACCAGGTAGGCATACTTTAACCGCTGGTGGTAACCACCACAAACACAAAGAAACACGCAC
>CM059280.1:22937894-22950394 GCA_030347295.1 Setipinna tenuifilis | reverse complement strand
GGCCCCTTCACCTCACTGTTAGTTTGTGATTTATTGTACACAGTAAACGCAAAAGGGTTCCCCGTTTGACTCTGCGCTGTGTGTCCAACTGAACTGGCTATCTACTTTGGGACCTATCTTACAAAAAGCATACACAAGGTGTTTTGCTTGTGCTAATGTAAGCACACCTAGCTAGGAGCTAATCCTTTAGGGGTTTGTATAGTTAGCTTATGTTAGCTAATTGGCAAGTGCTTTGTTTAGCATAAACAGAACCCTCCTTGACCATGGACCTGGAGCAAGAACACAGTGGTCAGTCTGGCAGGTTAGAAAGACAGGCTTTGTGTGATGGATGAGATGAGAGAGGTGGTGTTGTGGGTTGAAGGTGAGGTCAGAGAGGCTAAGATGGGCCTCTATTTATCCATGCGGCTCCACGCTACGCTACTCTAAGCTTCACACACTTGTGCCAGCTCAGAGATGAAACCCTGCCTTTTAGGTGACATATGGAGGGCTAGTTATGCATGCTCTTCAAAGATGGCAGCTGTCGCTGAGTATGTGTGTGTGTGTGTGTGCGCGTGCGCATGTGTGTGTCTGCCTCAACGAGATTTGTGTGAAGCTCGACCTTTCTCTCTCTCTCCTCTCTTTCTCTCTCTCTCTCTCTCTCCCCCTCTCTCTCTCTCTCTTTCTCTCTCTGTCTTTCTTTCTGTCTTTCTCTCTCTCTCTCTTTCTGTATGTGAGTCTCAACCTGTTTGGTTCCTTTGAATTGGAGCTCTGGTGTGTCTCCACATGATGAGCCGCATGTGTTTGCGTTTGTGTGTGTGTGTGTGTGCGTGTGTGTGTGCGTGCAGGCGGGCAGGGAGGCATATGCATAAGAGATTGTGTCTCACCAGTGTGGAGAGATGGAAAGAAAGAGAGAGAGAGAGAGAGAGAGAAAAAGAGAAAGGAGAGGAGAGAATGAGAGTCAGCCGTCAGTGTGCCAGCTGGCACTGGTCCTCCCTTGGCAGCGCGGGGCGACTGGCGTGCCCACGTAGATCAGGCCACCTGTCTGTTTTCTGGAAGCCTTCGCTGTGCCTTGCTGGGCCGCACTCTGCCATCAGGAAGGGGGGTGGTGTGTGTGGGGTGTGGGGCGGGGTGGGGGTGTGGGGCGGGGTGGGGGTGTGGTGTGGCGTGCTGGGGTCGTGGGTGTGTGGGTTAGCAAGTGAGAGGGGAATACCCTCGCCGCCAGGCTAGGCTAACGAGACGAACGAATGGGCAAAGATGTAGGCAAAGGAGAGAGCTCCAGATCCGCCAGGCTGCGATGGCGCTAGTAACCCGCCCGCAAGGTGGGGCGCCATGGGCACGCGCGCCGGCTCGAGTGGTGGAGCGGGTGGAGGTGGGGTGGGTGGTGGTGGTGGTGGTGGTAGAGGCGATGCTTGCTCCTAGCCAAGTCCATTTCATCAGCGCGGCGGTGGGTCGAGGCTGTGCCAGGGCCCCTGAAACGGTGGCCATAATGAGTTTTTGCGGCGAGTCGTGAGGGCCCGGGAGCGAGAGGGCAGCGTCCTGCTGGAGGCTGAGTGGGGAGAGGAGGTGGCAATCTGTCCCACTGTAGCGCGTGTCAGCGGTGACGCTGATCATGATCACAGCACGCCCTCAGCCTCTCATGGAAAGAAGGTGTTACTTTGTCTGTGCATGTGTGTGCGTGTGTGTGTGTGTGTGTGTGTGTGTGTGTTTATAAGGGTGTGTCTGTCTTTGTGTGTATGTCTTTGTGTGTATGTGTGTGCTTGTGCACTGGTGTGTTTGTGTGTGTGTGTGTATATGTGTATGTGTGTCTTTGTCCTTGTGTGTTCATTTGTGTGTGTTTGTGTTTGTATATGTGTGTATGTGTGTTTATATTGGTGTTTGTAAATGTGCTAGTGTTCTTGTGTCTTCTGTGTGTGCACGTGCATGTGTATGTGTGCCTGTGTGTGTGTATGTGTGTGTATCCGTGTTTGTGTTTTTATATGCACTTCTATGTGTGAGTGTGTGAGAGGTGGGGGTGTATTTTAAGTAAAGGAAACATGACCACATGTGAGGTGTAGGCCCTATTACTTTAAGCAGAACAGAAAAACAAAGGCCCCTCATGTGCTTATGTGCTTGTCATCCTGGCCGTGTGTTAACAAGCCCCACTGCTCTCTCGCCCCTCTGAGGGAGCCCCACACTCCCCCATGAAGAGGCAGCAGACATAACCGCAGCCAGTGGCCCTGTTATTGGAGCCCAGTGGGGCTGTGGTGCTGATGAACACCCACCCACCAACCACAGCCTGTATGGTAGCAGCATGGAGTTTCATAAGGTGCGCTGTATCCCATTTCATACCCAATAGTGCTGAAGCCAGTTTTTAATAAAAGCTCTCAAAGTTAGTAGCATGAACTTGAGGAACAGAAATCATTTAAATAGTGTGGGATGCAGGCATGTGCAAGCATAGGCTCATACACTGGTCCAGTGGTCCCTGTGCCAAGCATGTGGTGTACTGAAGGTTTGTGATGAATGGTATTTGCTATTATATGCAGGGATGGTTATGGATCCATAGGAAACAGGCTCTCTTACGCATGCACAGAAGAAAGGATCATTTCAAACTCAAACAGAGGAGTTTTATTAGATTTTGAGATATGGGCACATTTAGATCTAGGGGATGAGAACAGAGCCATGCAATCTGAGGTAGGCAAAGGAAAAGATATTGAGAAAGAAAGAGAGAGAGAGAGAGGGAGGAAGAGAGAGAGAGAGAGAGGATGTTGGGCTATCCTTTACAAAATCACCATGGATCACCTCCACCATTTCACAGCCGGTGTGATTTGCAGTGCTGCTGGTGGGTGGGTGGGTGTGTGTGTGTGGGGGGGGGGGGAGAGTTGCTCAGACATTCCGACTGGTTGTCATGGCGTCGAGGTCAGAGGTCAGAGGCCATTAAAGCCTGTTGCCTGTCTAATCATTACGGATGGGCTTCTGGGTATTTATAGGCTCTGAGTTGACTCTTTGACCTCTCCCCGACCCCGACGCCCATTCAGACATCTCAGTTCCGTGACCCCGCACCGGCCGAAGAGGTCACTGACCCCCGGGGTCGGAGCTGTTTAGAGTGTGAAGTGGTATTGATATGTTGTCAGGTACGGCTTCCTGGTATCCATGTTCCCCATTGAATTGGCTTGTAGTGTGTGTGTGTGTGTGTGTGTGTGTGTGTGTGTGTGTGTGTGTGTGTATGTGTACGTCACCAGTTGGCTGAGAACTTCCTGGCAGCCTGAGAAGAAGCGGGAAGCACACATCACTCATCTTACTCACACACAAGTTCCAAAAATATGCCAGCTTGTTAAAATATACATTGGCTTGATTGGTTATTAGGATTTTTTTTTACTTTGCTGTTTAAATTATTTTCTTTTTCTCTCAAACGGATGAAAGAAAAAAAGTACATACAGTCCTGTTGGAGTTGAAACCGATCCAGACTTTATTTATTTATTTATTTTCACCCACGATTGGTACTTGGAATTAGCTGGTTCTTATCTATTTAAATGACGTGGTGCGATAGCAGGGGATAGTGATGTGATTATCAGGCCAAGTTTCCCCCTCTCTGCTCCGACTGAAATGAATGTCTGATTGCTGAGAGACTCAGACTGATCATGGTGATGAGGGCTGGGTTCACTCAAGTGCTGATTTGGTTTAATGGTGAATGTACTGTCGATAGTGGAGTGGAAGTCTGAAGTCTGAACTCAAGTGAGTGTGTCATTGAGTGTGTGTGTGTGTGTGTGTGTGTGTGTGTGTGTGTGTGGGTGTGTGTGTGTGTGTGTGTGTGTATATGCTTTGGGGTATGAACAGCTATGTCCCATGATCTATCTCTATTTTCTCTCCTCCGAACTCTCTCTCTCATAGGCACACATACACACACACACACACACACACACACACACACACCCACATGCACACACACTCACTCACTCTTTCTCTCTTTCTCTCTCTCTCTCTCCCTCTCCCTCTCTTTCCCTGTCACAGATTATTTGCTTTATAGGATTCCCATTTCCTGCCTGTAATCTCCACTCACCCCCTGCTTCCCTATCACTCGTTCCACCTCCCCTCCTCCTCCCGCCCCCTCTCCTCCCCTCCTCCTCCTCCCACTTCCCCTCCTTGTGCTCTCTGCTCTCCCGCGCGTGAACACCCTTCAGGAGAGAGGGAATGAGGAGCGAAGGAGTGGCGAATGAGAGAGAGAGAGAGGAGGAGAGAGAGAGAGCGAGGGATGTAGGGGATAGATGAAGTGTGGTACACATCTCTTAATACAGGCCATCCTTCTCTCCTTATCTCTGGGCTTAATTTATGGGAACCTGGCTGCTTTGGCGCTGGTGAATTCATGGCCTAGACCTTGGCTTTCTCCAGCATGGGCATCAATAATGGCTCCCAGCCTCAACCTCCACTCACACCACACCACCCGCTACACCAACCCCCAGTCCCTACTCCCACACACATATAAACACTCACTCACACACACACACAAAACACACACACACAAAACACACACGCACACACACACATTTGCACACACACACACAAACACACACAACCACACACACACACACACACACACACACACACACACACTCCACCTACCACTGCGGTTTCTGGGTCCCACATGTCTCCTATTTATCTGCGAGCAGGGTGGAGTCGTGACCCGGCCCCCCACCCATGCTGCGCTGCCCAAATGCGGCGCTGATGCAGTCGGCTCGCGATAAATCCTCGACGGGGACCAGAGGCTCTGTGGGATAAGTCATTCCTCCGCTGACCTCCGACCTTTTGCCCTGACCTCGCCACCTCCCAACCTACACCTCCTCCCCCCCAAACACACACACATACATACATACCTCAGAAAAGCTTAATATATAACATGGACAGACCTTTTCTCTTTTTTAATATATCACATCCAACTGTTCACCATGCTGCATGTATTCTAGCTACATCTATGCTACCATGCACGAACATGCACTTTTACAGAGAGATACATATTTATGTTCATACCATGTAACATAAAAGTATACATGCTCAGAAAAAGCAGAGAGACAGAAACCGAAATGTTTTTCTCTGATCATTTTCAGTCATTTTGTTTCATTATGTGTGACAGTGCAGCTGTGTTTAAGTCTTCACAAGAGCCGAGGCCATCAGTCCGTGATTTCACTCAATCACTGTTCCATTTCATGCCTTGCATTGATTCCCCACACAAATCACTCTGACACAGGCAAAAACAGGCCATCCATTCACCATATGCTCTATTGTCTGACACGTTCGCTTCTTATGAATATTCGGGAGAAGCTCTCTCTCCGACTTAACAGGGGGAGAAAGAGAAGCTCTTTCATGTTGTTGCAGGCATTGTATGCCATGTAGCGTTATTTTGCATTTTACACCACGGCACAATGGAATCCTGGAGAGCGGAGCTGTTATTCTCAAGTGAGGAGCAAGTGTATCACACACACACACACACACACACACACACACACACACACACACACACACACACACACACACACACACACTGTGTGTCTGTATGTGTGTGTGTGTGTGAGAGAGAGAGAGACAGAGAGAAAATGGAAGATGGAGTAAAAGACATCTTTTTTTCCACGCTCCCCCGCACAGAGTGTTGAATCATGCGCGACAGCAACGGTGATGATGATGGTGATGGTGGAGACTCTGGGCTACGAGTAGCAGATGACAAACAGGAAGAAAAGAAAGGCAAAATGAGGGTGAATATACTTGTGTTGTGAACCCACAGACACACAGAAGAAACAGTGTGCTATTTAAGCCTGGCCTCCACTTTTCACCTCTTCACCTCACCTACAAAGCCACATGTGATGGTGAAAACAGTAATATGTTCGACAGTAATTTAAGAAAGAAAAGAGTGTCAGTGTTGGGGCACTGGGCTGCGCTCTCAAGATTATTCCCTTTGTATCTGCAAAAAAGCGGCAATGTTCAAGGCCAAACAATGAAGCCAAAGCTGCACGTTCAACTGCAAAGTTGCAATACCTCACACATCCATTGGGGGCTGGCTGCAGAAGCGAGCAACATCCCATAGACTCCTATGTTTAAAAGTCCATTTTCACAGCAAGAATAAACATATTTACAGTCTGGTTCAAAAAATTATTTTGGTGTCTTTCGGTAGTTTCCGGGTCTATGATTACTCTAAGGGGGGTTAGGGTTAGTTAGGGGAGTTTAATCCCCAGACAATTCACATTGACATTCATATGATGAACTGGAAAAGATGGTGGTGCCTGGAACCTTCAATTTAGGCTTCATCCGGTCTGTGAGAAAGTCTATGCATGACATCACAGAGGCTTTGTCCAGTTACCTTATACAGCCTATGATCTGCAGTCACTGAGCACTGAGGTGCAACTCCACATCTGAGGCCTAGAGAACTTTATGACTTCAAAGAATGACAGCCGAATCAAAGAGTTGGACCTCTCTGTTTTTTTTTTGAGAACTTACACTTTTCAAGTTTCTCTGTTTCTTTCTCTCTCGCGTCCGGGACTCTTTGTAGAGCTGTGCTTCGGCGGCAGTCGCTTATGATCCTCCAGGCTATGGCGGGTAGGCTGCCGGGGATCGGAAACTTTTTCCGCACTGAGAGGCAGCCATGAGAGGCAGGCTGTGTGGGACGCTCTCTGTAGCACAAAGGCAAGGTTAGCGCTCCAGACCCCGTGCACTCGGGAAAATGTGAATTTGTTTTGCTGACAGGAAGCCGTTCTCTTTCCCTCTGTTCTCTGTGTGTGTGTTGGTGTGTGTGTGTTTGTGTGTGTGTGTGTGTGTGTGTTTGTGTAGGCCTGTGTGTGTGTGTGTGTGTGTGTGTGTGTGTGTGTGTAGGCCTGTGTGTGTGTGTGTGTTTGTGTAGGCCTGTGTGTGTGTGTAGGTCTGTGTGTGTGTGTGTGTGTGTGTTTTCAAGTGTGTGTGTGTGTGTGTTTGTGAGGTTTTTTTTTTTTTCATTTCTTCTCATCTTTTCTTTCCTCCCAGAATTTCTGCCACTTCGTCTGTCCCCCGTCTGTGCTGGCAGATGGAGACTCCGGCCAGACGAGGGGAGATGAGGTGTGAGAAATGCATGCTAGAGAGAGAGAGAGAGAGAAAGAGAGAGAGAAAGATAGAGAGAGAGTGGGGGAAAGAGAGAAAGAGACAGGGGCCTTGAGTTTGTCTTGGAGCGGAATATTCATCATTTCTTGTTTGCTGTCTTTAAAGAGTGCCTCATCACATATGCTTACCCCTCTTGTTTTAGTCCCCTTCACCTCTTCCTCTAGCTCGCATAGCTTGCTTTCCTTCTCACTTGCTTTCCCTCTCTCCTCCTCCCTTTTACTCTTTGCGGTCTGTATTTTTCTTTTCCACTCTTCCCCTCTCTAAAATGTTTTTTAGTTTTCCTCCCTTCTTTCTCGTCATCCTATTCAAACCAAAAGGGCTTGCGCCTGATGTGTGCAAGAGCTAGCTACTAGTGATCTTAGCGTAGCTTAGCGTAGCTTAGCAAAGCCTCCAGGCAGCAGCTCAGGAGGTCAGATGAGCTGGTGTGCTCAGAACATGGGGTCAGGATTAGGCTGGTTAGCTTTAGCCGATTAGCAAGGCAATTCCTCGTCGCCATTTTCCAGAAATTGCATCATATCCGCCCCCATTTTTCCCATGCTGATTGGTAGGCGTCCCCGAACGACATCACTGTCCATTTTTTGCACATCCAATGCTCTTCTTCAATATAGCTTTCTGCTCAACCTCACATTATACAGTAATGTGACTACATTTGCTATGTAAAATAGGACCAGAAATGAGCCCCTTAAAACTCAATTTTGACACTGAATTCACGAGCCTAGCATTTCCCATTGAAATGAATAGGGGTGGGACTTCCTCAAGTTAATATAATACCTCCATGGCTCAGACATCTTTGTTGCCTGTGGGGTCCTGAACCCTGGCAGGAGGTGGGTGATGGGATATCAGAATGCCACGCCAGCCCTTTAGCCCAGGCCCCGGTGACACAGAGCGAGGGCTCTAGTGTGGTGCCTGGGTGGATTCCCCTGCTGGAAATCTGCCGACTGTGACATTTGAGGTGGCATTTCACTCATGACTGTCCGAGGACAGGCTCTCTCCCTATTTAAGCACTCATCGTTCTGTCTTTAATTCAGCTCCTCTTGCTCATCATTTCTCACTCTTCATCTCTCTCTCTCTCTCTTTCCCTTTCTCACTCTCTCTCTCGCTCGCTCTTTCTCTCACTCTCTCTCTTTCTCTCACTCTCTCTCTCTTTTTTCTATCTTTCTCTGCCAGACTTTCCTCCTTCTCTCTATCTGTCTCTCTCTCTCTTTCTCTGCCAGATCATCTCTCTCTCTCTCTTTCTCTTTCCTTCTCTCTCTCTGTCTCTCTCTCTAACATTCTGTCCTCCCCCCTACTCTCTGTGATGGATGATATGGCAGCAGGAAATGTGTGTATGTGTGTGTGCTTGTGTGTGTGCATGTGTATGCGTATGTGAGTGTGGCAGTTTGAGTGTGTGTACGTGTGTGTGTATTTGTGTACGTGTACGTGTATGTGTGTGTGTGTGTGTGTGTGTGTGTGTGTGAATCTGATGGTGCTGCAAGTAAATCACCAGTGGAGCGAGGGGCCACTCGCTCAGTCCTGTCTGCCGTGGGGAGATTTAGAGTCCCTGGCTGGGTCTGGAGCGCGGGAGGTGATGGGTTGGGTGGGGGGGGGGGGGTGTGGGGGGGGGGTTGTACTGTGGACTCCATGGCTGCACGATGGAGGGGTGTGTATACTGGTGGTGGTGGTGGTGATGTGTGTGTGATGGTGGTGGGGGGGTCAGGGTTGTAGTGTGAGCACAGTCTCCATGCGGACCCGTCTCTTGCTCCCAGAGCTGGCTAAGTGTGTGTACATTCCCATGCTGCTTTTGTTGCCCTGGGTGTCGACCTCGCTCCCACCTCACCTAGCGCCCCCACACCCGTTGGGGTTCGGGGGCCACGTATCAACACAACCCCACGTTCCTCAGAGATTGCTACGGCAACCGCGGCAAGACGAGGCTCCGCTTGGCTCTGGCGCCACGATGACAGCAACTTCCTGTGACTGGAGGCCAGGGCTCTCTCCGATGATGAGAGGCTGCGTAAATTTGTGTCGACTCTGTTGATATGTAGATTTCTTAAGCATGTCGAAGACAGAGAGAGAGGGAAATGGAAACAAAACAGATCAAAAGAGGAAAAAAAAGAGAGGAAAGAAAGAAAGAAAAAACTTTGGAGGAAGCAGAATGAAATCGAATAACACAACAGTCAGACAGAGGGGATAGTCAGCACCTGGTAAGGATGATCTGACCACGTACACTGTCATGTCGATGCCCTCCTTGGGGGTTGGGAGAGTGACAGGCCGGCTCAACTTTAATCACTCCACACGGAGCTTACCTGTAATAAAAGCCATTGCTCTAGAGAGCAGCAGTCCCTGACATTCTCCAGCCAGACCCCCCACCTCTCCAACCCTCACCCCCCCCACTGTTCCACCCCCCGGGGCACCACAGAGCAAACGCCCCCCCAGAGCGTTCAGGCTAATCAGCCAGCAGTGTTTAGCCTAAGGCTAAGCCTCGGCACGGCCTCCCACGAAACACCTCCCTATTGGTTCAGCTCGAGTGCTAACAACAGCAATTAGCCAATAAACACACAGAGCTCAATTGCACTGGGTCCCCACATATCGGTCTTGCCTTTGTTGTAAACAATTCTTGGTAATCAACCGCTCCAAAGGGAGTTTTGTTTTCCACCAGGCCTCCTATAGCTTTCATTAAGTGTAAAGTGTAAACCACGGGACCAAATTAGCAAACCTGGCAACCTTCACCTTCCAGAACAGCGGGCCATGAAACACTGTGGTGTCCTGGGCGACTGGTGCACTGTGGGATAGCGGTGGTCTTCCTCAGCAGGGAGCTCACAGATCAATGAAGTCTCTGGAGCTGTCTCGGATATGGTTCTTTTTTCTGTTTTTTCTTTCTCTCTTGCTCTCGCTCTCTCTCTCTCTCTCTCTCTCTCTCTAACATCTCTCCCTTTTACCTTCTCTTACCCTGTCTCCCTCCCTTTGTTTCGCTGTATTCTTTGTTTGCTATTTCAAGCAAACATACAGGACCTCTCTATATGTGATGCTAAGAAAAGATATATTCCCCTATTAGACATTGGATTTCGAAATGTATATGATGCACACATCTGTATGTATATATACACAGACTTATTTTTGTTCCCTACCTGACAGTGTATCTGATTTTATATATTTATTCTGTTTATATGTTGTGTGTCCCAGAGCTAAGTATAGGATATAGCAGGAAATAGTGCTGTGCATGGATCAATGAGTGTGTGTGGTACAGTGACAGTGATATGGTGCGCTGAGCTTCTCTCTGTGGGGGTCAAGGTAGCGTCACATTTGACATGAGGTTAAAAGCATTGTGTTTTATCACTTGCTCCGCTTGAAGGACTTACCTCCTCCCTCCCCCCTCTGTCTGCCTTCCCTATCTATCTATCCATCTATCTATCCCTCTCTTTTTTATCTCTCCATTTCTCTCTCTCTCTCTCTGTCTCTCTCTCTCTCTCGCCATCTCCTCTTTAAGAGATAACTACCTTCCCTATCTATCCCTCTCTTTCTATCCCACCCCCACCCCCCTCTCTCTCCGTCTCCTCGGTAAGAGATAACTGGCATGAGAGACATTCACCCCTCTGCCCCGTTAATTAGCCCCTGCAAATTAGCGGACAGTCGGGGCAGGGGAAGTCGAGCATGTAATTTAGCCGCAGTCTCCGAACCGGGAAAGGAGGAGAAGAGGCGTGAGGGGACTCATAAGAACTGTCTGTCTCTATATCTTGCTCTCTCTGTCTCACACACACACGCGCAGACATGTGCAAACACACTCTTACTCTCACAAACACACACACAATCATACACACTTTGATTCTGTGTCTCGCACACACATACACACTTCCACCCACACACACAAACACTCTGAAATTGACTTTCACTTATACATTTAGACACACACACACACACACACACACACACACAATCACACAGACACACACACACACACACACACACACACACACACACACACACAATCTCACACACGCAGCATGATCACAGGAGGCACATGTTTCCTTCAGGAGAGAGCTCACCACGGACAGACTTATTGGATGTGATTTGCTGTTTTTACACTCACTCCAGTTGGTCAACCCCTCCTGAGGATCACAGAGAGATGGAGGAGGGGATGTGAGATAGATAGATAGAGAGAGAGTGAGAGGGAGAGAGACAGAAGGAGGGTGGAAACAGGCTTGTCATTATACATCTACAATGATTGTTTTAATGTCGAATTTCACTTATAGTACATGTGTTTTACTTTGTCTCCTGTCCTTGGATGCCAATGGCCTGTCTGTGGATGTCAATGTGTGATTGACTAGTGGTTATCTCCTATCCAGTTAGCCTGTATAGTAAGCATTAGCAGTATTAGCAACGCCCCTTTGTTTGTATGCAACACTTCATAATCATTTCTTTACTAGCTAGGTTGACGGGCTCTGAAAAATATATATTCTCTTGCCCACAGATTTTAGATAGCTTTACACCGATAAGGACAAAAGTGAGCTGAACTATTATAAACAATGTTGTAATGCTATGTGTGCCAAAACACCGGTATAGAGAGATGGAATTCTCATTTTAAACTGGGCTAAAGCACCAGTCGTTGGGAGCTAAACTTTATTTTGACCTGAACTACACACCCTTTACTACCCCAAAATATGAGGTTGTATAACCAAATCTTATTTGGATTTATGTAATTGTACATCTAATTTTTAAATTTGTGAAATGACAGGGGCAGGAGATGATGACTGTACTATAGTTCCCACAGGGCTCGGTCTGTCCTCCTGTCAACCCCTCACCCCCACCCGCCCCCCACTCCCTCTGTCTGAGGCCCTGTGTACAGGAGTGACAGCAGGGCTGGGGGGCTAGTGGCAGGCCTTATCGCTAATCGAAAATCCAATTTGAACCAATGCAGTGAGCTAATTGCAAAGGCTACAATTACCTGGTGTGTGTCCCGCTATCCTATCTCAGTGGTTAACCATTGTGACACACTTGTGACATTTGTGTGCATGTCATCCTGTTTGTGTGACAGACAGTCAAGCTTACCAATCAGAAGTGGCCCAATGTGAAGCTGAAGCTGAAAATGATGTTGCAGATCAGCTGCATGCAAATCATGGATAGAGATGTATCATGCAGCATGCAGCATGGACATCACAAGCTAATCCATGTATAAACGAGTTAGTAGTATGTATAAAAAAAAATACAAAGCCAGAATCTCTCCAAAGGTCTGCAACAGTACAGTCAGTGCCACAGGCAACCACATTGAGCTGAGCCCAGTGAGTAGCCTGTCTAGTATAAACATAATAAAAATATAGCGTTGGTTGTTTGTAAGAGTGCCTCTGGTTGTTTTCCTGTGTGTACTATTTTGTTGTGGTAGATTGCAGGGCTCCACTTAACAGTGTGCAGCAGCCTTTGTTGAGGGGGCTCCAGAGCAGGCAGTCATTTCCTCCTCC
>CM059280.1:22932894-22935394 GCA_030347295.1 Setipinna tenuifilis | reverse complement strand
AGTCTGCACTGGTGTTGTGTATGTGCATTTGTCTGTAAGTGTACGTGTGTGTGTGTATGTGTGTGTGTATGTGTGAGTGAGTGTGTGTGTGTGTCTGCGTGTATGTGTGTGTGAGTGCCTGTGTGTGTGTGTGTACGTGTATATATGTGTGTGTGTTTGCGTGCAAATGTAATTGTGTGTGTGCACGTGCGTGCGTGTGTGTATGTGTGTGTGTGCACGCACGTGCGGGTGTGTGTAAGTGTGTGTGCACGTGCGTGTGTGTATGTGTAAGTGTGTGTGTGTGAGCCAGGCTCTTGTCACCTTGCTCCAGCCCGCGGGGCATAGGAGTGAGGCTCTGAAGCCAACCACCTTGTCACCAGTAATTAAACAGGATTACACTGATTTGCGCCGAACAAAAGGTATTTTATGTCTGTCGTGCTCTAACACCCTGACTCCCTCTCTCTTTTTCTCTCTCTTTCTCTCTCTCTCTCCCTCTCTCATCTCTCCTCTCTCTCTCCTCTCTTCTCTCTCGGTGGAAAGATGCCCACAGCACAATTACTCTGCCAGTTCATGGAGCCATGATTTTTAAGTAATAATAACTGAGCTTCTACCCCCTCCATAAAGAAAGCTAGCACAATTACAGGCTCTGAATGACACGGGGCATTACAATAGCAGTCCTTCCTGCTTTGAAGGATTTAACGCACACCCTAAGCAGGATTAGCAAGTTCTTTACCTCTCTTTCTCTCTCTCGTGTGCTCTCTCTTTTTCTCTGTCTCTGTCTCTGTCTCTGACTCTCTCTCTCTCTCTCTCTCTCTCTCTCTCTCTCTCTCTCTCTTGCTCTCTTTGTATCTGTGTCTGTTTGTTTACTCATCTGTATACAAGGCACCTCCAACCATTGGTAGTGGTGGAGTCGTGCTAAAAGATTTACATAGAAACGGCAATCCTATGCCCTGTGGTTGTAGTGTAAGGGATCGGTAGCCCAACTCTTTTTCGCTCTTTTCTCTGCCTACCAGCCCCTCTTGTCCTTGCTCTCAGACAAAACAGGCCCACTACAACAAATTCAGTTTCACCATGTGTTTGTGTGGTCCCTCCTGACTTTGGTGATTTACTGAGTGTAGACTATGTGCTTGATTTAATGTGTGTGACCCAGACGTGTCATGGTTTTATATTGTAAATGCTTATTTGTGACATTTAGTATTCAACATACATTGCTGATGTTATGTGTGATTACATGTACTCATATATCGTATGTGTGTGTGTGTGTGTACAGTATGTATGTATATGAGTGTGTGTGTGTGTCTCTGTCTGTCCGTCTGTCCGTCTGTCTGTCTGTCTGTCTGTCTGTCTTTCTTTCTGTGTGTTTGTGTGTGTGTGTGTCTGTATGGGTGCGTATTCAGATGGCTGTGTATTAGTTTTCCTATTCCACCGCAGTGTGTGTGTGTGTGTGTGTGTGTGTGTAGGTGTGTGTGTGTGTGTTTAATATGTGCACTCTCTGCTCCTTCAAAGGGCAGCAGGGGAAAGCTTCAGACAAGAGGGACGGGATCAATACATCGATCAGCAAGGCTCGTGCTATTATTTGGCCTGTTTTTTCCCCATCCCAACACACCTTTCTGCTCCACACGATCGCCGAAAGCACACACTCACCCTCTCACCTGTCACGTTCCCTCTTCCCCTCCCCACCCCACCTCCTCTCCTCCTTCCCCTCCCTTTCCTCCTTCTCCTCCCCCTCTTTTCCCTCAGTTCCAGCCTCTCGGTGGAAAAAAAAAGAGAACCCCATCATAATAATTCTTGTTTTCTAAACGTTCGTCCTCTCGCAAAACGCCCTTTAGCGACTGACTAGCGATATTTATGGCCAGTCGTGTCAACATTAAAACCAATTCATAACTCGGGATCCCATCATCGGCGCGACAGCGGGCCAGCTCTGGGCCATCCGTCCTGACGTCAATGACAGGCGAACACACTCTCTCTCTCTCTCTCTCTCTCTCTTCCTCTCTCTCTCTCTCTTTCTCTCTTCCTCTCTCTCTCTCTTCCTCCCTCTCCCTCCATCTCTCTCTCTTCCTCTCTCTCTTCCTCTCTCTCTGTCTCTCTCTCTCTCTCTCTCTCTCTCTCTCTCTATCTCTATCTCTATCTCTTGCTCCCTCGCTCTGTCGCTCTCTCCGTCTGTGACGTGTGTGTGTGTGAGCCCCTCCCTGTGCTTCGGCGGCCGTCTTATCTTGGCGAGAGAGATGGATCTCCTCCATCATGGGCCTGTCAGCGGCGATGGGCTGGATTTACAACACGCCGCACAGCAGCTAGCTAAAGAGACGTAAATTCAGTGACATCACGCCACAAGCCGGTGGGATGTGGGTGTGACTCAGTCTGTATGTGTGTGTGAGGAGAGGAGGGTGAGATGTGTGTGTGTGTGCGTGTGTGGGTGGAGGGTTTAAATCGATGCAATGTTGAGCTTTTACCCATCATCCTCCTTTCCGCTGGCTGCAGAGGTCCTGGGCCTCTAATTGAGAGTGCGAAAGAGAGCATGTCT
>CM059280.1:22912894-22915394 GCA_030347295.1 Setipinna tenuifilis | reverse complement strand
ATACACTGTTGGTCTGGCTGCCTGTTTGGGGATTCTCTGTGGTTTGGGCAGAAAAGAGAAAGATTATTGAAGAAAATTGTGCTTTACATTAAACAGACTCTGGCCTAAACCACACATATACAGACATACACTACATACACGACATGTAATTTTCTCCACAAACACACACCCACACACACACACACACACACACACACACACACACACACACACTCGCCCACACATGAAACACACACACAAAATGAACATAGCTACAGAGGCAGGCACAGGCACAGACACTGTCACTCCCTCTGTGCCAGTGAGGAAACAGCTGCTCTCTGTCAGATTGACATGGCCTCCCTTTTTGTGACAGTGACAGAGGGAACACACACATGAGAGAGAGAGAGAGAGAGAGAGAAAGAATGAGAGAGATAGAAAAAGAGAGAGATGCATTCAAGATGCAAGCCGTGAGCTGAGCCAAGCCGAGTGGCTTATTGTCTAGTCTGCATGCTGATCAGCGCGGTGCAAAAAAACACTCCTCAGTTCAAAACGCTCCTCTCCACCAGCAACCTCGGCTGACCTCAGATCAGGTTTGTTCAACACCTGCGGCCACCCCTTCCCCTCCTCCCATCTCACCCATCACCCCACCTATGCCACCCACCCTCCTCCACACACACACCCCCTACCCTGCGGTGGGGGGGGGTGGGGGGGGGGCCCTCTGGAGACCGTCGCACTCCAGAGCGGTTGCTAAGAGACGGAGCGTGCGTGGCCAAGGGGGGCAAAGGTCGTGTGTATCAGAGGCGCTTAGGGCCAAGGAGACACTACTGAATGAGCCCACAGCACATGATCAATAGATGCAATCTGTATTGGCACTTAGCTGGGAAAGCAGGTGTGGTGGGGGGTCTGTGTGTGCTGTGTGTGTGTTTGTGTGTGTTTGTGTGTGCGTGTCTGCCTGTGTGTGTGTGACATAGGAACAAATGAGTGTGTGATGGTGTGTGAAAAGAAAACCTTGCACGTGTGTGTGTGTGTGTGTGCGAATGTATGTGTGTGTGACACTCTGAGCCACACTGTGAAGCAGAGGAGGACGGCTAAGGGGGGTGTGTTTGCCAGCTGTTGCTTCAGTAAACAGCTGTAAGAAAAATAAAGCGAGGGAGACAGGCGTGATGCTTACAGGGCCGTAAATGGGGGGGGGCGTTTGTGGGACTGAGTGCCAGGTGTGTGCTAGGACTGTTTGGCTAAGGCAAGCAGGACATGAGGCATGTGGGCACACACACACACACACACACACATGCATGGACATACATACAGTATGCATAGACACACATGCACGCACATGGACACCAAACACAGGCACACACATAGATTCACACACACATACAAAATGCTCATTTTTATTTCGATTTGTAGTGTGCGTGTGTGTGTGTATTTGTGTGTGTGTATGTGTGTGTGTGTGTATGTGTGTGTTTGTGAGTGCCATGAGTGTTTATGCTGATGTGCCCACACATGATGTGCTTGTGATTTCACTCATGAAGCTTGTAGCTAAACCCCCCCCCCTCCCCAATCCCCCCACCACCACCACTGTCCACCCCCCCCCAATCTGACCTCCAGCAGTGAGGATGTGACTCCTTTACAAGAGCGGCTATATACCATCAACATCATTATAGCACCCGATGAAGAGCATGTAATGCATTTATGTCTGTGTGTGTGTGCATGCGTGTGTGTGTGTGTATGTGTGTGTGTATGTGTATGCTTGCCTATGTGTATGCTTGCCTATGTCTCTCTGTTTGTATGTGTGTCTATATGTTAGTAGTTTTTTCAGTCTGTACACACAAACCTGGGCTTCACACACAAACCTGGATTTCTTAGCCTAGCCGTGCAATGTTTACGAAGTGTCAGAAACAGTCTCTCAAGCAGCTCTCTCCCCCTTTACCTTTTTTCACACACACACAACCACACACACACACACACACACACACACACACACACTTAGACACACACACTCACACACACACACACACACACACTTAGATACACACACTCTCACACACACACACACACACACACACACACTCACACACACACACACATACACTTAGACACACACACTCACACACACACACACACACACACACACACTCCAAACCATTTGGACGCGGTTGCCATCTCGCCTCAGCCCCGGTGTGCTCCGCTACACGGCTGAACAGCTTGCCGGCGCGACCCGAGCGGCGGCGTTAGCCGTTAGCGCGCCAGCCTCGTAATTACAGGGCTATGGCCGCCGCCGCTGATGGGTAATGACACATTTGCAAATTAATTCTTTGAGCGCGGCTACAATTAGCATATGGCGGCACCAGCGCCTCGGCAGGCCACCCCTGGAGCCCCCGCTGCAATCAGGAGCGGCAGGAGATGAAAGAGAGGCGGACGGACGGAGAGAGAGAGAGAGAGAGCGAAGATGGAGGAATAGAGGGAGGGAGAGGGAGAGGGGAAGATGTAGGAATGGAGGGAGGGAGAGAGAGAGGGGGGG
>CM059280.1:22907676-22910176 GCA_030347295.1 Setipinna tenuifilis | reverse complement strand
ACACATATACACACGCACCACACACACACACACACACACACACACACACACCCAACGCCCACGCACACACACACATACCCAAACGCACACACACACAGACACACACACACACACACTGCCCTACCACCCCCCGTCCTCTCCACTCTTTGGTTCTCTCCCCTCTTTACGGGTTGTAGCCAGCAGGGTCAGGAACCCTGGGTGAGTGGAACTCATTACAGAGTCCCCTCATTTCCATTCAGAGTGGGGCCCCATGTGAGCCTGCAGCCCACGGCAGAGACAGGGGACCGCATTCAGCGCGACACCGCTTTATGAGACTGACAGCAGACAGCAACAGCCCTTAATGCTCTCCAGAGAGAGAGAGAGACTGGGAGAAAGAGAGAGAGAGATGGAGAGAGAAAGAGAGAGAGAGGGATATAGAAAGGTGGGAGGTAAAACAAATGCAGGATGGAGGAAGAGAGGGAGAAAGGCAGAGGGGAAAGGACATTGAGAGAGGAGAGGAAGAGCTGGCTTAACATGAGGAGAATATTTAGTGAATGTGAAGCCTGGGTCCATCAGTACCCATGCATGGTGCATAAGGGAGGGGAGGAGAGGAGAAAAAGAAGGAGGAAGGAGAGGAGGAGAGGTGAGAAGAGGACAGGGGAGGATAAGGAGGAGATAAAATGAGAGGGAAGGAGGTGAGAGGAGAGGAAAGGAGAGGGGATGAGAGAGGGCAGAAAAGGAGAGGAGAGAAGAGGGGAGGAAAAGAGGAGAGGAGAGGAGGGAGAGGAGGGAGAGGAGATGAGAGGAGAGGAGAGGAGAGGAAAGGAGATGAGAGGAAGGGAGATGAGAGGTGAGGAAAGGAAAGGAAGGGAATAAAAGGAAAAGGACAGGAAAGTAGTAGAGAAAGAGAGTAGAAGAGAGGAGAGGAGAGGAGAGGGGAGAAGAGAGGAGAAGAGAGGGAGGAGAGACGAGGAGAGGAGAGGTGAAAAGAGAGGGAGGGGTGGGAAGAAGGGCACTAATGAAGGGGAGGGGGTATAATAGCTGAACAAGAAAAACAGTTATAGGGCAGTGAGTGAGTGAGTGAGAGTAGAACACTGGTGAGTGAGTGAGTGTGTGTGTGAGTGAGTGTGTGAGTGTGAATCAGTGAGTCAGTGAGTGTGTGAGTGTGTAGGAGAGCACTGTGGGTTAGGTGCTGAGTACATGGTGCCTCTGCCGCCTCCTGCTTCTAATCCTCAGCCCTGCCTCCCTACCTTGGACCCCCCCCAAACACACCCATACAACACACACACACACACAAAACATACACCACACACACACACACACAAACATACACACACACACACACACACACACACATATACGGGTCGTTCCCATGAGTGCATCCAGCCAAGTAAACAAGGCTTTTCCTCAGTAAGGGCGAGTGGCGCTAAGCAAAAACCCCCCCTGCACCCCCGTGCCAAACCGCACACAGCGTAAACAAACACTCTGACCGCCATTCGCAGAGGCCTCTGCAGCTCGGTCACAAGCCAAAGACACACAGGAAATACCCACACACAGCACAGACACATGCCACAGCGTCTCCGCTCTCTGATCTTGTCACACTACACTTTTCAAGTGAGCATTCTTCATTTTTGGGCGTAAAGTTACTCCTCCGAACAGGGTAAAGCCATTTTGGGTAACTACAATTGTAGTTGTTTACAAACTAATGACATCGTTTTTCTTTGCTTTGTTCTCCACCCTCCTCTCTTTCTGTCCTTTCTCTCTCTCGCTTCTCTCTCTCTCTCTGATGTGCGTGTTACTCTTGCATCTTTTTTTTCTCCACAGTCCCTAAGAGGAAGTAGTTGTGAGAGTGGCCTTGGTGTGGGTTAAGGTCACAGCTCTGTGCCCTTCTCTTTGTCTTTCCTCTTCCTCCTTTCAACCCTCCCCTTCCCCCCACTACCACTACCACTACGACCACCACTACCACTACCACTACCACTCCCTCCTCCTTTCCTCAGTCCTTCATGTAGCAGCCATCCTGCTGGACAGGCAGCCATGGCATCACTGGCTTGTGGCACACACAGCGCATGGAAATCACAGGCGAGGCTGGAAAACAAAGCAGCTTCCTCACCGATGACAGCCCAGCTCTGTCTTGTCATTTTCAATCTCCAAAGTCTTTTTATCCTTTCCTCTGCACCACATCTGCAACACTCCCTCCCTCCACACACACACACACACACACACACACACACACACACACACAGACACACACACACACACACACACACACACACACAGCACCACAGCACCACAGCACCACAGCACACACACAAAGTTCAGCTGCTTTGTTTTCAGAGTAACAAAAAGAGGATTTCTGTGAGCAGTGGAGAGGATAGTAGGTGGTGATGGTGCTGGGTGCTGATGCAATTTGTGTGTGTGTGTGTGTGTGTGTGTGGGGGGGGGGGGGGGGGGGGGTCCAGGGCTGGAGGGTGGGGGTGTGAAGGGGTGGGGGCTGGTGTTTGGGGAGAAGAGAGTTGGTGAG
>CM059280.1:22880176-22895176 GCA_030347295.1 Setipinna tenuifilis | reverse complement strand
ACACACACACACACACACACACACACACAAACAGATACACACATACACAAGAGTGACAGACAGAGATGGCCAGAGAAAGAGAGACATGGAGAGAAAGAGAGAGAGAGAGAGAGAGAGAGAGAATGATAGAAAGCAGCTGAGAGAGAGAGACTGAGAGACGAGACAGAGATAGCAAGATGGAGAGATGGAGTGATGGAGGCAGAGAGCAAGAATGAGACAAAATAATCGAAAAGAGATAGAGAGACTGAGAGAGAAACATTAAGAAAGAGAGAAGGAGGGAGGGAGAGAGGGAGGGAGCGAGAGATGTAAGGAGGGCAGAGACAGAGGAGAGAAACATATCCAGCCCTCCATGAGGAAGCTGCTCTGCTTAGTAGACAATCAATTATTAACCGCCGGCCCAATCCGGGGTGTCTGCCGCCTTATCTGACACCTCCCCTCCTCTACACTGCTTCTGTGTGTGCGTGTGTGTGTGTGTGTGTGTGTGTGTGTGTAAATGTGAATTAACATGGCTGCTACTCTGTACAGCTGCGATACACGCCATGTAATCAACACACACAGACACAGACACACACACAAATACACACACACACACACACATACACACACACACACACACACTTACCTTCTCTCACACACATTCTTTTTCCATATGTAGGTACAACCACACATAAACTACGTTTCCCATGATCCTCCTTAGCTTCCTCTTTCCATGATTCTACTTCCTTAGCCACACCTCAGGTGATAACCCATTCTCAGGTTTCACACTCAGGTTTAAAACCACAGGCGGGCTGTTGCTCAGCCTCTCTGTCCTGTTGGTCATCAGACTGCATGGACCTAAAGAGACATCCACTCTCTCTCTGTCCTGTTGGTCATCAGACTGCATGGACCTAAAGAGACATCCACTCTCTCTCTGTCCTGTTGGTCATCAGACTGCATGGACCTAAAGAGACATCCACTCTCTCTCTGTCCTGTTGGTCATCAGACTGCATGGACCTAAAGAGACATCCACTCTCTCTCTGTTCTGTGGGTCATCAGACCTCATGGATGTAAAGAGACATCCTCTCTCTGTCCTGTTGGTCATCAGACTGCATGGACCTAAAGAGACATCCACTCTCTCTCTGTTCTGTGGGTCGTCAGACCTCATGGATCTAAAGAGACATCCACTCTCTCTCTGTCCTCCTGACCAACGGGTCACAAAGGACACCAAGCTCTGCCTTGCAGGCCGAGGAGCCAGGCAGACAAGGGACTTCGTCAGCATGCGCAAGTAAATAGACAAAGAATGGCCTTTGCACAAGGCCACAACGTACTTTGACTCGAGTACACAAGTTTACGGGAAAGGTATCCAGCTCCCCACGGACCGGGTTCGAGCGGGCTCCCCTAGACTATCCGTTGCACGAGCAACATTTTGAGTTTGATTGAAACGGACTACTTCTAATCGCGAAGCCGATCCCCAGCCAAAGATGCTGAGGAAGTACAGTTTCTGAACGTCTATGCGCGACGAACCACCGCAGGAAACCTCTTAATCGCGAAGCCGATTCCCCGCTACGAGCGGAGAGAGGACCTGGAACAAGGACCCTTCCTTCATCGGATCACCACAAATCGTCCAGAAAGCTGAGTCAACGGACTCCCTCCACTGGATCAACAAGGATTCCCTGAACTACAACCAAGAACAAAGGAAAAGCAAAGGCAACCTTCACGTGAGCACTTGGGCATAGATAGAATACTCTCTAGCATAGCAAGAAAGTGTTAAACTGTCTGATGTAAACATACACACTGTTTTCATGTAGACTTTGAGTGACCATTTGTTATGTTCTTTTTATTTGCTACTTTGATAGACAGATCCTGCATGCTCTCTCTGTCTCCCTCTCTCTTTCCCTCTTACTAACCCTTATCTCACCTGGTCAAAAGGGATGTTAACGATAGCCTAGCAGAACTAGCCTATTGTTTCAAAGCAAGTTAATCATGTGCCCTTCCCCCGCTCTCGCGCTATCTTGGCACAACCTTTCACACCTTCTTTGACCATTTGACGATCCAACGGGGGACCCCCGTTCCCCCCCCTCTTCTCTCTCTCTCTCTCTCTCTCTCTCTTACACACACACACATACATACACACTATCCTACTATCTTGTATATATGCACAACCTGTTAGATTAGTTCATACCTGTAGTTTATCAGTTAATAAACTATACCTTTGGAATAAGCTGTGTTTTGCCTGTTATTGTTGCTGTATTCATGGAAGCCACCCAGTCTTAAGAACTCCAAGAGCCTTCATCCAGTCCAGATGTGTGTAAATACTATTGACTATAGTGTATTGTGATACTGTAAGTAACACATTATTACCATAGCTGTAGTATAAGCATAACATTTTGGTAATATACCATGAATTTAACTGTTTGGTAATTTATTATTAAACATAAGAATTAATGGTAATATTAATGGAATTGATTTTATGAGACTGATCAATTAATGCCAATTATACCCACAATTATTAGTGGCGCCAACTTGTAACGAGACTGATTGTCCTTACATTATTAAATGGTGCACACGTGTGAGGACACTGAATGTACCAACATTTATTAATGGCGCCCCGCGTGAGGAAGACTGGTTTAAATTGGCTTCTTGAATACAGTTGCAATAACAGATTCATGCTCAGTTTAACAGTTCCAATCTTTAAAGAAAACTTTGACCCCTGCAACAAGATGCAGTAACAGATCAAGTTTTAGTTTGGTGAACAATCACAGGCCCAGTGAAACTAACAAGATATATATGTGTGTTTTCAGATAATCCATAGTATTGTGATATTAAGTATCACCAAATACTAACTAACACCAAATACCAAGAGAGAATTCTTTCAGTAAACAATTTCTGTTGCCATAGCAACCTATAGAAATTTGATACACTTTAAGAGAGTAGATAGCAATTAAAGATAAGAATATTTAACATTGGTTACCACCCAAGTATTTTTGTAAGCCGTAGGTAAAGCAGCTCTTGCCTATGCATCATTTTAGAAGTGGTTGCTTTTAATCCCCTCTTTTGTTTTGTAACCCCCGCACCCCCAGTGTGTGCCCTAGGTTAAACACACAAGATGAGTTGTAAAACCTCACACGCCTTAGAAGGCGACAACAGTGCCCATTGTCTTAAAGAGACTGTGGAGCCATTTAAGCTTATCTTAGATCTCCTTAGAACAAACACTAAGGCAGAAGTTAAGCAACTGACCCAAAAGGAGTGTCGATCAGAAATAGACAACATACTCCTATGCATGACTAACCCTCAGCATAAAGCTGCCAATATCCAGGAAGTGATTGGCAGGCTGTTCTTGCGTCAGTCCCAGGAAGCCCACCTGGAGATGGAAACCCTCCGCAAAGAAAACACAGCGCTCAAAGCTAGCCTTGATAAGTTAGATGCAGCTAACCAAGACTTGCGTAATGAGCTAAAGTCAAGCAATGACTTGCTAAACAAATATGTTAGCAGACTCCAGCTAGATATAACAAGACTTGAGCATAAAATTGCTGTTGACCAGGCCCTTAAAAGGAGCCGTGAGGTACTTGCCAGGGCCCAGGTGGTGCTTAAAGCACCCCCCCGACAAATTAACACAAAAGCACAGTTAGACACCAAGGGACAGGCCCTGCCTGTTCGTAACACTAAGCATTCTAGGGACCAACACCAATCTCCCTGCTTAACTAAACAAACATGCTGTGCCATAAACCCCTCTCATAGCTCAGGTGAAGTCAGATCACTCCTACCAGCACCTGGACAGCTCCTAAAGCCCCAGGTTAATGAGAAACACAGGAGGATACAAGGTCACTCCAGGCCTACACACCAGGAAACCTTATTCTCTCATGAATATGGTGAGATGCTCGACCCTCTCAAAGAGCCATATTCAAGTGACACAGAAAGTGATCACACTGGGAAGCTAGAAAAGTCACATAGAGACCGCTCCCCCACATTTCGCTTATACCATATTGACTCCCTTGCAAAAGACATTGAATGCTTTGACCCGGATAGCCGCAATGCTAACATTGACAGTTACTTTCAGAGAATTGATTACCATCTTCCTTATTTGCCTCGCGCTACAACACGTGAGAAACTCAAATTAATTTGGAAGACAACCAGTAAGAGTGTTCATGATTTTATCAAAACACAGCCATCTCACATTCGTGATAGTTACTCGAGCCTAAGAAAGGTTCTGATTGAGGAATACTCTTCCTTTGTTGATGAGACATCAGCATTCATTGCTGCCTATCAGATCCGGCATAAGAGAACAGAACCCCCACGTGAATATTATCTCCGGTTACGAAATGCATATTTTCAGGGCAGAAATGCAGCAGACCTGGAAGAAGACGGGCGTTTCAAATCCCTCTTTCTACATAATCTTCATTCGTGCATACGTACCCATGTCACATTAGCATGTGCACGGTATAAACACACCATGCAAGAAATTAGAAGGATGGCTCAAAACACATGGGAGATAGTTCTGCACACAACAGCCAAACATGAGCACCCGCTCAGAGAGTTTAAGTGTAGGCCCCTTGACAGTTTGACATCAGAATTAGGCCACAAAGCCCTATCAGAGAAGTCAACAGAATCAAGCCCCACACAAAGCCACTCGTTACAAAGCCACCACCAGGCTGAGTGGAAGAGCTGGCAGAACTCCACAAGGTCCCATGGTCATCACACAGATGACCACAAAAGGCCAAATCACCAAAGCTCACACAGTGAGCAGGTCAATACTAGGAAACTTAGCTGGCGACAACGCCGCTACCCTCGCTCTAGCAAGAAGCAAAACAAATGCTTCGACCGCAGTACATACGATTCAACCCATGGTAGGGAAAGCTACTGTTTGAGACAGGCCACACTCCGAAAGGGGGGTGGAAAGTCAGTAACATTTAACTTAACCTAGTCACTTGCATGCTTCACAGACCCATAAGCATGCGCCGACATTTTTATCTGCTCCAACCATGGAATAACGGTTAACAAACCCTTCTGAGCATTCCAGCAATCCAAAGAAAACTGTTTGCTCAATAGGAACAGCTGCAGGACCCAGACAAAACCCTGCAGAAATAATACTTAGACAAGCTGTTAGATATTGGGAAGGATGCTTAACTTAACAGGTAGATAAGAATTTAAGCAGGACCTGCTGAGGAATCAGTAACAGTCCTCCTTATCTAGTCCACCTTAACACAGTAAAGGTTACACTAGAATTTACTACCTATAGTAACATCTTGTAACAATATCTGGCTTAGTCTTGTCACCATTTTAATTTTTGTAAGTCCATGAGACTTAGGAGTGGAATCTTTATTCTACTCATCACTGAGAGATAAAACATCTGCAGATCTGAATCTATCATGAAGGTAGCTTCTACAAAGAACAACATTTTCATACATGATTAAACATGAACACACAGACATTACACATAGAACTCAGTGGTCAACCTTCCCCTGCTCCAGGCCCAAAAGTGTATACTTCACACAACAGTGCACACTTCTCTATGCCTCAAGCTTCTCCTAACTTTCTGAAAGAGTAGGCTTGCTAACCCATGCAACTAACACTCTTTCTCTTCTCATATTTGTTGACCTACATGAGATTTGTGTTCTATCTGATATGTTTGAATGTTTAAGATGTTATGACCTAGCTTAGACAGCAAGCTTACCATCTGCCCAAATGCCCAAAGCTCTTGAATGTTTGTGCCCAATGCCTATGCCTTTGAACTCTTACTTTCATCAGGACTGAAGGAACTTCAAGGACTCCGACATGGGACTGTACAGTTTTTGTGCTCTCAGGGTTATGACTTCGTCCCATCCCTACGACCAAAGGGGGGATATGTAGGTACAACCACACATAAACTACGTTTCCCATGATCCTCCTTAGCTTCCTCTTTCCATGATTCTACTTCCTTAGCCACACCTCAGGTGATAACCCATTCTCAGGTTTCACACTCAGGTTTAAAACCACAGGCGGGCTGTTGCTCAGCCTCTCTGTCCTGTTGGTCATCAGACTGCATGGACCTAAAGAGACATCCACTCTCTCTCTGTCCTGTTGGTCATCAGACTGCATGGACCTAAAGAGACATCCACTCTCTCTCTGTCCTGTTGGTCATCAGACTGCATGGACCTAAAGAGACATCCACTCTCTCTCTGTCCTGTTGGTCATCAGACTGCATGGACCTAAAGAGACATCCACTCTCTCTCTGTTCTGTGGGTCATCAGACCTCATGGATGTAAAGAGACATCCTCTCTCTGTCCTGTTGGTCATCAGACTGCATGGACCTAAAGAGACATCCACTCTCTCTCTGTTCTGTGGGTCGTCAGACCTCATGGATCTAAAGAGACATCCACTCTCTCTCTGTCCTCCTGACCAACGGGTCACAAAGGACACCAAGCTCTGCCTTGCAGGCCGAGGAGCCAGGCAGACAAGGGACTTCGTCAGCATGCGCAAGTAAATAGACAAAGAATGGCCTTTGCACAAGGCCACAACGTACTTTGACTCGAGTACACAAGTTTACGGGAAAGGTATCCAGCTCCCCACGGACCGGGTTCGAGCGGGCTCCCCTAGACTATCCGTTGCACGAGCAACATTTTGAGTTTGATTGAAACGGACTACTTCTAATCGCGAAGCCGATCCCCAGCCAAAGATGCTGAGGAAGTACAGTTTCTGAACGTCTATGCGCGACGAACCACCGCAGGAAACCTCTTAATCGCGAAGCCGATTCCCCGCTACGAGCGGAGAGAGGACCTGGAACAAGGACCCTTCCTTCATCGGATCACCACAAATCGTCCAGAAAGCTGAGTCAACGGACTCCCTCCACTGGATCAACAAGGATTCCCTGAACTACAACCAAGAACAAAGGAAAAGCAAAGGCAACCTTCACGTGAGCACTTGGGCATAGATAGAATACTCTCTAGCATAGCAAGAAAGTGTTAAACTGTCTGATGTAAACATACACACTGTTTTCATGTAGACTTTGAGTGACCATTTGTTATGTTCTTTTTATTTGCTACTTTGATAGACAGATCCTGCATGCTCTCTCTGTCTCCCTCTCTCTTTCCCTCTTACTAACCCTTATCTCACCTGGTCAAAAGGGATGTTAACGATAGCCTAGCAGAACTAGCCTATTGTTTCAAAGCAAGTTAATCATGTGCCCTTCCCCCGCTCTCGCGCTATCTTGGCACAACCTTTCACACCTTCTTTGACCATTTGACGATCCAACGGGGGACCCCCGTTCCCCCCCCTCTTCTCTCTCTCTCTCTCTCTCTCTCTCTTACACACACACACATACATACACACTATCCTACTATCTTGTATATATGCACAACCTGTTAGATTAGTTCATACCTGTAGTTTATCAGTTAATAAACTATACCTTTGGAATAAGCTGTGTTTTGCCTGTTATTGTTGCTGTATTCATGGAAGCCACCCAGTCTTAAGAACTCCAAGAGCCTTCATCCAGTCCAGATGTGTGTAAATACTATTGACTATAGTGTATTGTGATACTGTAAGTAACACATTATTACCATAGCTGTAGTATAAGCATAACATTTTGGTAATATACCATGAATTTAACTGTTTGGTAATTTATTATTAAACATAAGAATTAATGGTAATATTAATGGAATTGATTTTATGAGACTGATCAATTAATGCCAATTATACCCACAATTATTAGTGGCGCCAACTTGTAACGAGACTGATTGTCCTTACATTATTAAATGGTGCACACGTGTGAGGACACTGAATGTACCAACACATATCACACCCATTTTTTCTCCCTTCACACATTTTCTCTCTTTCTGTCTTTCTCTCTCTCTATCCCATCCTATTCCTCTCTCTCCTTCATTCTCCCTCCCTCCCTCCTCCCCATTCTCTCTCTTGATTAACATACTGTACACAGCACGCGTGTTTTAATTTAGCTTAATGTTCCCAGGCTTTAGCATAATGCATCACATCCTCTTTATGCTCGTTTAAGTCTGGTCATTATTAAACAAGCGACGTTCTTCTACCTGATGTTCTCTTCTGCTTTCTCTGTGCTGTCACTCTTTCTCTCCATCTTTCTTTCTCTCTCTCTTTGTCTTTCTCCCTCTCGCTCACTCTCTTCCTACTGATTGCACTGCTGTTTGGCCTTCTGTTGTGACAATGCTCATTATAGCTCATGGAGACTGCTCAATATGGTTGACGGGTACACAGAAAATAGACAAGTCGTGCGCGGACACACACACACACACACACACACACACACACACACACACACACACACACACACACACACGCACACACACACACGCCCATGCACAAGAGATCACTTAACGAACACACTGAAATGAACACACACACACACACACACACACACACACACACACACACACACACACACACACACACAAAATCACTCCAATAAACCACACGCACACTGTTACATGCATGTGCACCACCCCTCCCACACACACACACACACATGCAATTAACACACAAACAATCACTCTGGAAAGGTTTGGCAGGAGGCGCACCTGTAAAGTGAATCAGCGTCAAATGATGAACCTGATCTCCAGCAGCACATCAGACATTTATAAGTCCTTCATCTCCAGGCAGCCGCATGGCTGATTAAGAGTAAGTGCTATGAAAATAACAGCTGTTCCCTTTCAACATCTCAGAAAGAGTCAGGCAAAACACACACACACTCATACGCACACACAGACACACACAGACACACACAGACACACACTCACACATACACACACTCACACTCACACTCACACACACACACACACACACACACACACACACACACACACACACACTCACACTCACACACATACACACACACACACAGGCCTGCTGCAACACACCACTCTGCACTTTGTCAGGTGAAACATGATCAGACAGACAGAAAGCTGAAAAGCTGCACTGTGCAGTGCAAGGCCACAAATGTCACTTTCTTTTTTTCCCTTTTTTTAATGCCTAAATTATTTTCTTTGTTAGACTGACAAAGAGGGAGAGAGGAACACAAACACAGGGAGAGAAATACCAACACAAAAAAATGAAAGAAAAATGAAAATCTACCAGATTTCAAAAGAAAGGCACATTAACAGAGGGAGACCTGCTAAGCTACTACTACTACTACCCTTATGCTTTGTTAGTGTAGCCTGCACATGATCCTGTCATGCAGTCATGTACTGTTAGCATAGCGACTGTTACAAACTGCATTTTTGCAAGTAACATGAATGACACAAAAGTCATGGGACTTTGGAATCAAGTCCATTCCCACCACACAATTAGCGCAGCCAAGAAAAGAAAGAGACAGTGACACCTAGGGTGCAGGAGGACATAACAGTGACTCACTACCATGCTGTTTCTGACCCAATCCTAGTCAAGCCACAGGACAGGGAAGGACCCCAAAGACACACCTGCTTGAGTCAGGCGAGTGGCCCAAACATTACTTCTGGGTAAGGGGAGGCCATTTTTTCCAAACATCCTTCCCCTTCATAATCAACGTCATGTGGCCAATGGAGACTGGGAGGGTAGGGAAGGGTGGAAATTCACCTGACAGCAAAGTCGTCATAGACTGACTAGTATTTTTTTTGTGTGTGTCACCCGGTCCATGAAGAAAGCTGTGACATGATTTTCTTTTGTTTGGAGGAATAACATTATCACCTGGTGTTGTTAGTGGGTTTGAAAGCAGACAGTTCCCTGCTACAAGGAGCCAAATCCCCAGGAAGAGACGGAGAGTGTAAAATGAATGCTATGAGAGAGATGGAGAGAGAGGGAAAGGGAGAGGGAGGCAGAGAGAGAGAGAGAGAGAGAGAGAGAGAGAGAGAGAGGAGATGACAGAGGAAGGTGAGGCCTCAGGCTGATTGGTGACAATGACATCTAGCCTCGTGACATGGCACCTCTGGAGAGATGAAGAGAGAGAGAGAGAGAGAGAGGGAGAAAGATGGAACGAGAGAGAGGGGGAGGATAGAGGGAGAGATGGAGAGTGATGGAAAAAGTGAGAGTGTAGAGAGAGTGAAGAAACAGAGATGGAGAGAAAGCAAATCAGAAAGCAAGAGGAGGGGGAGAGAAAGACAGATGATGTGTTTGTGTGTGCTTGTGCATGTATACACATGTGTGCACCTATGAGAGAGAGAGAGAGAGAGAGAGAGAGAGAGAGAGAGAGAGAGAGAGAGAGGCACAATGAGAGAAAGACAAGAAAAAAGAGAAGCTGTTTGTGTGTGTGCGTGTGTGTGAGTGTGTGTGTGTCTGAGAGAGAGAGAGAGAGAGAAAGAGAGAGAAGGAGAGAGAGAGAGAGAGACAAGGCACAATGAGAGAAAGACAAGGAAAAAGAGAAGCTGTGTTTGTGTGTGTGTGTGTGTGAGAGAGTGTGTGTGAGAGACTGGTAGGGGGCAGAGAGAGGAGAGAGAGAAATAGAGAGAGAGAGAGGAGAGAGGAGAGATAGAGATAGAGAGAGAGAAAGAGAGAGAGAGAGAGAGAAAGAGGAAGAGGGAGAGTGAGCTGGAGGAAGGGAGACAGCATGGCTCTCATAAATTGGTAAGCAGGCATGAGGCAGGTGCTGTGTTAGCTGTCTGCGCGCCCCGAGCGCCCTCGGCGGCCCTGTCTCTCATTGTGAACAAGCCGGCCTGCCCATAAAACATTCACACTACACCGACTCAATACATCAGCACGCTAACACACACACACACTCACGCAACCACACACATGCACACACACACCCACACACAGGGAAACACACACACCCACACACAGGGAAACACACACACACACACACACACACACACACACACACAGGGAAACACACACACACACGCACACACACGCACAGCCCCACACATCAGGAACTTCAGCAGCACCAAAAGCAGCACAGCAAGTACAACACTACCCTTTGTGAAGACAGCCTGACCTGTACAGCCCATTGTTGTTTTTGAAAATGAAGACTTGATCATGTTGATCATCAGACATTTTAGCCACAGATGTGTTGTGCTGAGTAAAGAAACGAGGTTGCTATACCACTTGACCGCAGCCTGCTACCAATTCTGGCCCTGCTTCTTGTCCACTAAGTAGTCACACACTGGAGGAAGTCAAAAGGTGCATCCCCTTCATTTTTCACTTTGACTTTCAAGGGCCTGTATGACACCTACTGTACAGTACCCCAGTGTGCTGTGACACACAGAGTTCACAGATAGATCGCAGCCTGTTTTTTAGAGGTACAGTATAGGTCCAACCAGCACCTTATGGGGGAACCACAGACACACTCACTTCATCACTGTGGCCTGACTTGTGGAGTGAGTCACTGGGTGAAAGGTTGGGGTTGCATACTTCTGATCGGCAGCGCTGAACCTATTTGTTCTCCTGTGAACCCCTCAGCCAGCCCGCCCGTCTGCCTGTCTGCCTGTCTGCCTGTCTGCCTGTCTGCCTAACTGTCTGCCTGTCTGCCTAACTGTCTGGCTGTGTACGCTGCAGGAACTGGACTGACTGATCTGACAGCGCACTCCTACCTGGCCCACATGTTTGCTGGCGGTGCCGGCAAGCTTCCTGTGGAGGAGGATGAAGAGGAGGATGAAGTGGAGGATGAAGAGGAGTAGGAGGAAGAGGAGAATGCTTCCTGCAGCACTTTGAACTTTAAAGACAGGAAAGGCAGAGAATGTGTATTCCACACTGACACAAGAAAAGAGTGATGTATAGGGAGAGAGAGAGCAAGTCAGAGGGAGTGAGAGAGAGAAAGAGAGAGAGAGAGAGAGAGAGAGAGGAGGGAGAACAAGACAGTGAGAGTAAAAGAGGGAGGGAGAGGTTTTACCAAACAAAAAGCCATAAAACACTCCTTCGCTTTGTCGAGCCAAGATGAAGGCGCCAGCAAAACAGGGCCTCATCATTCCCCGTCAATCCAGAAAGTTCCGCTCAAAGAGAACAACAGAAAAATGAGACAAAAATAAATAACAGGAGGGGTAAAAAAAAAAAAACTGTTGACAGGCTCTACCTCAGCTGGATGCCATCATCTTTTATTCATGTGGCAGAGGTAAATTGTTGCATTTTTTCCTTTTTTTTTATTAAACCACGCACTTAACCCGTTAAAACGCAAAACCCTTGACTGCCTGGATAAATTATTAACTTCCGTGCCATCAGAACATTTATCACCCGAGTAAGGGATGTTAGGAGAGAGGAACAGGGAGAGAGGGAGAGAGAGAAAGAGAGGGAGAGGAAGAGGGAGAGGGAGAGAGAGAGAAAGTAGGAGGTATGAAACCATCACTCATATGCAGGGTGACAGGAGAGTGTTCATCTCTTTGGGGACGAGAGAGGAAGGGTGGAGGAGTGAGTGAACGAGTGAGTGTCGCCAGGCAGAGCGAGCTGTGCTCTGCTCCATGGCTCTTCTCATACTCGCTCTCTCTCTCTCACTCACTCCCACTTTCTTTCTTTTTGTTTTCTATCTATCTATCTATCTATCTATCTATCTATCTATCTATCTATCTCCCTCGTGCCCTCTTTCTTCTATTTTGTTTTCTTTCCTTTTTGGTTATGTATGTATGTATGTATGTACAGTGTGTGTGTGTGTGTGTCTGTCTGTCATTCTGTCTGTCTATCTATCTATCTATCTATCTATCTATCTATCTATCTATCATCTATCTATCTATCTATCTATCTATCTATCTATCTATCTATCTATCTATCTATCTATCTATCCCTCTATCTATCTATCTGTATGCTTCTATCCCACACAGCTGTCTGTTCCTTCAGTTTAGTGTTGATCTCTGTCCATCACCTTCTATTTTGCTCTCACTCTCTCTTGATCTGCTCCTGCTATTCTGGGTGTCAGCCCTCTGCACCGGGGCTCAGGCTCCCCTCCGCCGCACAATCAGAGGGATAATCGGATCAGGAGGGCAAACTGGCTCGCGTCTCCATGGCGACCGGCGGAGCAAGGCCGATGACAAGGCAAAGGGCTCTGATGCTGGGCAGAAATCACTCCAGCACAACAACAAGACGTGGTTCAAAGCAAGTGTCAAAAGGGCACCGTTTCTTAAGGTGTGTGTGTGTTTGTGTGTGTTTGTGTGTTTGTGTGTGTGTGTGTGTGTATGTGTGTGTGTGTGTCTGTGTGTGTTTGTGGGTGTTTGTGTGCACGCCTGTGTGTGTCTGTGCACACCTGTGTTTGTATGTGTGTATATATGTGTGCAGGTGTGTGTGTGTGTGTGTGTGTGATGCATTTAAATAAAATGTGAGGGTGTGTGTGTGTAAGGTTCTGCATGCCCACATGCGCCACTCAAGGCTCCAGTTACATATACACCAATGATGCATTCATAAATTCATCTTCATAAATATCAACATAACTGCTGAGAAGGTGTGTGAAGGGTGAAGTCCTCCTTATGGATGTGGGAGTAAGGGAGTATGGATGGAGTGGACACAGTCATGGCCTCTTCAGCACTTGGATAAACCCCAAATGCTATTGCTTAAAAAAGAGGGTAAAAAATATAGCACTGTGAAAAATACTCTTGAAAAATACAGTGGAGTACTAGATCAGTGATGGAAAAAAATGAAATGCAAATCTACTTTGAGTTACACTATGCCATACTATTCCATCCAAACAAACCAATTAAGACAAACAACAACAAAGAGCAGTCCACAAAGAGAGGAAGTGAAAGGAGGAACAAGCCCCTGCATTAACACAACTGACAAATCCAGACAGCAGTCAAAACATTATGCAGATTATTTTTCTTTCTTCTCTGTCTCTTTCTTTCTCTCTCTGCCTGTCTGTCTTATTCTCTCTGTCTCTGTCTTTGTCTCTCTCTCGCTCTCTTTCTCTCTCTCTCACACACACACACACACACACACACACTATTTATGTACAAACCCTATAAATTCTGCAAGTGAGAAATTCTAATGAGTATGTGTGTGAAAGATAGGGATATAGTGTGTGTGTATGCAGGTGTGTGTGTTTGTGTGAGTGAAGGTGTGTGCGCTCCCATGTGTTAGTGTGCATGTGATATGTGTGTGGTGTGTGTGTGTGTGTGTGTGTGTGTGTGGGTGGGTAGGTGGATGAGTGTGTGTGTGAAGGTGCATGCACTCCCGTGTGTGTGTGTGTGCAAGGTTAACAGTGAAATGAGCAAATGTGTACACCTCTCTCCGCCTCCCTCCCCATGCTGCTACCACAGCCTGCAGATCCTCGTTAGCATGCCCTAACGAGTTACAGGTGTTGTTTTTTTTCCTCCGACGCCAAGTCTCTGCCACCCCTCCGTCAAACATGTGAGTGGCATATGGCTCCTAATGGCTGCCACACACACACACCACACACACATACACACATACACACACACACACACTCATGCACACATACACGCACACACACAGACACACAGACACACACTATGTACACACAAATATGCACAAACATATTCATACACAAAGCTAGATAAACAGACATTCATATAAACCCATTCTAGCAGGTAATAATCACTGACATAACAAGTACAAAACATTGTAATGGACACAACCGCTTACAACCATATCTCAACAGACATAATAGATAACTCACACGCATCCATACAGCTCCTGATTTACTTTCACTGAGTACTGGGTTGTGTTATTTTGCCAAACAATTCCAGCATCTCTCCTTCTCAGTCTGAAGGTGTACACAGACTGTCTGGCCATATCTCACCCCCTTCCTGTTTAATGCACCTGAAATCCCCACACTGAGGCTCAGTTCAGAGACGCCCACTCGTTGGGTATGTGTCTGGGTGTGTGCGTATGTATGCACACATGTATGCATCAGTATGTGTGTGTGTCTGCTTGCTGACCTGACCTGTTGCTTATAACACCCTTGGGGTGGAGTGAGCTGCTGAGAGACAAGCAGATGTGTTGTCTGAGAGGGGCTCTGCATCAGGTGCATGCTGGGATAGGCTACTACATCAGGTGCATGCTGGGAGGCTGCTGCCATGACAGCCAGTGGGAAGCTGACAACATCTTCACTCAAAGAGCAGCATGAACCAATGCACCTCAAACATACATTTAGCTCACCTACAGTGCCTC
>CM059280.1:22842676-22855176 GCA_030347295.1 Setipinna tenuifilis | reverse complement strand
CTGCTAATGTAGCCAAGACAGTAAACTGAATCACGTTAACCTCAAAGGGCCTAATTTGTATTAACGCTGATTACCACACAAGGTCATATCAAAAGGCACATGCTCTGTGTTAGGTGGTGTCAAAGAGTGCCTGGGAGCAGGAAGAGGGGTTAAATTTAGGGGGCCAGGGGGGTGGGCAGGGGGGGTCGGCCTGTGTTATTCTCTCCTTCCTGGACTCCAGAGATCTGTGTTGTTTGCTGGGGGCCACTGGGCACCAAGCCAAGGGAAGGGATCAAGGGAGGGGATCAGAAATGGCTTCCACAGAGCTGAAGCAGTCACATCATTTCCATAACATTTACATCTCGCCTTTTTAGAAGGTGCCTCAACGCTTTTGCAGCACACTGTGGTCAAAGTGAGGAATTCATCACACGCCACCGTGCACACAAGGAAACAAAACACTTGACCTTGGCAATGTCAGCACTACCTACCTGCCTGCCTGTACTTGAGTTACAAGAAACAGCAAAGGCCCAGCTGAATAGAGTCTGAAAACGTACCACTGACTGCAAAAGTACACTTTAGGGAAATGGCAGCAAGCAGTTTAATAAGTAAATGCTTATGAAACAAGAGTAAAACTTGCGTAGAGAGAGCGAGAGAAAAACAAATCCCCTTTCCATCTTTCTTTGTATATTAGCTATCTTGCTACCAGGGGAAATGTTCAGCAGCCAAAGCCTTGAACAAATAGCAGGCTAATTTCATCTGTGTGAGAGCATTTGCAAGATAAAATTGTTGACTTTGAAACTTTGAAACTCAATTATGGCGTCCCCTTTGATGCAGTGATCGCGCTGGTGTGTGACAGGATGAGATGAAAGGCATGATGGGTAAAAAAAAAAGATGGATCACGCAACAAGAGCAAACTTTGAGGCCAAGAAACAACATTGAGGCTCACGGGCCGTGACAATGACACTTACTTGAAGATGGGCAGTCGGCTCGCTCCGTCTCCAGGGTGACAGAGTGCGAAGAGGCCGCGCCGTCCCTCGGCTCAGACGATGGGGCGGGGCATTGCTCTGGCACCTCCCCTGTTGCGGATTTTATCTGACCAGAATCCACCTCCTTGTTGCTGGCTGCCACGTCATCCAACACAGAGCTCTGTGGAGAAGAAAAGATGATGTGTTTTAATTGCTTTGATTTTAAAACCATATTCATTAACAGATCCCTTAAGTACAAAGTTACAACATCAGGGTAATACTGACAAGGAAATTTCCAAGAGGCCTTTCTGCAAATACTGTTTTAGAAGCAACACTGGCATTTTTATGCATCTCATTTTAGCATCAGGGCTGTTGACTATCCTCTGGTAGCATATGCAGACAACATCACAACGCTATATCCTTATCCACAGAAGGTCCCTCATGGGACGATAACTGACTACGCCGTGCCATCAACACTTTGTCATCTGCGCCATGCTACCCCAGCAGACGTCCCCTGCTCTGATTACAGGTACGAGGAAATGGGGAAAGCAGAGGGTATTCTAGCGTGGCGTATGAAAGGCCCGTCCTCTACTGATGTGACAGGCTCGAGATGGGTGACAGCTTGCTTGGGATGCGTGCAGTGGGATCTCTCTCTCTCACTCTCTCTTTCACTATCTCTTTCTCTCTCTCTCTGTCTCTCTCTCCCTGACTCTCTCTAGTTCTGTGGTGGTGGTGGTGGGGGATGTAGTCAGTGTTGTGTGGTGGGGAAGGGGAAGACAGACATAAAGAGAGAAGCAGCAGCCGTTTGGAAGTGTGTTAGAGGGAGAGAGTGAAAGAGAGAGAGATAGACAGAGAGAGAAAGACACAGACAGACAGACAGACAGAGAGAGAAGCGTGGACTGACCATGAAAGCAAAGATGGTGGAGGGTGTACAGGGAGCCATTGACAGGCAGAGGACTGGAAACAGGAGAGGTGGGAGGGGACTTGAAAGCAGGCATGATAGCTGCCGCCACCGAGGAATGGCAGGAAGAGACAGGCGCCGAACGCGCCATGCATCTCACGACAAGGGAGAGAAACAGAGGAAGAGAGAGGGGGAAAGAGAGAGACAGAGAGAGGCAGAGAGAGAGAGAGAGAGAGAGAAAAGAACTTGCCTAATGAAATAAACATGACTCCCCACAGTAGAAAGAGATGGAGAAACAGAAGAGCTTGGAGAAACACTGAATTTCTGTCTCTCCTGTTTTTTTTTTAAATCTTTGGTTTTGATAAAAAGGTAACTAAAAATAAACCCCCTCTGGCCTTAATTACTTCTCTTGAGGTGTGAGGCTTTTTTAGCGAGCTGGAGACAAGAGAACATACAGCAGGACAGGATGTGCCAAACACCACTCAAGCCCACTGTGATTTCCTGCACGTCTGAGACGCCTGGCGCATCACATTCATCCCTTAGAAGTGAAAATCAAAATGCATGTTTTAGGTCTACGCCACTCCCTCAGACAAAGGCCCACATACACATGCGAGCACACAGCAGACAGACACATACTCCCCAGACCCCCCACGCGCACCCCCCCCTCACAACACACACACACACACACACACACACACACACACACACACACACACACACACACACACACACACACACACACACACACACACACACACACAATCAAACTTTAAAACTGATTACAGAGTATATTCCTTCAAGTGGTGTGTAAGCTGTAGCTATAAGGTCAGACACTAAACTCTCTCCTTCGTAAGCCAGACTAAGAGCATTCATACTGTGGAAAACACATTGGCAGTGTGGTTTCAAACATATTTTGAAAGCAGCAGTCTAGCTTGCTCATCCATCTGTCAAGAAGAGAGGTTTCAGTCTGCTTTATGACCTGAAAGCAATCTATACCATGCCTCAAGTAACTTCTGTAAGAGCCTCTTAGACTATGAGAGGATTTCCTGTACATGAAGCACATATATAGAGGCGTCAGCCTGCAGGAGTTTAAGGAGAACCACATCACCTCCACAGCCCTCACCCCAGCTCATCCCTCAGTCTCGTCTGCAAAAAATAACTCCAGGTGAAGACCAGTGTCAGACTCCTGGGAAATCCAGCCGCCCACTCACAGACAGAAACTTAGCATCCAAGATCAGAAGGCCATTTCTGGTCAAACTTCTGCTGCACAACTGCTGTTGAAGTAAGCTCATTTACTCCTTCAGAGAGTGAGAACTTGAACTTGGGAAAAAAAAAATACAGGACGTATCTCCTGTGTTCCTCAAAAAGTCTAACCTAACCTCAGTGATGACTAAAGTAAGTGTAACAAGGTTCTCTACTGACATGAAACCACAGCACTGAGTCAGAGGAAGGCACATTTTTACTCAAAAATGTAACAGCACAAACACAAGGCAAATACCCTGTGGTAAAAAGGGTTCGTGAACTGGTATATAATACAGGCCCTGTGAACATCTCGGTATCATGTCTTACACTTTTCTTGATTTTGTTTTTATTTGTTTTTTTTGAGCAAGTAGCCTACACTTTATATGCATTTTTGTCAGACTGTGCACAACAACACACAACATATGTGTCCTCAGAGCTCATTATTATACCCATATAAAAGAACAGATGGCATGAGGAGAGGACGAAAGCAGAGACAATATACTAAATGCTCATCACACCACAAGATGAGATGCCAAGAATTCATTATACCTTCACAGGTCTGGGAGAGAATCAGAAAATCTTGTAATTAGCTATTGTGCTGCTTCTTTCGTACAACTCATGCATATGGTGTAGAGGTCAAATTTGATGTTAAGCAGTTTTGTTGCTTAAATAAATTAATATTTAAAAAAAAGGGACAGACTGTTGCAAAGACAACAAATAGGGAGGTACGTAGCTAAGTGCCCGCATTAACCTTCTCAGGTACTCTCTCATGTCTTCACTTATGGATGAACTTTCAGGTAGTTAGTTCCTTCAACTCCAAAACACAAGCCCCAGAAGCAGCTGAGGCAGCGCGTTCTTAAAGCAGGAATATACTTAAGTGCCTATTCTCCCAGTAATGAGGCCGGCTCTGTCTGCCTGTCTGACAGTAGAGGGAGATGAAGAGAGCACCCAGAATAGCAAAAACATGTCAGATCGGGACGGCGCCATCAGCGGCCGTCCAAGGGCAGACGAAAGAGAGAGATACAGAGAGAGAAGGAGAGAAAGAGAGAGAGAGAGAGAAAGGGGGGAATGTGCCATGACGGAGCTCATCACTCTAGGGCTCTTTTGTCAGGCCCGTCGACCTGCTGCCTTAACTCTTGGATCTAATTAGCACAGGCCCACCCTGCGAAACATGGGCGACTGTGGGCGTATCCCGACGCGGTGTCTGTAGCGGTGCTGGGTGGTGGTGGTGGTGGTGTCCTACACCGCACTCTGCTCTCTGGACCCTCTCCCTCAGCTCGTAACCTCTGGCCTTGGCAGACAGGGTCTTTCATCACCGCCGACAAGAGTCCGTGTCGATACGGCCGCACGCTGCTCGCTCTGCTCGGGCTGCGGCACGCTCGCAGTTTAATTAAGCCCAGGAGACTGACTGGCACCTCGGCATGCATAAAGGGGCCATTAGGAAGAGGCTGGATATTCATAAATGCTGCTGACACCTTAGACAGGAGATAAACTTACCAGTCAATACAAGGGGGAGGAAAACAGGGAAGGCAACGATGGGGAAATCAATGGGAACAAGTGACCACAATTCATAGGGTCAAGGCTGAACATGGGTCCTAATGACACCTTGAAATGAGGTTTATTTGAGCGCCTGAGTTTACATGTATACTATTTTGTCACAGCCACCATTGGGTCACCTGGTCCTCCATGTCTTTCATATTATTTTTTTCTTTTCCTTTTACAAAATGGATGACAGGTGAGAGTAAAGAAAGAAAAAAAAGCTCAGAATGAATAGCACTATTTTGTAGCTTTTGTGTAATTCGTTTCAATGACTACCAATAGGTAATATGACAAAGCAGCCCCTACTGGTGTCAAACCTCTTTTGATGAAATCTCATCAGAAAGGCCCCTCAGCTCCCTCACTAGGGGGGGGGGGTCCACCCTACCCTTCCCCAAACATAATAACCCCATCCATCCATCCATCCATCCATCTATCTATCTATCCATCCACCTATCCCACACTATGCTTTCAAATTGGGTTTTGGGTGATAGTGGTGTTCCCTCCAGATGGGCACACAAAGGGTGTTTTATCAGTGTGAGGCCTGTAAAACTGGTCGGCAAGAAACAGGGGTGTTAACGCAAGGTGGTAACACTCTCTCTCTGCCTCTCTCTCTCTCTCTCCACAATGACAATGGGCAGCAGAATGGAAAACAAGCCTCGCACTATACATAACACATGTGCAGCGTGTGCGCATAGGAGGGTGTGACAGTGTGTGTGTGTGTGTGTGTGTGTGTGTGTGTGTGTGTTGGTAATGCATTTGTGTAAATGTTGCCTGTGTGTGAGCCACCCTGCGATGTGATAAATGAAGCGGCAGACCGGCGATGACAGCCTAGCCTGGACTCCATTTTGAGAAGGTGGGTGGTTTGGGATCGGCAGCTAGTGGCAGCGCTGGCGTACGAACGAGCGAGAGCGAGAGAGCGAAAGAGCGAAAGAGCGAAAGAGCGAGAGAGCGAACGGGCTCTGCCTCAAGGTCCGCTCGACATGACCGACCACATAATCGTGCCGCGGAACACCGCAGCCTTCCCCCGGTCGAAAATAAACATGGCTACCTCAGGTGCGGTGACCTGCTGGCTGCTGGGGCGTGATCCCTAAATAGTGGGGGCTTGAGTGGGTGTGTGTGTTTGTGTGCATTTCTGTGTGTGTGTGTGTGTGTCTATGTGTGTGTGTGTGTGTGAGTGTTTGTGTGTGTCTATGTGTGTGTGTGAGTGTTTGTGTGTGTCTGGGTCTGTCTGTGTGTATGTATGTGTGTGTGTGTGTGTCTGTATGTGGTTAGGGGGGTGATGGATACTTGGGGGGAGGGGAAGCGGGGGCGGTGGGGGTGTTAACAGTGGGGTTGCTGAGAGGTTTTGCTTTACTCCACTTGACCTGCTACACACAGTACATCTCCAAATCCAATACGAGCCCCGGAGAGAGAGCTAAGCCTGCTGGTTCTTGGGGGCAGATTGATTTCCTGGGAGTGTGGCCTAAGGGGGGCCCTGCTGTGTTTACATCTCCTCACGTGCACGTCCTGCTACTGTAACATGGAGCCTGAGCACTTAGCACTCAGCACTTAGCCTAGAGTACAGACTATACTGTATGTACTTAGACTACGATGCAGCCATTTGTTTTAAGCACTAACCTTTACTTTTTGTCTGGTGTCTGGTTATGGAGCTGTATCTCCAGGCCCTAAGTCCCCACCCCTGTCTCTCTCTCTCTCTCTCTTTCTTTCTCTCTCTCTCCCTTTCTCTCTCTCTCTCTCCCTCCATCTCTGTGTCTCCTGCTTCAGGCTGGCCAGCCAAGCGCACTGACATCAACTGACATCTCACTCCTCTACTTCTCCTTATCATCTTTTCTCTCTCTCTTTCTCTCCCTTTTTTCTCTCGCCCTCTTGCTCTCACCTAAACATCCATCTTCCTCCTTACTATATTTTTTTTCCTTTTTTTCCTCTTCCTCTCACTCCATCTCGGCCTCCTACATACCTCCATCCTTCCTATGCCCTCTCCCATCTATCTTCTTATTAATCTCCCACTTTCTCTCTCTTCATACTTCATACTCTCCTTCTTCCTCTTCCTTCCTTGCTTCCTCCCTTCCTAGACCTCCCATCCTCCCTCCTTTCCTTTTTTTAGATATATATCCTACCCTGGCCTTGTCTCGAGGGCTCGTGGTGCCTCGTCCTCCTTTTCTACCCCGGCACCCCAAACTTGCCCCAGAGCGAAGCCTTGACCTCGCCACGAAGCACAGATCAGTGAGCCGCGCTCTCCACTCTCCCCACACCCCTCTGCCCCCTGGTCCTGTCACAGGTTCAGGATCAGTGCCTGCGAGGCCCGGCAGCCAGCAGCAAGCAGCAAGCAGCGGAGAAACAAGCAGCCTGGCTGAACTCCGACCACCCCAGGGGATGTTACCACATCCGGAACCAGGACAGTCATCGCCACACATACGTGCACGCGCACACACTCACACACAGACACACACAAACACACACATGTGCACACACACACACAGACACAGGCACACGCACACACACTCATACTCACACCCACACACAGGCATACTCACACACACACACACACACACACACTCACACACACACACACACACACACACACACACACATACACACACACACACAGACACACACGTAATGAGTGGCTGGTTGGCTGAAGCAGGCACACTCACCCCCAGAGAGAGTGATGAGTAGGACACAGGATGTGCTTTCTGGCTGCTAGCATTATGCCCCGGCAGCTGGCAGCGTAATGCAAGGAAATAACCTTTCACACCCCCATACAACATCCTCTCACTCCTAGACAAAGTCAAGCTATTTATAATCAGGAAGAGTCCATTGATGACTGCTGCAGAGAGGGATACAAAAGAGATAATAAGAAATACTTGTACGGGAATAGCCCATAAGCAAGTCCAAATTTAAAAAAGCTTACTAAAGCTGATACATCAGTTCCTTAAGAGTGTATTCATAGGCTGGATTGATTTGGATGCACAGATTGGATAGAAATGCATTAGAGGTGGCTTAGGCCGTGACTCAGCCTCCTCCTTTTCCCTCTGTGACTCGCACAAAACAACAACACCCACCCCTCTCTTCAATGTCTACTTTATTATCCTCTCGACATTCACACACAAGGGCTGGTTATTAATGCCCTGCTGGATGCTATCACAAGGGGGCCGGAGGGAGCTTACACAGGAAGAGGGTAAGTGCTATCGATCAGCACACTTCCTGCCTACGTGGTGGTGGTGCTGGTGGTGATGCTGCTGCTGTGTGGCACAAGCTGAGCGCAGACCAGCCGACCTCTGGTTGACCCGACATGGCCCTGACCAGCAGCCGAGGTGGGAGCTGACCAGAGAGCAGTGAAAGAGGAGCGGGAGAGGGGCACGGAGCCCTGCAGTTCAAGCAGGAAGTGTGTGGGGTAAAGAGCAGAGCAGGGCAGGGCAGGGAGGAGAGGGAGGTGTGGAGGGCAGGGCAGGGCAGGGAGGAGAGGGAGGCTGAGCAGGGCAGGGCAGGGCAGGGAGGAGAGGGAGGTGGGCAGGGCAGGGCAGGGCAGAGACGAGAGGGGAGACTTCTGTCTGGAACAACAACAACAGGACCAGGTGCACCTGTGCTGTCTGGATGCCTTGTTGATCACCGTATGCCGTGTGGCTGGGAGGGCTGGTTGCGGGAATGACACCGTAGCTCTGAACAAGCCTCTCTGCCACAGAGCTATCAGCCAAGACGGAGCAATTACAAGCGGCCTAGTCAAAGAGCCAGTTAAGCATCTCTCTGAAGGTCATGTTTGACAGCAAGAGATCGTCAATACACCGACACTGATGGTTTAGTTTTTTCTTTACTTCCTCTGAGTGAAGTGCAGTGCTATTACACTACATATAAAAGAAACCTAGCCAATGGCAAAACAACATCTTCAGCATAATTAAGGTCACAAAATGAATCCTGTTTCTGGAGGTCCTGGTGTTGCCATTGATTTTTGTTGTTTTGGGGAACCACTGTCCAGTGTGTTGATTTGTTGTGTGCTGACAAATTATAATTGCTCTTTAAAGTGAGAAAGTCGATGTTGTGCATGTCCCTGCAATGACAGTGTTGTTTCCAGGCAAAACAAAGCCGAGGTATTGGCCACGAACCAGGCTGTTGAAGGTGGCGAGTGAGACAAGGAGAGGCCTGATACTTATCACACTTTGAACAACTATTAACCAGGGCAGCAGGGTAATTGATGCATTATGCAAAGCAATCACAACAAGTCCTTTCAGTGCGCCTGGCTAATGGATAACTTGAGGCTACCAGTAGCTAAGTAAGGGGACATGCAAAGAGGCACACACACACACACACCGCGGTAGGTTATCCAGACACTAGATCTATGATGCTCGGACGATTGCACTCGATGGATCCGAACAGAAAGCCGGTTTGTTTGCCGAGTCCCCTCTCCCTCCCTCCAGGTTTCACAACAGATGACACATTGATAGGGGCTGGATCACGTCAGGGCAGCACTAACGTAATTAGCCCGGTGAAGTGTACAATTATTGGATTGGATAATCACATGCTTCCCGGCTCCGCGGGAGATAAAAAGGCACAGATTAACCTGTTGGTTACTGGGAGCAAATTAAGAGCTCTCGCTCGCTCACATTCAGCCAAAGGTAACAAGCTGAATCTCACACGCTGATGATGCTAGTGCTTCTAACGAAAAAAGGGCACAGAGTATGCCAGAAACATTATTTTTGAGGGTCATAAATCGACAATGACACATGTCCACGTCGACACACGCATAGACGGACCATACAGTGGCATAGGGAAGCCCCACAGCATGCTTACAATAACATGAGGAACATGGCCTATGACATGATGCTAGCACTGTTTTTCCAGAGCTTGCTCTCCGTCTTCTAACACACACATGCCCTCTGCTGGCTATGTTGAGAAGCACACGCGAAGGCATGACAAAATGTTCAAAACAAACCACCTCACCATGTTTATTACTTATCAAAACAGATCATCTCCCCCAGCTGAGTGTTCTGGCTCCTGATAACCAAGAGCAAATTTCCTTCCTCCAGAAACAAGCCTGGTGTATCTCAGCTCATCACGTCTGCTAGCAATTAGGGCATTAGTGTTGTGAACTTGAGAGCTTTGATACAGAGGACTCTGAGGGCTGCAGAAGGCCTTGGAGGCAAAGAAGGAAATGAGCCTCTAAAGCTCTCTCTCTTTCTCTTTTCTCTCTCACTCTCTGTCTCTCTCTCGCCCTCCCCCTCTCTCTCTATCTTTCTGTCTTTCTCTCTCCCTCCCCCCTTCTGTCTCTCAGCCTGGGGCAGCAGAGGGGGGTAGGGAAGGAGATGGACAGTGAGAACCTCTTGCATGAATGGGTGGCATTCAGAAAAAAAGTGAATCTTCATGCTCGTAGCCCCATTTCGCTGTGCCTTGTTGGCATTTCAAGAGAAGACACAAACACACTTACACAGTTAGTGTGTGTGTGTCTCTGTGTGTGTGTGTGTGTGTGTATGTGTGTGTGTGTGTGATGAGGGAGAGGATGGATAGAGAGAGAAAGAAAAAAAGAGGGGGGGTGGGGGCAGAAAGAGAGTAAAAAAAAATGAGTAAAAAAAAGGAGGTGGGACACAAAAATGCAATGCGCACACAGAAAGAGGCAGAAAGACAGACAAACAGACAGACAGAGAGACAGGCGCACTGGGGGCAGTTGTCTTCTCCCTGTGCCTCAGTGATCATGCATCGCTCTGCAGGATCAAACGGGAGCAGAGGGAGCAGTGGAGAGGAGGAGGAGGAGGGAGGAGAGGAGGGGAGGAGAAAGGAGCGTGTGGTGTGCTGGACTAGGGACAGGAGAGGAGAGAAGAGAAGAGGAGAGGAGGGGAGGGGGAGGGGAGGGGAGGGGAGGGGAGAGCAGAGGAGGAAGGGTGGGGAGTAGAGGAGAAGAGAGGAGAGGAGAGGAGAGGAGAGGAGAGGAGAGGGGAGGAGAGGAGAAGGAAGGACTGGTGGGGGTGGGGGTGGGAGGGGGAGCTGATGCGAGGCGAGGAATAACAAATGGCTGGCTAACTACAGCGTACACCCCCCCCTCCCCCCCCCACCCCCACCCCCCCTCTAAGACCAGGCAGACATGAAAGGCTCCTTTCAAAACAGTCAGCGGACGCCTTTGCCAGACAGTAGCAATTACTCAATTTTAAAAGCTGTGTAATTTCACTGTTGGAAGAGAGAGACACAGAAAGAGAAAGAGAGAGAGAGATAGAGAGAAAGAGGGAGTGAGAGAGAGAGAAAGAGAGAAAGAGAGAGAGAAAAAAAAAGAGAAGAAAGGGGGGAGGATGGTAAGAACCGCACTTCGCATATACTGAGTGATGCATTACAAAACCTGGTTCTAAGAAAGCAGAGCAGGCCCCATGCCATCAAACTGTGACAACCACACAACACAAACACACACACACACACACACACACACACACACACACACACAAACCTTCTTCTGCTTTTGCCTCCAAACACTCTGTTCTCAGTCTGAGTTCTAGTGTAGAGTCTCAACACTACACACCCACACTTGTGAAAACACAGGGTCATGTTGAAATTCTATGTTATGTTTGCTTTGTCAAAAGGGTTTTTTTTTCTCTCTTCCCGGGAGCTACATTGCGGTATCCGTTTGTGTACAGACAGCAGAGGTCTCGTGAAAAGAGTTGTGCGTCCCTTGTCACATGAGACACCACACTGTGACAGATACACACAAAAACACTTTGCAGAGCACCTTTCACCCTTGATAGATAAATTGTGATGTGTGTATGTGTGTGTGTGTGTGTGTGTGTGTGGGGGGGGGGGTCTGTTTGTGTATGTGTGTGTGCGGGTTTGTGTGTGTGCGGGTTTGTGTGTGTGTGTGTGTGTGTGTGTGTGTGTGTGTGTGTGTGTGTGTGTGTGTCTCCTGACAACGCCTCAGAGGAAAACTAATAGACAGGACAAACGGGTTAGCGCGGTGACAAGGTCAAAGGAGGGGCTGCAAAGTCAACACTTCAGTGACAGGTGCACTGCAGAGCACTCAACACATGTGTACACACAGGGCCCAGAGTCAGATCAATAATCCCCCCTATACACACACATACATACACACACACACACACACACACCAATGGACACACACACATGGACACACGGGCACACACGGGCACACACATACAGTGCACACATACACACACACATACACACACACACACACACACAACACACACACACACACACACACACACACACACAAGCACACACACATGAACACACACACACACACACGAACACACACACAAGCACACACACACACACACACACACACACACACAAGCACACACACATGAACACACACACACACACACACACACACACACACACACACAAGCACACACACGGACACACACAGAGAAGGACACACACACACACACACTCACAGTACAGCCTTTTCACAGGCATGCCAAGTAGTGTTTACAGAAGTTGTGTATACACAAGTCAGTACACAGGCTCATAATACTGATACTTTGTTCCGTCATCCTGCACTGAATAACCTGAAACACCAGTGTTGGCCCAGACAATGTAAGCGCACATGGAGCTGAGATGCTAACACGAGCTTTAGCTAGCGGGTTAGCCAAGCGGCACTAAGACTAGCCTACAGCACAGCACACGGATCAATGCTAGCTAAACCTCAAAGGGCAACATGAAAGCCCATGAAGAAAGCGACAACAACCTGAAATGCTGTACACAAATGCAGAGGAGGCACTATCAGTCATGTTATCTCTCTTCCTGTCTTTTCATACATAGACAACCACACACACACACTCACAGGAGTGCACACACACGCTCTCACATGTACACTCTCACATGCACACACACAGACACACTCTCTCTCTTTCTCGCTCTCTTTCTTGCTCTCTCTCTCT
>CM059280.1:22827676-22830176 GCA_030347295.1 Setipinna tenuifilis | reverse complement strand
ACATCACTTAGCCTCCCACCTAGACTCTACCTGAGGGGAGCACACTGGTAAATACATCCTGTCACGTGTCAGTTGGATTGGATTAAATAAACGCTCTCCATAAACTCCCTTCTTCATCACCTTCTCCTCCTCCTCTTCCTCCTCCTTAGCCTACAGCCACAGGCTGCCTTGTGGTGCCCCACAGAGGACAGTGGTGGAACTGTACAGGCTCCTCAAGACTACTGTCCTTCCGGCTACGCATAGATGATGAACATTAAAATAGCTTTACCCTGCTTAGGCCACTTTTATCAGAGAACGAGAGAGAGAGAGAGAGAGAGAGAGAGAGAGAGAGAGAGAGAGAGACAGAGACAGAGACAGAGACAGAGACAGAGACAGAGACAGAGAGACAGAGAGAAAGTGACTGAGTTGTGGTCTTACAGTGTTACAATGTTATCTTGCAAGTAAATGTATAATGTATGAGTGTGTGTTTGTGCATAGTACATAGGTGTGTTTGTGTGTGTGTGTGTGTGTGTGTGTGTGTGTGTGTGTGTGTGTGTGTGTGTGTGTGTATCTGTGTGTGTGATCCAACTTTTCTTTCTTCAACGTTTCCATCCCTTTCCCTCTTTCCCCCAATGATTTGTTTCAATACTCGAATGTTATTTTGAGCACACAAATCACTGGACTTGTAGACCAGCTACTTTGACACAAAGTCCTGAAATGGGGATTCCAACTTCAAAAATTGAAAAACTTGGTACATATTAGATCCAACCATCTTCTAAACCGACTGATCCGAATGGGCCCACAAATCACTAAACAGGTCGATCAGCTAATTTGTTGAGTTCACCTGTGTTACTGTAAGGTCACTAGCAGGAGGAATACATGACCGTGTTTTTACTTCTCTGAGGCCTGACTTTCCACCTCTACACAAATAAATCACACAAACAGGGTGATGTTACCATTGAACACAGTACTTTCCACTTAACCTCAATTCCCCCTAAACCAGAAAGAAAGGCAAACATGTCATTACGACAGACTGCAGATGCAAGGTCAGCACATGAGCTGACACTAGAGCTGTGTATGCGGGCTAGCGTATATTTGTACCTCGTACCACACACTATTGTTGCCTCTTTAGCTCTGGGTACACCACTGCGGCAGTGTGTGGACAGTGTGCACAGTGTGTGGAGCGGAAGTGGAGCCTCGATGGTCTCAGGGCCTTCTTCTGGGTTGGCATGAACATGACTGGTGAGAAAACACACAAGCACTACAGTACTTCACACATCCAACCTATGCAAGGAGTACTACAGTACTACAGGGGGAGACACATTATGTTTCTGGTTTCTTGTTCTCACACATACACACACTAACACACACACACACACACACACACACACACACACACACACACACACACACACATATTATGTTCTGGTCTCTCACTCTCTGTCTCGCTCACACACACACACACACACACACAAATACACACATCCAAACCTACACACACACACACACACAAACCTACACACACACACACATGGGCAGGCAGGGACAGACACGGTTGTGTAATGAGGACCCAGGGGCCTGCTCTGTGCTCTGTGCTCTCTGCGAGCAGCGGCAGGCGCTTTTCTAGGAGTGTCAGTCAGGCTGGCCGGAGGACAGCACAGACAGGCTCTCTCTCTCCGCCATGGCACTCTCTCTCTCACTCTCTTTTTATCTCTCTCTCTCTGTCCCTTGCCTCTCTTCCCTCTCTCTCCCTCTCTTTCCCTTGTGTCTCTCTTCTTTCTCTCTCTCCTTCTCTCTTTCCCTTTCTCTTCTCTCTCTTCTCTCTCGTCTCTCTTTTCTCTCTCTCTCTCTCCCTCTCTCATCTCTCTCTCTCTCTCTCCTGTGTGTCTCTGGCCACTGGTGTGTAATGACACCTGCGACAGCCCTGCAGGTAGCAGACAGGAGCAGCACTCCCCAGTGGGCCACAGAACAGGAGAGGAGGAGAGGAGGAGGGGAGGAGGAGGAGGAGGAGGAGAGGAGGAGGAGGGGATGGTAAAGGAGGCGGTGTGTGTGTGGGTTGTGTGTGTGTGTGGAAAGGATGGAGATTGCGGGAAGAGGAAGAGAGCGAGAGAGGGGGGGTGGGGAGAAAAAAATCAGGGCTATGAGAGGATGATGGGAAAATTGGAGGAGGCACGGCAGCACAGCGAGGGACATGAGGACTCCCCGAGAGCCTTCTCTAATCTCCTACCCTCCTCCTCCCTCCCCTCCACCTCTCCGCCTCGCTCGCTTTGTCTCCTTCACTCGCTCTTCCTCTCCTCCGCTCCCCTCTCCCTTTTGTCTACCCTTCCTCTCATCTTTTTATGCCTGTGCTTTTATCTGTAGCACCGACTTTACTCTCTTCTTCTCTTTCTCTCTCTCCATCTCTCACTTCTTCCTGCTGCTCTATCTGTTTCTTTCTCTCCCTCTCATTTTTCTTTGTCTCTCTCACTCTTTTCTCCCACTCTGTTTTGCCCTCTTCCTGTCTCTCTGTTTCACTTTCTCT
>CM059280.1:22820176-22822676 GCA_030347295.1 Setipinna tenuifilis | reverse complement strand
ACCCTCTCCGACCACCACCACGACCTCCTCCTATGTGTCTCAGGTGCTGGTTATCCAGCACTTGATGTGAGGTTACTGTCACTCAGGGACTATGGAGAGCGTTTCCATGGAGGCTGGACCACCGAGCTAGCTAGCATGCTGCTTTTTCATAAACATGAGCACAGACATATGCAGTGTGTGTGTGTGTGTGTGTGTGTGTGTCTATGTGAGGAGAATGGGGTAAACAACAGGACATGTATGCAGCGTCTCTTCCACACAGCGTTTCCACATGCCATGTCAGAGTGAGTACACTCTAATTTCACACTGCTTAGCGGCCAAGGCTAGTGGAAGTCTCTCTCTCTCTCACTCTCTCTCTCTCTCTCTCTCTCTCTCTCTCTCTCTCTCTCTCCCCCTCCTCTCTGCCATGCTGGCCCGGCCGTCAAGCTCAATGATCCCACTCTGTGTGGCTTAATGAAAGTATGACAAGCCATCTATCTCTCTCCGCCATCTTATCTCTCCATTCCTCTCTCTCTCTCTCCGCTCCACTGTTCTTTATTGCCATAGTGTTTGTCCCCCATCCCCCTCTCTCTCTTTCTGTCACTCTCTCTCTCCCCCACTCTCTTTCTCTCTCTCTCTCTGTCTCTCCCTGTCATTAATCATCAGATTCAGCTCTGTCAGTGTGCCATGTCCTCCTCTCGTTATGCCAAGTGTCTGCGTGCCAATGAGTGTGTGGCTCTGCACCCAACAGGTACGTAAGTGTGTGTACAGTACACACACTCAGTCAAGGTGGCTGTCGCACACTGCAAACCCAAAGCTCCTTTCTGATGCATTTAATCCCCAAGTATTGCATCCCTGGGCCAGCCATGATGGCACGTATCATTTTTCTCAGCCTTCATGTGTGTCAGGGACGGGTGACTCGCGGCACATTATTGTAAACATGATGAGGGCTATATGTCATGTGATTGGCCCATGACTGTGACTGTCTGTCCCATGACTGCTGGGCTGTATGGAGGGGTCATGCTACAGTTGACCCCCACATTGACCTACTGTATGTGTTCTGGTCCCCGTTTTGTTTTTATTATTGTACTTTTGCATATACACTCACACATGCACAAAGAGATAAACATGTACACACATACAGACACAAGAAAGTACAGCCAAGCCACGCGCATCCAGGATTTTAAACTGGGAGGAGGACCAAAGTACAATCAACATACATGTAAGAGAAAAGTCATCTTTAACCAGATTGTTGCTCCCAATATTTTGTTTTATTACCGTACTGTGTGATAATCTGGTTGAAGTCTGGTTGGACTTTTCTCTTACACACACAGACACAAACATACACTCATACACATAGATATAAAACTCAGTAAAAAAGACAACTTATGTATGGTGGAGTGCCATCACTATGCCTTCTTTCCCTTTTGCTACAGTATGCCTGGTGCTTCCAGGTTGCCCCTCTCATGATTATTACACCTCTCAGAACTGCCATTCTCTCATTCTTATAATTCTAGAGGACTAACAGTCATTAACTTATCACACAAACTAACTAACAAAATAGAACGATTGACACAGAATAATCAAATAATAATAAAACTTAAACTGCTAAGCGTTCTTTCAAACAATACTCTGTTAGAATACGATTTGTAGTCAGGAAGGCTTAAATGTCTTCTCCCAAAGGCACTCTTTCTAGGTGCACAAGTATCTTTTGTTTTCTCTAAACTACAACAAGGCACTAAATACCCTTGACCAAAGCACTCTACAGTCATGGCTTTGACATTTCCACAGCAGAGAGAGAGAAAGAGGAAGCAAGAGAGAGAGAGAGAGAGAGAGAGAGAGAGAGAGAGAGAAAGAGAAAGAGAGAGAGATATATATTTGCATTATTATAGGTTCATAGATGAACTGAAATGAAAGAGTGGGTCTCGAATTGAATTGTTCTCCAGAGCTCATCACACTTGATGCAAAACAGAAAAGCATGAGATTTTGTAGCAGTGCACACACACACACACACACACACACACACACACACACACACACACACACACACACACAACTGGACAATAAGAGGGAGCGAGAGAGAGAGAAGTAGAGAGAGAAAAACTAAAGAGATAATGGATGTAAAAAAATACAGATGAATGGAAGCAACAAAGACTATTGGGAAAAAAGGCCCATGTCTGTCTAACCCCAGTGTCAGCACGCACACATCACAAACAGGCCACACCAATTACACACACACACACACACACACACACACACACACACACACACACACACACACAAACACACACACAAACACACACACACGCACACACACACACACACTCCCTCTCTCTCTCTCTCTCTCTCTCACACACACACACACACACACACACACACACTAACACATATATACAAACACACACACACACACACACACAAACACACACACATAGAAATACACACACTCTCTCTGTAATGGGCTGTGGCCTATTCCCCTCTTCTCAGTCGCAAAGCATTCTGGGAGATGATGGGAAACGCATGA
>CM059280.1:22812676-22815176 GCA_030347295.1 Setipinna tenuifilis | reverse complement strand
GTGTAAGAGAGAATGAATGTGTGTGTGTATGTGTATGTGTGTGTGTGTGTGAGTAAGAGACAATTCAGGGACGTGTGCAACTTCAGATGTGCATGTGATTTTGGACGTTTACTGTGTGTTTGTGTGCGCTTGTGAGTCTGTGTGTGTGTGTGTGTGTGTGTGTGTGTGTGTGTGGTCCGTAACCGCATATCTGAGTTCTTCTCTCTCAGCACTTTCATAGCCCAGCAGGCTGTTAGTAGCTTCACCTTCATCTGTCACCCCCACCACCCCCACACACACACACACACGCACACCACCACCTTCCTTGACCCCACCACCCACACCACCTCCCTCCACCCCAGCACCCCCACCTCCATTCCTCAATTAATCCACAGCAACCTCAAGCCTCACAGGTGCCCTACCACCTCCCCTCCACACACACACACCCTCTAATCCACCGAGAGCGGGCTTCACTGAGCTCCGTGCTCCGGCACTACGGTGTGTGTGTGTGTGTGTGTGTGTTGTGTGTGTGTGTGTGTGTGCTGTAAGCCTATCCGCCGTGTTCCGCTGGCCGGCCGCACGCTTGCTTGTTGTGGTGGGCTCGGGTTACGGCCGCGGTGTTGTCTTTCCGCGCGCTGCCCTTTCTAACTTGGGCCGCTGTGCTTGAGTACGTCCGTGTGTGTGTGTGTGTGTGTGTGTGTAAGATACATGTGTGCCAGGGAGAGAAGCACACTCGAGGGTAAGACAACACGCCGGGGCAGTGTAGCGCAGCAACAAAAACAACAGCCTAAGAAGGACGGCCGACCGCAACTCTGTGTACGTGTGCGTGTCTGTGTATGTGTGTATGTGTGTGATTGCACTAGCTTGTTTACGGGTGTGTGATTGTGATTGTACTAGCTTGTTCAAGTGTGTGGTCTTTATTTTTCATACATGTGTTTTTAAGTATGAGTGTGACTACATTTGTAAGTGTGAGTGTAATTGTGTCTGTGCTGTGCTGTGTGTGTGTGTGTGTGTGTGTGTGTGTGTGTGTGTGTGTGTGTGTGTGTGTGTGTGTGTGTGTGTGTGTGGTGTGTGTTTAAGCCTCCATGATGCGTTGCTGTCCAAAATAACTTCAGAAGAGAATAATGGCCTTAGACTCCACACAGACCGCTGGGTAATGGGGAATACAGACATGGTGTACACGCACACTCCCTCTCTCTCTCTCTCGTCCTCTCTATCTCTCTGTCTCTCTCCCTCTCTCATCCTCCCCCTTATCCTCTCTCTCTCAGTGTCTTGTCCTCTCTCTCTCTGTCTCCCTCTCTCTCATCCTTCTCGCTCTCACCCTTCTCTCTCTCTCTCGTCTTCTCTCTTTTTCACACTCTCCCTCTGTCTCTCGCCCTTCTCTCTCTCTCTCTCTCTTTTTCTATTTCTCTCGCCCTTCTCTTTGAACAGCAAATTCAATTATGGGTCGAGCCCCATCCTGTGTGAGCAGGGCCTTGGCGCGTGGTCTCCCTCGTCCAGCCACGCTGCCTCCACTCTCCAGCTCTCATTATCACCTACAGCGAGAGGGCAGAGTGAAAATAAACACAGGACACTTTTTTTCTCTCTCCCCGTTATCCTGTTTTTTTTTTCTCCTAAAAGAGAAGACAAGAAGGAAGTCTCAGCGAGGCCGTGGCGACGGTCGCGGTGTCATTACCACGGTGGCTCGACCCAAACGGGCTGAGGCGTACAGTGCCATCAGCTTTAATTAGGTTCGTGCCACACTCAGCTCCCCACTCCCCCTTCCCCTCCCCCTCCCCCTCCCACTAGCCGCCATCCCACAAGGCACCGGGAAAAAATCAACAAAACAAATGAGCAGAGGGGTACAAAAGCTGAACCGAGCACAACACTGGAGAGCAGTCCTGAGGGGAGAGGGTTAGTGGCCAGCTAGAGCCACTGACAGGAGAAGAGAGGAGAGGAGAGGAGAGGAGAGGGGGGGGGGGAGAGGAGAGGAGAGGAGAGGAGAGGAGAGGAGAGGAGAGGAGAGGAGAGGGGAGGAGAGGGGGGGGAGAGGAGAGGGGAGGGGAGGTAGGAAGGAGGAGGGAAGAGGAGAGGAGAAGAGAAGGGAGGAGAGGGAAGAAGAAGAAAGAGTAGAGGAGAGAAAATGGAAATAAGGTGAAATAAGGGGCAACACAGAAAGAGAGAAAGAGAGCACTGAGAGGTGGCTCAAAGAAGCAGATAGAGAGAGTAGTCAAGAGGAGGTGAGGAAAGAGGTTGGTGCTGCTAACTGTGCTAACTGACGTGTCCCAATGTGACCCCGGTTTATGTGTGGGGGGGCCTCTGGCCATATACAGACAAATCTACTCACATGGGGCAGTGAACATGGGGAGAGAGAGAGAGACAGAGAAAAAGAGTAGAGAGTGAGATAGATAGAGATATATAGAAAGAGTGCTAGAGAAGGAGGTTTAATCACATAACGTATCTTATTCTAAAATGTATCGGCTACAGTAGCCACTCAAGCATTGCGCCTGTCACTCCGAGCTCCAACGCACGGCCGGCAGGG
>CM059280.1:22797676-22802676 GCA_030347295.1 Setipinna tenuifilis | reverse complement strand
ATGTTTACCCACATGCACACATGATGCATGTTTACCCACATGCACACATGATTTGAAGATGTACTTTTTCTGTGTGCTTATGGGACTGTGTAAATGCAAGATTACTCCAGCAACAGGGGACAGGAAATGTTCCTTCAGGCTACCTGGCTTTGTGTGTGTGTGTGTGTGTGTGTGTGTGTGTGTGTGTGTGTGTGTGTGTGTGTGTGTGTGTTTGTCTGTGTACATAAGTGCAGTCATTAGATGTGTTCGCGTAAACAAAAGTTAAATGTTCTTTTGTTTCAGTATAAGTGTGTGTGTGTGTGTGTGTGTGTGTGTGTGTGTGTGTGTGTGTGTGTGTGTTCCATCACACGATAGTTGTGTGATTGAGTAACTGAGAAGTGTTGTGTGTGGGGCTGTTGTGTGTGTGTGTTTTGTTTTTTTATTTTTCCTCTCTGCTGGTCTTTTTGTGTGAGGTGTCACTTTCACGCTTGCGGGAACAACAGGAAAGAGGCCGAGAGGAGACAGGAAGAAGAGCTGTTTATTTTACGGCCACGCAGGAGGATGAGGCCCGGCTGCCTTTGGCATCGTTTTAGCGGCCCATGCTGGCAGGCTGCTCCCCTGCCTCCCCTGCCTCGCCTCCCCCCTACTATCCTCCCAAACCTCCCCCCCCCGTACTACCCATTACCCCACCACCAAGCACCCCCCACATACACACACACCGCCTACCCCCCGCTTTCCCCCCCAACTCACTCGACACGCACGGCTGCTGTCCGCAGTCTGACTGTCTCCCCAACCCCCTGCTGTGGGCCGCCACAAACCCCCTCCAGCACACCCCCCCCACACACACACACACCCCCACTGCTCCCTGTCCGCTCTCCCTCTCCGCTCCACTGTGTATGTGTGTGAGTATGTGTGTGTGTGTGTGTGTGTGTATGTGTGTGTGTGTGTGTGTGTGTGTGTGTGTGTGTGTGTGTGTGAGTCGAGGGAGGTCCAGCAGCTTGGCCAGCACCAACACTCACTAGAGCTCACACTCCTGGTGCTGATGATTCACTGCGGGGGGGCAGACGGATGACTGACGCACTAACTCCCGCTGGCACAGGGACAGGGTACACACAGCTGGAGACGGACGGAAATACGGACACGGAGAGACACACAGACAGACAGACAGGGAGGCAGGAGAGTGGAGCAGTTATAGATACTGAGTACAAAGATGACAGCAGTTTTATCACCAGGGCTGTAGCCTTACTGGACTCCAACATTCACTAACCGCCCAACTCAGCTTCTGCTTATATCCTGCTTATATCTATATTTATCTATATCTATATTTATATCTTATCTTTTATTTTATTATTAGTATTATTATTTCCATTATTTTTATTTTTCTTTGCACCCAACAAGAGCTATTTTAATTTCTTTGTGAATGTACCATGACAATACATTCTGATTCTGATAAACACCAACCAGAAAGATGAAAGTAGTTATATTACAGACACTGACTAGAAAGATGACAGTTGTTACATGCGTCAACTAGAAAGATGACAGCAGTTACAGACACCTACTGGAAAGATGATGCTATATACACAAACTAGAAAGATGACAGTTATATACACCAACTAGAAAGATGATGCTAAATACACAAACTGGAAAAAGTGACAGTATGACAGTAGTTATCCACCAACCGTAAAAAGATGAGAGTGGTTACAGACACCAGCTAGAAAGATGACACTAGCTATATACACACACTAGGAAGGTGACACTAGTTATATACACAAGCTAGGAAGGTGACACAAGTTATATACAGCGACGAGAAAGATGACAGCAGGCCTGCAGTTGTGCTAATGGCCCCAGTCCAGCCGTCAGTCACCCTCTGTGTCACACAGTACAGATAATCTATAGCCAGGCCAGAGGCATGCACACCATATCATTCTTATACATGACACATGCCTCGGAAATATGTATGTGCGTTGTGCGCACACACCCACACGGGGCCATATGCACTGTATGTATAGACACAGACACACAGACACACAGACACACACGCACACACACGCACACACACACACACACACATACTAACACAGTGACCAACACTCACATATGTGTGCACTCACCACACACACACACACACACACACACACACACACACACACACACACACACGCACACACACGCACACACACGCACACACACGCACACACACGCACACACGCACACACGCACACACACGCACACACACACACAGCTGCCTGGCTGTGAGCAGTGGCCTCTAATGTGCCTGAAGGGAATGTGGCGGCTGCCAGTGCTTTGTAGTGGGCATTGTGGGAAGTGCAGGAATGTCAGGAATTCTCTGAAGAGGAGACCCAGACCCTCCACAACTTCAACACCTTTCCCTTTCCCTCCCTCCCTCTCTCTCCCTCGGTCTCTCTCCCTCTCTCTCTCTCTGACACACACACTTATGCATGCCTGCACAGACACACACACATTAGTGAGGACACACACACACACACACATACACACACACACACACACAGAAGGACTCACATATACACATGTATACACATACACACTTCTTCACACACATGCAGACACACACATACATACACACACACACACAAATAAAATAATAAGCTCAAGGTGAGATGGGAAATTGGGGAGCTGCTGTTATGTACTGGCCAGTAACGTGTAGTAACTGCTAACAGACCACCTACAGGTGAGAACGTGTAGCACATATGGAGGATTATGGGGCTCTTATGCTACTGTAAGGTCCTTCACTCTCCACCTACAAACATCTGCCCTCCAGTTAGCAAATGCAAGTAGTCTTCACACATTATTTGCATACACACACACACGCGTGGGCAAGCACACACGCACGCACGCACGCACACACACACACACATGCACATACGCACACACATGCACGCACATACGCACACACAGATACACACAAATATATTCACACACAGACATGTAATGCATTAGTTTTAGAAACCAGTCACACTGATGGGTCTGTATATAGAAACACTGAAAACACAACATCTACCACATACTGCACATTGCTGAAGGTATAGAGCACAAACACACACACACACACACATACACACACACACACACACACACACACACACACACACACACAGGCTTCCTGTCTGGAGGCCTCTATGCTGATGCGTAATGCATTAATGGGGGCTCAGCAGGGTCAGGGGTCCACCACCAAGGTCCTGTTCAGCATCTCATTTAGCGCTCACCTCCAGCCCTCCCCCTCATTCCTCTCCACACACACACACACACACACACAAACACACACACACACACACACACACCCAAAAGCACAGACACACATGCAAAGACACACACACACACACACAAGCACAGATACACACAAGCACCGACACACAAACACACACACTCATACATACACACAGTAACTAACACGAGCACACACACACAGGAACACAAACACACGTGTGAATACACACACACACACACACACACACACACACACTTCTGCTCCCAACCCCAACCTTCACCTCAGCCTGCCTGCCCCAGAGGGCTCTGCCGTGTGCCGCTGACGCCGCGCCAGAGAGGTCAAGCAGCACCTGGAGTCTCCTCTCCTTCCCCTTCTCACCCTTGACCTCTCACCCCTGCCGTCAACACGCCCATGCCACCACACACCACTCCTGCTCAGGCTGGGCTGAGACAGAGGGGGAGAAAGAGAGGGAGGGAAAGAGAAAGTGAGAGAGTGAGAAAGACAGAGAGAGAGAAAGAGAGAGAGAGAGAGGGAGAGAAAGAGAGAGCGAACACTCTCCCAGGGCCCCCTGGAAGTCAAGACTTTGTGGCATTTCCCACGATGCCCGATCTCCACTGGGCGCACACACACACACACACACACACACACTCACACACACACATACACACTCACACACACACATGACACACACATGACACACACCTCTGGATAAACATTTCCTCATCACTCCCCTCACTCTTTCAGCAGGAACACAAACAACTGTTCTCAACCAGGTCCTGTTTGTTTGACCGCACGCTCGTCATCCACTTCAAAGGCCAGAGCGCAGCACCGTAACCAATGAGACAGGGAAGAGGGGAAAGAACCTATAGGGAACCCCGCCGCCTATACGTTCACATGCATTCCACACATAAAAATACATGCACACACACATGCGGACATACACACACACAGACTCTCTATCTGTGTGTTTCACATACACAAAGCCCCTCTCTCACACACTCACAGGAACTCTCTCATTCTCTCACTCTCGTACACAAAGCTTCTCCCTCGCTCTCTCTCTTTTCTCTCTCTCTTTCTCTATCTCTCTCTCTTTCTCTCTCTCACACACACAGACAAACACACAGACATACACATTTCTTCCCTACGCTGTCCAAAAACACAACACATACATACATCTTCACCAAAAAGAAATGAAACAAAAGTCACACATTCACACCCACCCACCCACACGAGTAAAAGAGAGTGCTGAGAGTACACCTCATGTTGCAGATGGAAAAATGAAATGGTGGATTTTGTAGCAGCGGTGCTCATCGGCATGGAAAATGGAAGAGCGAGGCCCCGTGGAGCGACGCATTAACGTGCGAACGTTTCGGGGCACGCAGGGGGCGAGGACAGTGACAGATGGATCGTTTGGTGAAGCGGAGAAGAGAATAGAGGAGAAGAGAAGACAAGAGAGGAGAAGAGAGGAGAAGAGAACAGAAGAGAGGAGAAGAGAGTAGGAGAGAGGAGAAGAAAAGAGAACAGAAGAGAAGAGGAGGAGAGGAGAGCAGAAGAGAAGAGAAGAGAAGAGGAGAGGAGAGGAGAGGAGAGGAGAAGAGAAGAAAAGAGAAGAGAAGAGAAAAGAAGAGAAGAGATGAAAGTAAGGGGGGAGAAGAGAGAAGAGAAGAGGAGAAGAGAAGAGAGGAGAGGAGTGGAGTGGAGAGGAGAGGAGAAAAGAGAGTTAAGAGAAGAGAAAAGAATTGAAGAGAAGAGAAAAGAAGGGAGAAGAAGAGAG
>CM059280.1:22785176-22787676 GCA_030347295.1 Setipinna tenuifilis | reverse complement strand
GTTGTTTTCGGGGCCCTGTGTTCCCCACACATGGTTTGGGGCTCCAGTGGCCTATGTAGTGTGGTATCCCTCCCCTATCAGTTCCAACCACAGGCCTCTCATGAATGAGACCATTAAAGCCAATCTACACACAACAACAGCAACAGCAACACACACACACATGCACACACAGGCATACAGCATACACACACATGCATAAAAACACATTCACTTACACGCGCACACATACATACACACACACACACACACAAAAACACATTTACTTACACGCACACTCACATGCGCGCACACACGTACACACACACACACAAACACATTTACTTACACGCACACACGTACACACACACACAAACACATTCACTTACACGCACACACGTACACACACACACAAACACATTCACTTACACGCACACTCACATGCGCACACACACATACACACACAAAAACACTGCCATGCACACATGCACCCACTCACACTCTTACATACACACACATTTGCAAACCTCATACGCGCGCACACACACACAACCAGAAGTGCGCGTACACACACTCCCAAAAAACAATGCACCCATATGCCTTTTGCATCCAAACACATATTCAAAACCACACAGATCACCACACTGGCACATACTAACAATGACAACACACACACACACACACACACACACACACACACACACACACACACATACACACAGACACATACACACAGACACACACACATGCACACACACACACAAAGTCTCTGACTCCCACACCCCTGCAGCACACACCAAATGGAAGCAATTTCTATCAATGCGTGGCTCGCATGCGATATTCCCTCAGATCACTCATTAAAAATGATCAGGCATGAGGTCATGGCTACCTCGTTAACTTCACACTAATCATTAGCCTGTCCTCCTCTTAATTGGCCAGGCACAGGGAGGGGGAGGAGGGTGTGCCCCATGTGCACCCCCCCCCTCACCCCCTCTTCCTCCCCCAACACCCCCACACCCCCCCCCCCCACCTCCCCTTTCCTCTCAGATGATAGATGGCTGTTTGATCATTCGTCACCTAGGCGACCCCTCTCTACTTGAGGAGCGCCGGTGTTAATTGGGCATACAGTGGCGCCGTGGCGACCCTCGCTTTCCCCCTCATTTCCGTCCGTCCGTCACCCCCTCCTCCCTCCCTCCACCATACGCCCCCCCCCCCCCCGTTCCCACCCCGCTCCCACCCCTGTTCCATAGCCATCAAACAGGGTACCGACGCCTCCACTGACGGACTGGGGACGAGTCACCCCTACTAAGGAGATGCTCGCCACATTTTGGTGACATTTCTAACAGGGAGCGAGCAAGACCCCTTGAGCGAGACCCCCTCCTTCCCCTCCTCCTCCTCCTCCTCCTCTTCTTCTTCTTCTTCTTCCTCCTCCTCCTCCTCTTCTTCTTCTTCCTCCTCCTCCTCCTTCTTTTCCTGCTCTGCTCCCCCAAGCCCTAATGTGCTCACCCTCATTCATTTATTCCAACCAAGCACACACACTTCCATGGATACTTCATTGGCACAAACATCACAGCAAAGTTACTGCCAAAACCCCATGCTGCAGACACAGACACATGCGAAAGAAAAACTAAATTATGTTATAATTACATTGTGAAATCAAAATGAATTAAAACAAGCTTGCGAAATAGGACAATTTGTATAATGATCGTTTTGCCTCTGTCATACTCTGTCTTTTTCCCACTGTCTCTCTTGCACTCTCTGTCTCTCTCTCTTGCTCCCTCTATTCCTCCCTCTTTCTCCCTCTGTCTCTTCCTCCTTCTGTCTAACTCTCTCTTGCTCCCTCTGTCCCTCTTGTTTTTTCTATCTCTCTCGATCTTTCTCCCTTTGCTCTCTTTTTCTGCCTCTGTCTCTCTTGTCTTTTCTATCTCGCTCTATCTTTCTCCCTTTGCTCACTTTCTCTCCCTCTGTCTCTCGCTATCTCTCTCTATCTTCCTCCCTTTGCTCTCTTTCTCTCCCTCGGTCTCTCTCTTCCTCCCTCTATCTCTCTCTCTATCTCTCTCTCTCTCTCTCTCTCTCCCTCTCCAGCTCATCTGTTCCCCTGTTCCCAGCGGTGACCTTGGGCAGGCAGAGAGGGGTTAGTGAAGATGGATGGGGCCCCAGGCCGGGTGGTTTTACTGAGGTATGCAGCCAGGCGACTCCTACACCGCCGAGTGGAGCATCTGAACTGTGGCCAAGTGCAGATACCCCCCCCCCCAAACACACACACACACCACACACACATACCACACCACACACGCACACACACACACACACGCACACAGATATACACCACACACACACACAGATATACACACACCACACACACACAGATATACACACACCACACACACACACAGATATACACACACCCACACTAACCCAACTTTTACCCTAGCTATACTCACTCTCTCTCTCTCACCCACCCACCCACACACACACACACACACACACACACATACACACACACACACACACACACACACCA
>CM059280.1:22772676-22782676 GCA_030347295.1 Setipinna tenuifilis | reverse complement strand
AAGGGAAAGAGAGAGAGAAAGATGAGATAAGTGAAAGAAAGAGATTAGACAAGTGAAAGAGAGAAAGAGATTAGACAAGAAGAAAAGATAGAGAGAGAGATCAGAGAAAGAGATGAGATGAGAGGAAAAGATAGAGAGAAAAAGAGGGAAAGAGAGAGAAAGATAGAGAGAAAGGGGAGGGGGATAGATTCTGGCACACATTAGAGGGACCACAGGAATCTCACATTGATGTAGTTCACAAAGCACCACTTTATTCACAATGTGTGTGTGTGTGTGTGTGTGTGTGTGTGTGTGTGTGTGTGTGTTGTGTGTGTGTGTGTGCATGTGTCTGTCAGTCAGTCTGTCTGTCTCTGTGTATTGACAAAGCATGTTTGTTTCAGTTAACAAATATCATAACCCATGAATGCATGACTGAGTCCCCATTCAGAAGCATGCTCTGTAAATCCATCTCTCTAAAATCTCTCTCCCTCTCTATGTCTCTCTCTCTGTCTCTCTGTCTGTCTTTTGGTCTGTCTCTGTGTCTGTCTCTCTGTGTCTGTCTGTTTGTCTGTTTCTGTTTCTCTGTTTGTCTCTCTCTCTCCCTCTCTCTCTCTCTCCCTCTACCTCTCTCTATCTCTATCTCTCAGTCCCTCTCCCACTCCAACTCCCTCTCTCTCGCTATCTCTCTCTCTCTCTCTCTCTCTCTCTCTTCTCTCTCTCTCTCTCTCCATCTCTCTCTCTCTCTCTCTCTCTCTCTCTCTCTCTCTCTCTCTCTCCATCCATTGAACAGAGGGGCTGAATGTGTTGCAGGTTTGGCTGGAAAAGTCAGGGAGAGGAAGCAGGCATATGGTTCAGTTCAGCTGCCACCCATTTGAGCAGACAGGCAGACACCTCCACTGTCTTCACACGGCAACATGCACGGCTACACTAATGGGTGCGAGTGTGTAAGTGTGTGTGTGTGTGTCTGTCTGTGTGTGTGTGTCTGTCTGTCTCCACCATGTACACATACACACACTGGCGCATGCACACACATGCACACACACATATATGCACACATGCACACACTTGGTCTAAGGGTTCATCACTGTGTGTGTGTATAGTATGTATGTGTGTGTGTGTGTATGTGTGTGTGTGTGTTTGTGTGTGAGTGTTTGACAGATGGAGGAAAGAACAGAAGAGGAAAGAGAGAAAAAAAGAGGAGAGAGGGATGTGAGGGAAGGGGAAGAGAGACAGGGGTGTGTGTGTGAGCATGTGTGGGGGGGAGTGAAAATGTGTGTGTGGGTGAGAGGGTGTGTGCAGAGATGAGATGTGTGTGTGTATGGCTGGGGGTTATGAATGTGTGTGTGGGTGTGAGAGTGTGTGGGGATGAGATTGTGTGTGTGTGTGTGTGTGTGATGGGGTGTGTGTGGGGATGAGTGTGTGTGTGTGTACAGCTAGGCTTATGGAAAAGGAATGTAGGCTCTCTTATGTTGCTTGAGTGTATATGTATGTGCTTGGGCTTAGGGGAGAGATATGTGAGCTGTATAAATGTGTGTGTGTGAGAGTGAGTATGTGTGTGTGTGTGTGTGTGTGTGTGTGTGTGTGTGTGGGTGGTTATGTTAAGCTGAGAGATGAATGGACTGTGTACATGTGGTAAAAGTGTATGTGTGTGTGTGTGTGTGTGTGTGTGTGTGGGTGTGTGTGTGTGTGTGTGTGGTGTGTGTGTGTGTGCGTGAGTGTGGGGGTGTGTGTGTGTGTGTGCGCATTTGCATCTGTGCGAGTGAGAGTGTTGTGTGTGGGTTATGTTAAGAGAAGAAATGTGTGGGCTCTGTGTGTGTGTGTGCGCGTACACACATGTGTCTGTGTGTGTGAGTGTGTGTGCATGCACATGTGTGTCTGTGTGTGTGCACGGACGTGTGTGTGTGTGTGTGTGTGTGTGTGTGTGTGTGTGTGTGTGTGTGTGTGTGCTGCATGAGGGGGGCTCATAAGTGGCGGTGGCTAGGCGTCCAGAGTAGCTGAACATTTTTCTGGCAGCCCACTCTCTTCCCCCCTACCCTCCTCCTCCTCCTCCTCCTTCTCCCACCCCTACACCCCTCACTGCCCCCCCCCACCCTCATCCCTTCCCAACCCCCCCACCCCCACCCCCACACACACCCCCCACACACACACACAACCCCCCCACCCCACAGACCCACCACCCCACCACCCCCCAGCCGTGTTCCTGGCTGCTAGCCCGGCTCTGAAGCGAACTTAAACAAACTCCTGTTGCAGCCATCTGCCGGGTCTGGGGAATAAATCAAACGCTGCGCTGAGCCGCCAGCGATCGGGTTTCCATGAGCAACGCCGCCCGCGCGCCTGCCTGGAGCCACCGCTGGCCTCCACCGGCCAACATGTGGCCACACTAATCCCTCACAGACAGACAGAGAGGGAGAGAGGGAGGGGGGAGAGAAGAGAGAGGGAGAGAGGAGAGAGGGAGGGAGAGGGAGGAGAGAGGAGAGGGAGGACGAGAGCAGGAGAGAGAGAGGAAGAGAGAGAGGGGAGAGAGAGAGGGAGGAAAAGGGAGAGGGAGAGAGAGGGAGGGGGGAGAGGGAGGGGAGAGAGAGAGAGAGGAAGAGAGAGGGAGAGGGGGAGGCAGGGAAAGAGGAAAGGAGAGAGGGAGGGAGAGAGAGGAGAGAGAGAGAGAGGAACAGAGGGAGAGAGAAGGGAGGTAGAGAGTGAGAGGAAAGGGAAAGAGAGAGAGGGAGAGGAAAGAGGAGAGAGGGAGAGAGAGAGCAGAGAGAACAAAATGAGAGAGAGAGTGTGTGAACAGTAAGAGAGGGAGAGCAGAGAGATAGTGAGGGAGAGAGGGAAAGTGGAGAGAGAGAATAGAGTGAAAAAGTGTAGAGAGAAAAAGACTGAGAAAGAACACAGAATGCCAGAGAGAGAGAAAGAGGAAAAGTGAGAGAGAGAGAGAAACAGAGAGAGAGCGAGCAAGAGCAAGAGAGAGAGAGAAAGAGGAAGAGCGAGAGAGAGAGAGAGAGAGAGAGAGAAACAGAGAGAGAGAGAGGGCAAGAAGGTAAGGAAGGGAGGAGGTGAGACAGAGACAGAAAAAGCGAAATGGCACCAGAGGAGGGGGGCTGCATATTTATGAGCAAATATACTGCAGAACATTTTTATGCAGGGTGACAATTCGGCCCGTTCAACAGTGTTGATTCTAATTATGCACTGTTAGGTTTGCTAAAATATGACTACTGGATACAGAGAGGTTTAATTCCCTAACTCACACAAACACACAGCCAGAGACGCACACACACACACACACAGAAAAACACACACACAGAAAATACACACATAGAAAAAAACACACACACACATTCATGCACGTACAAGGACACACACACACACACACACACAGACACACACAGAAACACCCACCCACACACAGACAGACAGACACACACACACACACACACACAGAGGCAAAGGAACAGAGTGTGAAAACTCACACTCTGCATAGTTACGGGGCTGTGGCCTCTCATGGGCTGGTGTGTTGAGAAGGCCAGAGATCAGAACAGTGTTAATCTTACCCGCATGAAGGCAATCACAGAGCCATTACACACACACACACACACACACACACACATTATAAATACATACACATACTCCACATTCACTGACACACACAATCACACACCCACCCACACACACACACACATTATAAATACATACACATACTCACTCACATTCTCTCTCTCCCACATTTACTCACACACACATGGACACACATGCACGCACACACACACACACACACACACACACACACACACACACATTATAAATGCATACACAGACTTACTCACATTCTCTTCCCCTCTCTCTTATCCCCACTCACACAAACATTGAGAGGAGCCCACAACCTGGGCCACATAAAAAAGCCACAGCGTCAATGTGAGCATTACACAATGTCAAGCAACGCGTCCGTCCAACGCTCAGTGCGTCTCAGACAAATAAGTGCGCTGGGATTGATGGATGTGTTTGCGAACGGCTCACGGCCAGCGAGGGAGCGCGAGCTCCTGTGTGTGTGTGTGTGTGTCGTGTGTGTGTGTGTGTGTGTGTGTGTGTGTTTGGACTGCGGGCCAGCCAAGCAGTGCAGGCGCCACCTTTGGCTGGGCCAGCCATCACTTAGCGCTCCGCCGCTAATGCTAACAGACCGCGCAGACACACACACACACGCACACACACACACGTGAGCATGCGCACACACACACACACACACACACACACACACACACACACACACACACACACACACACACACAGCAAGCACAGGGAGCTCCAAAGACACATCATTTACAGCTGTGACAGTTTTAATGGGAGGAATACGGATAAATTTACAGGCCTTTGTCAGATGCTGTACGACTTCATCGTTTATAAATTGTGAAAGCAGAAAAAAAATGTAAATGTGTGTGCAGGGGCTATTTTTGTAACACAGCAGTTATAGGTTTTTGTCTGACCCTGAGGTGGACTCTGTATGTGTGTGTGTGTGTGTGTGTGTGTGTGTGTGTGTGTGTGTGTGTAAAAAAACCTGTTAAGAGCTACCCTGGGAATCGGCACAGTTTGGGGAAGCAAGGTTGAGTGAGCAACTGGGGGGAGAGGGGCCTTCCACACACACACACACACACACACACACACACAAATACACAAATTCACATTGGGGGACGGTTTTTCCTTTCATTTCTCTTTGTCTCTGCTTCACTGCATCAAGTCTACACTGTACAGAAGGCTTTACGGCGTCTGCAATGTGAAAACCCTACCGGGATCTCAGCATGATGTTCTCTCTCTCTCCCTCCATCTTTTCCTCTCTCTCTCTTTCTCTCTCTCTCTCTCTATCTCTCTCTCTCTCCCTCTCTAACTCACCCTCCATCTCTTTCTCTTCCTTCCTCTCTTTCTTACCCCCTTCCTAACTCTCTCTCTATTCCTCTCTCTCCTCCTCTTCCTTGCTCTTTCTCTTCCCCCTCTCTTACTCTTCCTCCCTCTCTCTCCATCCTTCCTCTTCCCCTCTCTCTCCATGCCCCCCCTCTCTTTCTCCCTCTTTCTGACCTCAGTCTCCTACACACACAGAGGGACTACTGTACATGAAGTTCGGTCCTCCCTCCATTGAGAAATAACCCAGTGGAACCCACCACCTCACCGCCTCCTCTCTGCCTCACTGCCTTACCGCCTCCTCTCTGCCTCTCTGCCTCACTACCTCTCTGCCTCTCTCCCTCCTTGCCTCACTGCCTCGCCGCCTCGCATCTGGTTGAAACCAGCTCAGTTGAACGCCTACTGCTGATCCATGTTGTCAAATTAAAAATGACACGAGGCGAGCCGTCGAAATGGGCCATGCTTCAGTATGAATCACACACAGAAAGAGAGATGGAGAGAGAGAGAGAGAGAGATGGAGAGAGAGAGAGAAATAGAGATGGAGAGACAGAGAAAGGGGGGAGAAAGACAAAAGAGAGAGAGAGAAAGACGCCGTAAAAGTCTACTGTCTATTACACAGTGCTGCAGACGGAAAATCGATTTAGGACAAGACAGTGTGCCTTCAAAGCGCCTAATGAATCACGTTGTGTGGCTTGGTGCGACATCAAGAGGATAAAATGCTCTAAATGAAATGCGCCGCGAACGGCGGGGAGGGATGCAGGATGGGCCAAGACCCCTCCAGTGTGATGGAGAGGAGACCTGGCCTGGACGCCTACAAGTGCAGCTCAACTCTCCACTCCTCACTCACTCAGCTCTCAGCTCCCTTCATAGAGTGCTGTGTCACCAGCCACAGCACTCACTCCAAGTGTGTGTGTGTGTGTGTGTGTGTGTGTGTATATATGTGTGTGTGTGTGTGTGTGTGTGTGTGTGTGTGTGTGTGTGTTTGTATGTGTGTATGTGTGTTTGTGTATGTGTCAGAGAGAGAGAGAGAGAGAGAGAGAGTGTGTGTGTGTGTGTGTGTGTGTGTGTGAGTATAACAAATAGCCAAATATCACCCATTTGTCATTGTGATTACATGTCACACCATAGCACAGCACAGAGTGTACACAACAAACTTAACTGATCACACACATGAGCAGGGGGCAGCCATGACAACAGTGCCTTGGGAGAAGTGTGTGGGGACGGTACCATGCTCAGGGCACCTCAGTGGCACTACTGGCAATTGGTGGAGCCCCTTCGATCCTGCGGTCCTGAAGTCCCAAGTCCATTACCTTAAACGCCAGACCACCACTGCCCCTGCCAGCCCCTATATCTGGTTCCATCTGATGATTCCCGACATAGTGCACTACATATAAGGGGAACAAGGGAACATTTGGACTTTGCCCAGTGTCTTACTCTCCCACAGCCAGCACCAGTAAATGGACCCAGGGCAGAGGGAGTGTCCGATGGGGCCAACAATGGAACTTAGGCCGGTGCCTAAAACTACAGCCGTTACCTCAGCCAAAAAGCAGCAGCGGCAGGCGTGCGTTGGGCTAAATAATGCGCAGTGAGAGCAGCGATGCATTAGATCACAGCCCCGCTGTCTCGTGGAGCGGATCAGAAGATGTCACCCAGGATAATAAATTTGGACCTTGTTAGTGTTTGTTCCCATCTATATAGAGAGCGAGCATGCCTGAAGGACTGACGGACCCAGCCACCTACTGGGCCGCTGACAGAACAGCGAAAATGGGGGATTTGGCAACAAGTGGATATGGAGAGCGGGAGACATAAAGGGGAGAGGGAAAGAGGGAGGGAGAAAGTGAATGAGTAAGAGAGAGAGAGACAGAAAAAGAGGGAGAGAGTGAGTGAATGAGGGAGCGAGAGACAGATAGACACGAAGAGAGAGAGTAAATAAGTGTGTGTGTCCGTGTGTGGTGTGTGTGTGTGTGTGTGTGTGTGTGTGTGTGTGATAGGCAGCGCAGAGAAAGATAGAACGGGGTCAGTGATCCCTCATGTGATCTGGGTTTGGGGCTGGTCCATGTCGCCAGCTGCCAGGCTGGGAAGAGGGTGTACTGAGGGCGTGTGGGGGCCAGGTGGCAATGCGAAGGGGGCGGTGCGGGGTTAGTGAGGGGGGATCAGAGGGTGTAGCTGTTGGGGGGGGGGGGTTGAGAGCGGCAATGAGAAAGGGCAACTGGAGACGGGCAGTGACGCCCTGTGAAGACTTGTGACATCTACGGCACAGCGACCTTCTTCAAGACTTCCCTGGCAACACATGCCTCTCTAAATGCTGTGTGCATGTGTGTGTGTGTGTGTGTGTGATGTGAGAGTTTCTGTCTGTCTGTCTCTCTCTCTTTCTCTGTGCGTGTACTGTATATGTGTTTGTGTGGGAACAAATGTGTGTGTATATTTAATGTGTGTGTGTGTGTGTGTGTGTGTGTGTGTGTGTGTGTGTGTGTGTGTGTGTGTGTGCATGTGTGTGTGTGTGTGTGGGGAGCGAGAGACAGAGAAAGAGCGAGCGAGAGCGAGAGCGAGAGAGAGTGAGAGAGGGGGTAAATTTAGCACCTGGGCAGGAGGTTATTTTGGCTGAACTTTCCCCCTCTGAGCAGGCACGGCCAGTTGTCCTGGCGCCATGTCCCCAACACAGACACACCGCTGAGCAGCGCTCTCCACACCCCATCAGCACAGCAAAGAAGAGAGAGAGAGGGAGAGAAAGAAAGAGAGAGAGAGAAATAGAGAAAGAGAGAGAATGACAGAGAGAAGGAGAAGGAAAGAGAGATAGAGAGAGAATAGTATAAGCAGTAATAGTAGTAGTAATAGTAGTAGTAGTGGCAGCAGTGGTAGTAGCAGTAGTAGTAGTAGTAGTAGTCATAGTAGTAGAGGTATAGATATCCCACCAGCCACAGTGCCGCACAGCTTGGGTTTAATAGACTCGTGGTGTCTTCCAACTCGACACTCGATAGTCGTTTTACAGTCGAATAATCGTTATAAAGGCAGCGCAGACACATTCCCATGGGTGAGGAATATAAATGATCCCATTTACTAGCCATCCCAACCCAAGCACAGACACCAGAGCTTCGATTGAGACGTCTGCTAGACTAGCTATACGCTGTGTGCAGCAACACATGCTAGTCACTAGCAAACGCTAGGATATACACACATAGACACACAAAGCCAGTCTGACACCCACAGAGATGACATGCAGGAACTGTGTGAGTGAGCAGCTCCAGCTAGAAAAGAGGGTTTGCCCATAACACCTGGTTATGACACAACAGACCTTGGGGACATCCCACACACGTTCAATTAATACCACCTGGGCTCTCATTCTCTCCTGCCCTCTCTGTCTATCCCTCTTTTTATGGGCATGTTTATCACACACAACGTCAACTCTCTCTCTCTCTCTCTCTCTCTCTCTCTCTCTCTCTCCCTCCCTCTCTCTCTCTCTCTCTTTCCCTCTCACTCTGTGACTCCCTGATGCCTGCCCCACCATGTGGACTTTCATTCCCTCCCTCCGTCTCTCTCTCTCTTTCTATCCTTCTCTCTCCTTCTAACTCTACTACTCTCTTTCACCTCTTTCACTCTGTGGTTCCCTGTCATGCCCCCCATTTCTCTGTCTTTCTTTTTCTCTCTTTCTAACTACTACTCTCATTCACCTCTGTCACTCTGTGATTCCCTGTCATGCTTGGCCCCCCTCCCTTACTCCCTCTCTCCCTCCCTCTGTTACTGCCCCCCCCCCCCTTAGACCCTCTCTGGGTCTCTGTGCAGCTGTGTCAGGTCCAGCTGTGCTTTCATGCTCCACCTGCCTGCACTGGCTCACACCTGGAGGACGTCCTACTCCACAACACTGCCCCAGGCACTCAGGAACACACCTCCTATGCTTTCCTTTTCTTCTTTTCAGTTTGCCCACTCTGCATCTCTCCCATCCTCCCACTCTTTCAATCACTTGTTTTTTCTCTCTCTCTGTCTCTCTCCCTCCTTTGCTATATGAGCACCTACAGGCTTTCCATTTTCTTTCTGTCTTTTTCTCTGGTTCTATCTCTCTCTTTACCTTACACACACAAACACATGTATGCACACACTCACAGACACAGACACACACCTCTATCTTACAACACACACCCGTGTACAACACACACCATCACAGGCACGCAAGCATACACACACACACACACACACACAAACACACACACACTGCAGCAGAATCGCACACTCTGGGCGATCTGGCTGGGAGTGTGTGTGTGTGTGTGTCAGAGTCAGAGGCGGGGAGCAGGGCTGCTCTGTAGTTAGGCCACGGCGCTGTGTAATTACTAAAGTAAATCCAGGGCACGGGGAACTCCTGCGGAATCCTGCACACATGCGATCTTTTTTTAATTCACTTTTTTTTCCTCCTTCTTTCTAGACTTGCTTTGTTCTGCTTCGTTTTTTTTTTACCCTCTCGTTTACGTTCTGCTTTCTGACGAGTCACGCCATATAGAAGGTAGGATCATAGCTTATAGATATGCTTATGGACACAGCCTTACTGTTGTTTCACAGGACACTGCATCTAACATCTGTGGCGCTGCAGTCTACACAACACAAAGTGGACAATCGTATATCATTATCTAATCATGTAATGCACCATGTAATCACGTCATGCCCCATCACCCCTCTCTCCCACAGGTTGCCTGCAACAATGAGGGAGAAATGAGAGATGGCACCCTACCACCCCTGAGCTGGGGGTGGGTATGTGATCCGTGCTAGCTGGGAGTGTGACCAGTGGAGTGTGCGGCTGGGCTAGGCTAGGTTACGCTAGGCTAAGCTATGCTAGGCTAGCCCTGGGCTGACACACGGCCAAACACACATCCGTGCCCAACGTGCCAGATCTAAGAGGCACGCTGATCCCGGCCGCTGACTCACCGCCACAGAAGGAGTGTGTGACCGCCTCTGACATACCACACACACACACACACACACACACACAGACACACACAGACACACACACACACACACGCACACACACGTGTGGCATTTACACACAAACACAAGCACATATACACACGTACAAACAGACACATACACACATACGCACATACGCACATACACACATTTGCACACAAGCACATACATACACACAAACACACACACA
>CM059280.1:22762676-22767676 GCA_030347295.1 Setipinna tenuifilis | reverse complement strand
AGTGCCAGAGTGAAGCACCTGGAGCAGACCCAGAAGATGCAGTGGCAATCACTCAGTGGACGGCACAACACTGCAAGGAAGGTAGAGACCGCACAGAGAGGCTAAATGGTTTAAAAATCTGTATTAGACGAGTAAGCTGAAAACAAAACAGGCCGTGCATAGAATTCAGAAACATGTTTTGGGTCTTAGCCCATCATCAGCGTTTCCAATTTGATTGGGATCAGTAATTGGAAATGCTGATAGTGTGCTAAGACTCAAAATGTTAATTTCTGAATTCTATGCACAGCCTTTTTAGTTGTTTTTCGGCTTACTCATCCAATGCAAAATTTAAAACAATTTAGCCTCTGTGTGCGCTCTACCTTCCTTACAATTGTACTGTCTGTGTTTGGAGTTACGCACCAGGCACAGACACCGCTTCTGCTTCCCTAAACGTGTATATCACCCATAGAGTGACTTGTCTCTGTAACAGCAGACGACGACTTCACAAAAAGACTAATATATTCATCAGAAAAATGAAATAGCTTTGTGGTTGTGGAAAATCATCTGCATGGGAGAGGATCAGCGGTTTAGAAGAGCAGCGGAGAGCAGCCATTAGGGGGTGGCTGAGCGACAAGGCATCCCAGAAGCCTCGGCTCCGAGTTCCTCCCGAGCTTGAGCTGTGACCACACAGGCGCCAGGCCTGATGGGAAGTGAGTGTTGAGTAGCCTTCCGCTGAAATCCGAGAGGCTCCGCTAACGGTGCGAGACTGATGCCTTCCCATCTGCTAGGGGCTGCGGCTACTGCTGCTGCTGCTGTCTCTGTCTGTTGGCCAAGCAGGGAGAGACGCTGTGTCTGTGAAGCACGCACAGACAGGCACAGGCACAGGCACACACACACACACACACACACACAAGCAAGCAAGGACCCGATTCCACACATACACACACAACTCAGCGAACACACATATCAACACACAGAGACTGACAGCTAGACAGAAACACATACATATAAAAGGGCTCTGATTCCACGAAGACAGACAGACAGACAGACAGACAGACAGACAGACAGACAGGCAGACAGGCAGACAGGCAGACGCACTCACACACAAACACACAAACACACAAACACACACTCGCACACAAACACACACTTGGACACAAACACACACGCACCCACTCACACACCCACTCACACACCGACACACACACACACACACACACACACACACACACACACAAACACACAAACACACACAGACAAAGTGGCCTGATTCCAGAAAGCTCCAGCAGCAAAGGGCCTCATTTACACAGCCTCTTGTGGAGCCTATGACACAATGCAGCCAATGTTACAGTGCTAGAGTACGCTACAGCAGCCTGCTCCAGCCTCCGGCACTATAAACCAGAGGTCACCCCCAGTCTACTGTACGGCCTCCGAGACTGAACACAACTCCAAATGTTTCTCTCAGCAGAGGATGTAGCGATGACAAACTGCTGTCTGCAAGCATTCAAACAGACGAAGAAGTAAAAAACTGTTTGGTTATTTTGACAATACTCTCCGCATGTGACCATGAACAAATCTGGATAAAAAGTAGACACTAACCCCTAATGTTATGATGTAGTAAAATCTAAATTAATTAGTACAGAAATGTAAACTATTGTTTTGTTAATACTGTCAGGTGATCAGTAACAAATCATTAACAACAGACTTCAACTTTTAAGGATGTACCGTCACAATAATTTGAAGGAAATTTAAATTTGTAAAGAATGTTGGGGTTTCTAGAATATAATGTGGAATTTCAGAAACGTACACTGTAAAAAACATTGTATTCTAGCAAAAGTTTAAAATCTCACACCTTTAAAGGTTAAGACAACTCCATGATCAAGTAGTTAAGAACAACAGGCACACACTACATTTGTTCGCGTGCGAGTGAACAACCAAATCATGTGTTAAAAAAGACACACTCTCTTTCTTTCTTTGGTGTACTGATTCATTGGACCATGTCTACAAAGGAACACATTCCGGCACCAGGCCATCATCATCATCATCATCATCACCAAGTCCATGATGAAAACAGGAACCTCACTGCTGCTCTTGTATTGTCAGTGAAATGTGCTAAGTCTCCTGAGGCGCTGGACCCTTGGATGACCGCGTCCAGGGCCTTCTGTCTGCACGCCCGGCTGTGGGGAGAGACGGCCATTAGCACAGCTGAGGGGAGACACTGTTCCCTCTGTCTATTCAGCAGGTGACACCAGAGACGCTGACCTGCTGACTCAGTACCGGTGACAACACCGGATTTCACCTGGCGTCCGGTGCGAGAGTGCACACACACACGCAGGCGCACACACACACACGGGCACACACACGGGCACACACATGGGCACACACATGGGCACACACACACACACACTCTCTCTTTCACATACATAAGCACACACACACACACACTGACACACAAACACACACACACAGATACACACACGTGCGCACACACACACACACACTTACAAAGAGGAAAAAAATGCCATGGGGCATGACAAAGGGATTCCAGAGGAGGTCTAGCTGATCTGATGCTTTCAGAGGCTTGAGAAATTTCATCATAACAACACACACACACAAACACACAAATAAGAAACACTGATACACACACAAACCATCACACAGGCCCATGAACATCCACACGCACTTGCACTCACACACACACATGCACACACACACACACACATCCTTAATTTCCTTCAGGACAAATAAAATATCTCTAGTCTACTCTACTTTACACACACACTTACAAAACACGAAAAGACAGCTTTTATGCTCTCACAAAAGTGGCAGAGACTGATACAAACATGGCCAGATAGCCCAATCTTCCCTCTGCCTGCAGGGAAACCCATTAGACTGCTAGGGACGGTCAGGCCTCTCCTGGCCCTGTGTTAAACCATAGCCTTGATTGTCTGCTCCCGTAAACAAACACAGCTTTCAACAGATATTTGCAGTCCTCTTGTTTTCTTGAACAGAATATCCTGCTCAAAGCATACTACATCCTATCTGCTGTAAAGAATGAAAAAAGGCCCAGTCCAACAAACCGTGAACACTCTCACACAGACACACACACACACACACAGACAGACAGACACACACACACACAGACACACACACACACATACACAAACACACACACACTCTCAGAGAAACACACACACTCAGAGAAACACACACACATACACACACACACACACACTCAGAGAAACACACACCATCATCCATTCTGCTCGCCTTAAAGCAGACTTTGGCCCAGAGGACCCCTCAGACCTCCCTGTCTCTGCTTGAAGCCTTTTCCCAGCTTTCTCAGCCAACAAAACAAAAACACCCGAACATTAGTCTTCACCACCCCCCCCCACCCCCTTTCTCAGACCTCTTCCAAGAAAAAAAAAAACAGAAAAGCAAGAAAAAAAGAAGAAAAGAAAGAAAGTAAGAAAGCACGAACGAAAGAAAGGACACAAGAGAGTAACTAAGAAAGAATACAAGAAAGAAAGCGAGAAAGCAAGCAAGAAGGAAAGCTAAAAAAGAAAAGAAAGAAAGACAGAAAGAAAGAAGTATTTCAGGGAGCATCATGATACTCAGTCCCCACGGCTTCACCAGGAGGATCTGGGGGGCTTGGGACCAAAGCCTCGCAAACACCGCAGGCTTGCTTTGTGAAACACAAACCACTCTGTCACAACATATTTCCATCTCCTTGCAACACAACAGAGAACTCACAGCAAAACAATGCGTGTGCAAAACAAACTCAGTGTGTGTGTGTGTGTGTGTGTGTGTGTGTGTGTGGGTGTTCGTGCATGCGTGCATGTGTGTGTGTGTCTGTTTGTTTGTTTGTTTGTGGGTGTGTGTATGTGTGTATGTGTGTATGTGTGTATGTGTGTGTGTGTGTGTGTGTGTGTGTGTGTGTGTGTCTGTGTCTGTGTGTGTGTGTCTCTGTGTGTGTCTGTGTGTGTCTGTGTGTGTCTGTGTGTGTCTGTGTGTGTCTGTGTATTCTTTAATGTTTGGAACAGTAATTGTTGCCCTGCATCAAGAAATTACCATTTAGGCATAAAGGAAACACTTTCAGTAATGTCTGTCAGGTTTGTCCTCCAGCTCCTACACCTTCATTAGCAGCCCTGTAGGGCTCCACGGAGGTGCAAAGCAGGGCCAGCTGTGTTGGTCTTGCTGCAGATGTCCACTTAAAGAGTGACACGTCTATCCTGACAAAACTGAAATTAATACTGAAATAAAAGAGCAGCTCCCTACAGTAACCCCCACAACACACACATTCACATATACACACACACATACCGACACACACACACACTATACAAACACTCACACACACATACACTCACATACACACACAGACACTGACACAGACACACACACACACTTAACCACATGTGCATAAATGGATATCCATAAAAGTACCAATTCTAGGCTGCTTCCTCTGACTCAAACCTTTGGTAGCAAGTATGACAAAGCAGTTCTCCCCTGGTGTCTCCTGGGATATGTAGTATTTCCTGTAAACAGGCGATGAGGCAAATGTTCTTATGAGTAATGATAAGACCCCGTTCTGAAACATACCATCAGACATTTTTCCAGCACTTGAGAGATCAGGAGCATAGTCTTTTACAAAGGGAGAGAGAAACAGATTAATATTAGAGACAGACACAGACAAAAATGTGTCTTGCCTTTCACAGACAATATAAACAAAAGGAGAGACAGAGACAGAGACAGAGAGGGAGAAGGAAAGAAAGAGAGAGAGAGAGTGAGAGCGTGAGAGAGAGACATATACAGAAAAAAATGGGAGGATGCCTAAATATATCAGTCTCTCACAACCATGTCACTCATCTCCTTCACTCTATTTTTCCTCTACTTCTCTCCCTCCCTCGCTCCCTCCCTCCCTTACTTCCTCCTTCTCTCTACTTAAAGATGTTTATGTTCTTGCCTTCATTACTCATGCCGGGGATGAAGCTTTACCACGCCATCGCATGTTTCTCTTG
>CM059280.1:22752676-22757676 GCA_030347295.1 Setipinna tenuifilis | reverse complement strand
GGGAGATGGGTCTTTTTCTGCCATACCCAAAAAAAGTGGCCCCATCCAAGACCAGTGTGACCCACACCTCAAGTTTCAGCTGAAGAATGCTGCTCGCTGGTAGACACCTTGGCTTTCCCTGACCCCACACCTCCCTACCCGACCCCCTATCCGACCCCTACCACCCCACTCCACCCCACTCCACCCCACTCTACCACACCCTTAGACCCACGCCTCCAACCCCGACCCCACCCCCCAGAGCCCCAAGGCCAACCATTTATCCTTCATCAGGGACAGGCACCAACAACACTTATTATCCTCCCAGTGGAGAGGCCCACACCTCCAGTGTCACCACCACCACTGGTGTTACTCTCCGCCTGGGACTGCCACAAGGCCACAAGGAGGGAAGGAGAGGCAGGGAGGGAGAAGGAGAGGGAGAGAGAGACACAGAGAGAGAAACAGAGAGAGAGGGAGAGAGAGAAAGAGAGAGAAAGAGAGAGAGGAATAAAGAGAGAGTGACAGAAAGGGAGGGAAGGAGGGAGAGGGGTAAAAAGAGGAAGCGAGGGAGTGAGAAAGAGTGAGAGATGTGGCTAGGGAGTGGTGAGGATGACATAGAGGAAAGAGCGACACTGCAGCGTAAACAAGAGCGCTGAGCTTTCACACACAACAACACACAACATCACACACATATTGGAACGACAACACACATACAGGTCACACACATCATACATATTCACAGCCCATGTAGCGAAAGCCTGTCAGACTTATTCTCAGAGGCAGATCAGGAGAACTTGTAGAACTGCTAGATATATACATGACTGGAAAGATTCTCAGTCATCCAGGTCATGGTAGCTTAAAGCTATAAAAAGTCCAGTTGAATACTTAGATATTTGTTTACATATATAGGGGTCAAATAGCTATCAGGATAGCATCTCTATGAGCCAAAAGACAATATTAATGGTTTGGGGAAACCCCCTAAAACAGTCAAAGCCTGCTGTGGCATTAGTACGTTTTAACTTTCCGTACCCAACAATGTTTACATCCAGAGTAATGTACACACACAGAGCATGTACTCACACACATGCAATACGGCCCACACATCCAGACCTCCAATACTACAACACTTGAATGCCATGACCCAATCCATAATGCCCCCCCACCCACCAAACTTGTCTGTGTATGAGATGAATGTGTCCATGTGGAGGGAACCATCACAAAGTTGCCAGAAAGTTGGCATCATCTCAAGTCAGAGATCAGCACCCAGCAGGGATCACACAACACTGACACTGACACCACACGATGACAACATCCCCAGCATCTGCTCCATGTCACTACTGAGCCAACAATGACATCATGACCCCAAGTGGACCGGCTTATTTCTGCTTATTTCAAAGAGAAAAGACCAACGCAAGAGAGAAGACGAATCAATCGTCCAATCGCAGCCATCCTTACCTTGTGATTGGCGTGCGTGGGTCCACCCCTTTCCACCATCCGCTCCCCGCCGTCGGGCTTCATGTTCTGTCCAGCCAGCACCACCGCCTTACAATCCACACAGGAGCCGATGGTCAGCTGCTTGCCGTCGTCCACCACCAGCGTCCGGCTGACGCGGGGCGCGTACAGGAAGACGGGCAGCCGCGCCACCTTGACCGCCCGCAGGCCCAGCGGCCGCCTCTTCTCCTGCCGGCAGAAGAAGCAGACGAACGAGTCGCAGCCATACTGGCGCGACCAGGGGCTACTGGCGGGGGCCCCCGCGCTGGCCGCCTGGCTCTCGTGCTGTGCCCACTGGCCCAGCAGGTCGTGGTAGCAGAGGGCGCAGGCCGACACCAGGCCCGTGGCGTCCGGCGGGCGGGCGCGGGGGGCAGGGGGGTGCACGGTGAGGAAGGGGAAGAAGGGCTCACGTTCGGCCCCGCGGCCCGGAGGGTTGACCCGGATCTGCCGCTCTGCGCTGTTGCTGCCGCCCAGCTCCGCTCCACACAGGTAGCAGACGGACACGTGACCACCCCCACTGCCTGCGGTGACCCCCGAAATGGGAGCGACGGTGGCGGTGGCCGAGGGGACCAGGGAGCGAGAGCTGGGGTTATCCCTGCCCGAGACTCCGCTGGTGGAGTTGAGGGCCTGGTGGTATCTCCCCAGGAAGGTGTTCACCGACGTGATGAGCTCCTCGCTCAGGCAGAGCCGGTAGGCTGCCCAGATGTCCTCCAGGATGCCGTGGCAGGTGACGCAGCAGTGGACGCGGCCGTCCCGCACCCCACGGGCGTTTGGCGGGCAGGGCAGCAGGTTGATGAAGGGGAAGTACATGGAGCCCCTGGCCTTGCCCTCTCCGGCGCGGGCGTAGGCCACCTTCACCTCCCGCCCACACTCCTGACCACACAGGTAGCAGGCCTCCCTGGCAGACGGGTGGTGGGCAGCGGTGGAGCCAGGCTGACCCAAAGCTTGGTGGTGATGGTGGGGCAGGGAGTGAGGGTGGTGCTGGTGGTGGTGCTGTGGAGGTTTGGGCTCACGCCTGCTGCTGCCCTCCTCCCCGGCGGCGGCCAGGGCTGGAGGGGAGAGGGGGCCGGGGCCGCCTGGGTTGAGGGGCACCACGTACAGCCTCTGAAGCACGGGCACGTCTGCCAGCTGGAAGCCCTGCCACTGCTGCATGAGGGACGTGTGGCAGCTGGCACACACCAGCGTGGAGCCGCCGGGGCTGAGGGGCACGGCGCCCGGCGGGGGGTTGTGCAGCCACAGGAAGGGGAAGAAGGGCTCACTGGCCGCCCGCTCCTGCTTCTGGACACTCACTTTGAAGCGGCCAGCCTGGGGCAGCCGGCTCCCGCAGATGAAACAGGCACACTCCTCGGAGGAGGAGCAGGCACTGGACAGGGGCCTGCCTGAGGAGGAGGACAGTCTGTCCCCTCTGTGGGGTCGAGACAAAGAGGAGGTGGAGGAGGAGGAGAAGGAAGAGGAGCCCGGAGCATCCTCTCTATGGTCTGTGACTTTGTAAAACACCTCCCGTTCGTCATCGCTTGTGATGTTGATTTCGTGGTTGTCTGAATTGTCCGAGTCCCCTCCGGCTGCAGCATGGTACCTGCGCAGGTCTGCGTCGCGCCTCGGGTTGGACGAGTCGCGCTTACAGGGGGCGGAGAGGGGCGCGCCGGCAGGTGACAGCACGGAGGCTGCATCAGCAACATCTGTGCTTTTATGGCTTTGGCGAAACAGAAGCGACTGGAGCCTGGCGTTACAGCTGTTGTCGGCAGCGAGCTGGCGCGATTCGGGATGTTTGGCATTCCGCTCCGGTAGCCACTGCTTGTTGCGCATAATGATTCCGTTGTCTTGCACAGGTGTCTCGACAGAAGGGGTATCATAGCATCGCTGGGGCAGGCTTTCTTGGAGCTGCGCCAGAGACACCGATGATTGAGATACATGATTCATAATTTTAGATGTGCGCCTGGGCGGCAGAGTACTATCCGATTTCTGCGTGTCCTGAGCGGCATAAACACTGACAGGGTAGCGGATCGCCCGCTGAGAGTCGGGGCTGTTTTTAACACTGATTGTGCCGGACTTCCTCAGCCCGTCCTTGGAAACTTTGCTGTTAGACGAAACTCTGAAACATTTCTCTTTACTGACAGCACTTCGGTCAACTAAATCCAACTCTTGGTCTGACATGTTTTCGTTGTCAGAAAAAGATGAGAAATCCGACTCATTTCCGTCAAAATTTTGACTGCTGACACTAATTCTCCTTTCCAGATCGTATGAGATGTTCCATTCCTGGGGTATTCTCCTGGAGTCACACTGATACGGTCTCTTCAGCCAGTACATGCGTTTCTCAATCGGCGTCCTGCTCCGCTCGAATGAGTTCCACTGCTCCGCAAGAAAGCAGTGGCACACGGCACAGACCAAAGCATGACCATCCGCACTCACTTCTGCAGCTCCGGGCGCTGGTTCCTGATTTTGCAAAAACGGGAAAAAGGGAAGGTTTTCCCTTTGATATTTGACTTGTAGTCGCAATTCTTTCCCAGGGGTGACACCACTGCCACAAATAAAGCAATGTACTAATCCAATCCCATTACGGTCAGACCTAGAAGCGTTGCCTGGTAATGTATTCTCCTCCATGGGTAAAGCTGCAGCCATGAGTCGGTGCTTCCTTGAAATCGGTGTCAAGTCCTTGTCACGGAAGTCATTCATTGTTTTTAAAGCATGCGATACAATCCCAACATTGGTAACAGATCACAAGAACAACACACATGTGAAAACGGATGCAATTCAATCACATAACAGTTGTCTGCGTTCACTCACATACTCAGGGCAAACCCCCATTGAAACCATTCACTGTAGCGGCTCAGCAAGCAACGGTGAGTTCTGACTTTGAGGTATTCCGAAAACACCGATAATCCATTCAAAACACACACGATCCAATAGAGGACACATATGTGCCGTAAAGCGTCCACGGAACTCGCTCTGGCACTGAAAAGCCGAGGGTAATTTGAGAGGAAAACTCTTGTTAGAGTTGCGGGTCGCCTCTCCTCCAGCGAACTTTCCTGCGTTCTGCAAAGTTTGGCTGCTAACTCCCTCACGCTGTACACAGCGCCATCTCCAATTTACTAGTTCAGTTTCAGGGAGCCGCAATGCAAACCCACATCCAGAGCCTTCCTGTCATCCACAAGTAGACTGACTGGCGAATAACACTTCGCTACGTTGTTAGTATCCACTGCGCAGCACCATATTGTAAGAAATGTTATACACCATATAATCTTATAAACCATACATGTTTTATACTGTATGGTGTCAATACATATTATACTAATCTGTAACGATTTACAGTACTGTGCGCACAAGTTGCACAGCTGTTTACTTTTTGCTCCATAGGAAACACCTATTAAATTTGCTTTAAGGGAAGATAGTTGCTTTTTTGGAGTACACTTTGGAAAATTCCTGGATAGAACTGGCCCTTATGGAGGATACTCTGGAAATGAAAAAAAAAATTAGCCATAACTTAAGGGAAAAATCAAAACATTTTAATCCACCTCCAGCCCCTCTGAACCCAA
>CM059280.1:22667676-22735176 GCA_030347295.1 Setipinna tenuifilis | reverse complement strand
CATGCCACAAAGTTTAGGTGGCGCTCCGCTGTGCTGTGCTGTGCTGTGCTTGTGAGGGGTGGAAATAAAAAAAACACCCGCCCCTGCTTCCCTGAGATTGTCAGGAATGCCTGTGTTCCCGTACATGTTTGTTCTTCGGTCACATATCTGTGAGGGCAGAAGAAAAAAAAAAGACAAAAAAATACAGATGGAGGAAAAAAAAAAAAGAGAGATTTTCTTTGGCAGCGTGGCCAGCGTCCAGGCATTGTGTGAAACAGGGGTGGCAGACATGTTGAAATAGGAGATTACAAGGCCAAAGAATCAGATGGAAGAAGTGAGTGGAGTTGGGCCGGTCGGTACACTCACTAGCTCGGTACTCTGGCAACGGGGCGGACAGACAGACAGACGGACAGACGGACAGACGGATGGGGTCAGGGACTAATGTGGTGTTGGTGGCGTGGGGGAGTGAGTGGTCATCGCGAGCCAAGATGTCCATCACGAACTCTACAGGCGCAACAAAGTCTGTGTCAACACTGGGCAAGGTGAGGAGAATCACCCAGATCGTCTCTGACAAGTCCCTGGTGGACCCTCCAACAACAACATCCTCTTTGGATCCATCCTGTCCATCTGGGGGAGGACAGACATGAAGTACTAACAGAGTGTATTATCCAGCAGCACCCACTCACACTCCGCTCGGCCTGGATACACACACACACATAAAGACATACACCCATCACACTCACACATACACTCACACATGAACTCACATGCACACACATACATACATATTGTCTCTCTCTCTCTCTCTCTTACACACACACACACACACACACACATTCACACACACACACTCGCCCACACACAATGAAGGGATATTTATTCAACACACACACACACACACACACAGACAAGGGGGATCCATCATGGACCACGCACAAACATTGTTTACATCTTTGGGAAGAGAGTCTCTCACATCCAAAATGGCCCTCATCCAAAGGCCTGTCTCTCTGTTTGAGTTCTAGGCAAATTCCACCCACTGCACCACTGAACGCAGTTGATCATTTATCAAGTATCAGCTGGTTGTGTGCAGTGTGAACCACAGTGAGTCGTGTGTGTGTGTGTGTGTGTGTGGGAGGGGGGGGCTCCAGGTTTTTGTCATGGTTCCGCATGACCTTTTAGGATACACTTCACCTCAGCTGGTACGACTGCCAAAGGGGGGTTTGGGTTAGGTTGGTGGCAGGGGGGTTGGTGGGGGTTGAGGGGGTGGCGAAGGTGGTGGGCATTTACCCGCTTCTCCAGAGCACAGATACGTGCTAGATGCTGGAAGTGCTCACAACATTGGCCTGTGGAACAGAGGCACCATTGTGTGTGAAAGGGGGTTTTGGGGGAAATCATGGCATTGCCGAAGAGCATGTACAACATGTGCTTCCCCAGTGGAGGAGAGGGGGAGGAGGAGGAGGAGGACAAGGAGAAGAAGGAGGAGGAGGAGGAGGAGGAGGAGAAGGGGGTGCACGAGCAAAGCAGCGAACTCCCTGAATGACTTCACTCAGAGGTGGCCAGCCAGTGTGGCTCTGCTAGCTATCTGATGTCCCCCCCACCACACACACACACACACACACACACACACACACACACACACACACACACACACACACACACACTCACTCTCTCTCTCTCTCTCTCTCTCTCTCTCTCTCTCTCACGCACACAGACACTCACACACACTCACACACACACATTCGCACACACCCCCACACCCACACTCACACGCACCCACTCTCACACACACATTCGCACACACCCACACACCCACACCCACACTCACGCGCACCCACACCCACACCCACACTCCCACATGCACACCCTCCACCCCCAGACCTCTGTTTCAACACTCACACGTCAGCCCCACCGATCCCAAACCCAAGACGGAGTGGAGTCGGAGAGACACCCACCAGGAATAATGAGGGGGAAAATAAAAGAGGGGGTCATCGGTTCCACGAATGAGGCTCCAAGCTTCTCTCTCTCTCTCTCTTTCTGCCTCTCTCTTTCTGTCTCTCTTTCTTTCTCTCTCTCTCTCTCTTTCTCAGTCTTTCTGCGCCTCTCTTTTCAGAAGCTGGGCTGTAGGGCAGCCAGACCTCTGAGCGCCAAACACAACCCGGGCCCACTTAAGAGAAAAAGGGACAGAGAGAGAGAGAGAGAGAGAGAGAGAAAGAAAAAGACAGAGGGAGTGAGGGACAGAGAACGAGAGTGAATAGAGAAAGAGAGAAAAAAAGAAAGAGGGAGTGAAGGGAAGAGAAAGAGAGTAGAGAGAGAGAGAGAAGGACAAAAATGGAGGAAAGGAGAGAATAGAAAGAGAAGGAAATAGAGGGAGTGGGGTGTGGGGGAGAGGGGTGGGGGGGAGCGGGGGGGGGGGGGGAATAAAGAGCGAGAAATGGGAGAGAGAGAGGAGGGAAAACAATTTGACCATAATGCTTTAGCTATTTTTCTCACCGGCCCCTCTCTCTCTCCCTCTCTCCCTGCGCCTGCTCCATTGACGGCATTAGTCATAGGATGCCTGTAGAGGGGCCTGTCGCTGCCAAGGTAGTTAAGCTATTATGTACACTCCCAGGAGCAGACCTGGAAGTGGCGAAGCTGGAGCTGGAGCTGGAACTGGACCTGGAACCAGACCTGGACCTGGAACTGGACGGCAGGCAGGCAGGCTTGCAGGCTTGGTGGGAATAGGGGGTCTGGAGGACCGCTCGCTGTGCACTTAGAGAAAAGCTGCTCAGTGTGGACTCTGAGGCACTCGCAAACAACAACAACAACAACAACAACAATCGTTCTCCAAGCGCACACACAGCCATGTAGATGAGCGTGATTATCGTGAGCGTGATTCAGAATCTATCAGAAAGTTTAGGAACTTTTTTTGTTTTATTTGTTTTTTTCGTGGAAGGTGGTGTTGTGTTCAGTGTTGATACCAGTACGTGTTGAAAGCCCTACTGGTGAAAAGATTATCCATGGAAAAGTTGTGTGTCCATGAATATTCATGCAGACAAAATGAAAAGCACAACACAAAACAAAATAACTCGCAGATACACAAAAAGTGTGCACACATGCTCACAGACCAGACCGTTGCCAGTGAACAGAACGTGATGACAGCTTTCGGTTGTTGATGTGAGCTGTCTGGGAACGTACAAAGGAAGTATTGCATCAGCCCGGAGCTTTCAAAATTATTATTGTCTGTCTGTTCTTATCACACATTGGTAATAACAAAGTGCAGCCCAGATGCTCGAAAACACTCAGACGGGTTTGTTGGTCTCCTGAAACAACTGGGTCTGGGTGACTGTGTTTCCTCATCTCTCCTCCCAGAGCCTTTTTTATTCATCTTTAATCAGAACTGTTCCCTCTCTTTCTCTCCCTCTCTCACACTCTTGTTCTCTCTCTCTCTCCCGCTTCACTCTGTCTCACCCAGTAAAACGCACACTCATGCACACGCACAGACACTCACTCACACACACATACACACTTACCTACACACACACTCACACACAACCTCTCCGTCTGTTGGCTGCTGGGCCGTGGGCTTGTGCAACAGCCCAAGCCCATAAAAGCTGAGCATATAAAGTGCAGAGATAAAAATGAACAGCAGTAGGTCTCACTAGGCTCTCTGGGGCCTCACTCGCACTGCTGCTCCCACTCTCCCACTCTCCCTCTGTCTGTCTGTCTCTCCTTTTATACCTCTCCTGACTCTCTCTCTCTCTCTCTCTCTCTTCTCTCGACGTCTCCCCTCTCCCTCTCTGTCTGCCCTGCTCTCTCTCTCTTTCTCCTCTCATTTTTTTTGTGCAATCCTCCAGAATGAACATTTTCACAATCACAATCCTCTGCCCCTCCCCCTCTTTTCCCTCTCCTGCCCTGCCTCTCTCTTTTCCTCTTCCTCTACCTCTCCCTCTTTGTATCTCTCCTCCCCACTCTCTCTTTCTCTCCCTCTCTTCCTCTTCCTCGATCCCTCCCTCTCTGTTTCTCTTTCCTACTCTCTCTCCCTCTCCGTCCGTCTCTCTCTCCTTCTTGCTCTCTCTCCCTCCCCCTCCCTTTCTTTCTCCCTCTTACTACCTCTCTCTCCCTATCCCTCTTTCTCTCTCTGCATCTCCCCCCTTCTCTCGCTCTTTCTCACTCCCCCTCCCTTACTCTTTACCTCTCTCCTTCTCTCCCTCCCTCTCTCCCTCTCTCTCTGGGCTTGTGGCCAGGATAATGGTGAATACCCCCTGAGCGGGTGGCTGTGGCTCTGGAGGAAGTGCAGTGCTCCAGTGGGGTTCTTCTGCCTTACGGGGCTCCTGCACATTCGCACCGCAGCTGGGCAGCTTCCCCAGCCTCCTCGGGTTGCGCCACATCCCCCAGGGCACGCCAGAGAGGCGCGTGTGAACATGGGCACAACGCCCCACACTTACATATATATATACACACACGCACACACGCATATAAAGTGCACACACATATAAAACACACACACACACACACACACACACACACACACACACACACACACACACACACACACACACACACACATACACATACACATACACATACACATATACACACACACACACACACACACACACACACACACAGGGGTTGACGCATGTAGCAACACCTTCTTCAAAGCACATTAGCTGGAATAACATTACAGAATTACAAACACACACCCCCACACATATGCACACACACATACGCACACATATACACACAGGATCAGTAAAAGTTTTGTTACAAGTACAAAGTTTTGACAGAATTTACAATAATGACTTACAATATGTTTTCAAGTAGTCTGCTATAGAGTTTCAGTTACCTGGACAGATGTTAATAGCAATCTCTAGCAGACAAATAACTTTGTGCATCTTTGGACTTGAAAAGTCTCAGTATGTAGTCATAATTCACAATGCATAGATCTTATCTCCATACTGAAGAGTAATCATGTCAAAGACTGGCAAATAGCCTTCTGAACGACTGAATGATAGTCTCGTAGGGGTAGTGGAATTTAATGGAATATATTTTGCCTTGGACAATCAAATTCAGTTCACTGGCTTTTGTGGAGTTCCTGCTCATTTTTATTTAACCTGAGCGAGAACTTAAAAAAGAGGACTTTAATGGAATCTTGTCAGTCTGAATAGAGCGACACAAAGCACATGTCAAACTGGAACTTGGCTGCAAGACGATCCCTACAGTTTACTTGTGCACATGTGGAAATTATCAGTCACCGCAGAATCATTCGCTCCTACATGATGCTTTTCGCAGATTGTATCGTATGGCTCTCATTTGGGACGTTCAGTTGTGCATTCAGACATAAGGATTGTCCCACATGGCTTGCTATCAGTGCAGTGTTGGTATTTGCCACTAGAGGGGGCCTACAACAACGATAGTGAGACACTAAAAGTACGCTGCCACACATGAGAGAGATGCCATACAATGTATTTCCCAAGTACATCCTTCACCTCGAGTCATTCATGGTTACATAAATAGCATAGTACCTCCCTCTATTGGCTTCTTTTACTTTGGCCTCTCTCTCACGTTTCTCTTTCCGTGTACTTCAGGAAGTCTCTCTCACACAAAAAACTCTCTCTGTTCCTCTCTCTCTCCATTTGTCTGTCTCTCTGTCTGTTTCTCTCCATCTGTCTATCTGTCTGTGTCTTCCCCTCTCTCTCTCTTTGCCATCTGTCTGTCTATCTCCCTCTCTCTCTTTCTCTCTCTGTCTCTCTCTTGCCATCTGCCTGTCTGTCTGTCTGCCTGTCTCTTTCTCTCTCTCTCTTTCTCTGTACACTACTACTGTACGAAAGTAAATGAAACCTCAGACTTCAGGGGCTCCACAGCCAATTAGGAGTGTTTATTTAGCTCGGGGGGGCTCCAAGACGGGGGGAAACTTTTCATCCGGGCAGAAGTGGAAACATCACACAGGCAGGATTCCCTCCTTCCATCCCTTCTTCTCTCTTCTAGCTCTGTCTCGTAGAATTTACTTGTCGAGCTCTCTCTCTCTGTCTCTCTCCCTCACACACACACTCTCTCTCACACACACACACACACACAAAGACACACTCAGAGCATACACATAAAAAAAATAAAGCGCACTGACTAAGACATAATTCATAGTTGAAACAGAAGACAGCATGAGAGCCCTGAATTCTCAGGCAAAGCTCAGGAACTGGAAAAAAGGTCATGCCCTCACAGAAAAAAAGGAAAATGCATAAAAAGAAAGAAAATGAAAAGATATCACTATGAAAGATACCCCACTTGTCATCCAAAGCGGTTTCACATGACAATGCTGGTCGTCTACAGTAGAAGTTATAACTGCCACAGATATCATCTTGTGTCATCAAAAGGCAAACAGGGAACGAAGTGTGGGCAAGTGAGGACAAGCTATACTTGATCACACCTTTTCTGACAAGGAGAACAAGATAAGATAAAGAATTGTGTTCATGGGAAGAGCCTGTAGACCTTTAACCTGATAGAGACACAGAGGAGAGAAAGGCGTCAGAAAAGCATCAATAAAGCCCGTTCCTGTTCGGAAATGGTACGTCAGCTTGGCAGAGGTTTGTAAGTACGTAAGTAAAGTAAGTAAAATTTATTTGTACAGCACATTTACAACCAAAGTGCTTCAGAGTTTGTGTATAAATTAAAAAAATAAAATAAAATGAAACAGTAAAAAGATGTGGTGCAGCCCACCAAAGTAGAGCAGGACAAACAAGTGCTTAAGTGTGGCAGAGATTCCTCCGTAAGTCCGTCTCATCTCTAAGGACGGCTCTGGGTCTGGGGCGGAGGCAGACAGAGGTAAGGCTTCTGTGACCTGTGAAAAGCTGTCTCTAACTAAACCAACAAGACTGTTACGCTTGGCACAGAGAGGCTGACCACAGAGCATGCTGGCTGCCCAAGGTTGGCATGCACGGACGCGCAGATACACATACACACACACACACACACACATGCGTGCACACATACACACACACACAGCCAAAGATTGGCATGCGCATGTACACACACAGACACACAGACACAAACACGCACACACACACAGTGAAAGATTTTAATCCTCGCACACTTACAGTATACACACACCTATGCGTATGCTTAGACACACACACACACACACACACACACACACACACACCTAGTCATGTCTTTTCCTTCCATACTTCCCTTGAAGTGCTTAAGTTGACCTTGGCAGCATTTAGCATTATACACTTAAGAGTGCACTCAAACATATGCAAAACCTACACCCTCACCACTCACCCACCCACCCACACGCACACACACACACACACACACACACACACACATAAAAAGACTATTTTCCCATGTGAGCAATACATTTGGACACATCAATATAGTGTGTAACAATATGCTTGGCTTTAAAATCAAGTCATTGTTCTCTTCCAAAAGTCTCACTCTTCTGTCCCAATACACCAGAGCAATGTGATTAACAGAGCAGGATGTGTGTCAGTGCTTGAAGCACAACTATAAATCCTTCTTGTAATTTTAATAAAAAACAGCCCAGCGTGATATGGCTCTAACTAATCTTCTATGCAGACAGTACCAGTTGTGCCACTGTTTTCTCTCTCTGTTTTTCCTGTGTGTACAAACTGTAATTCTCCCTCTCCCTCTTTTTCTCCCTTCCTCTCTCTCTCTCTCTCTCTCTCTGTGTCCGAGCTTTATCTATGCCCCCTTTCCACTCCGCAGGTCAGAGTCCTTCTAAGTCGTGTTATTTCTCACATAAATTATTGCAGGGAGTGTTTGCGTGCTTTGGGTGACCTCAGCATACCCAGCACATCTCTGGGACCCCAAAGAAGGGCCTATACATCATTCCCACCCACCCACCAAAAACCCTCCAACTCCCACCTCGGTTTTTGTGTGTGTGTGTGTGTGTGTGTGTGTGTGTGTGTGTTTTCATTAAGCGGTAGTGGGACATTGCTGGTCAAAGGAAAATAACTATTGCGTGGCTAACTTTCTCTCATTAATCACATCCCCAACATATCCCGGTGGCAGCGCACGAACGTTGTCATGATGTATTTGCTTGGTAAGTGATGCCTTAGGCAAGCGAGATTGGAAGGGTGGGGTGTGTGTGTGTGTGTGTGTGGGGGGGGGGGGAATGGTTAGGAGTGGGGGGTTATGACTACCTTTGACTACCTTCTGATTAAAGTCGCCCACCAGTAAAAAATGAGACAGACAAGTGAAGTAAGAGAGAAGGAAGGAGAGAGAGAGAGAGAGAGAGAGAGAGAGGGAGAGAGAAAGAAAGAGAAACAAACTCTACCATACTCACAGTCCCGCAGGAGCTCGCCCACAAACACCTCGAGGGATAACATAATACGTCCGACTCCTGACTGAAGCCTTCTAATCACACCCCTCACACCCCTGGCCTCTGTTAGCACCGGAGAACGGTAATCAAAACACTGGAGCTCCCTGTTTGGATGGAAGAGAAGAACACGACCCGGCATTAATCAAGACAGCCCGGGACGGAGCCGAGGTCCGGGCAGGTCCCCGCTCGCTCACTGGGGACGACCGAGCCAAAAGAACAGAGGAAGGCGACTTCTTAGAAAAAAAGAAAAGAGAGAGATCAGACTTTGTGGGAGAGAGCGAATAGCCCTGCAAGGCCCCCTGCCCTGGTCATCGTACAGTTGGCCTTGTGTGCTGTGTTTAAAAGTGTGAGTGAGTCAGAGTGTGTGTGTGTGTGTGTGTAAATGTGAGTGAGTGATAGTCTGTGTGAGTGTGTGAGAGAGACAGTGCGAGAGCGAGAATGTGTGTGTGTGTGTGTGTGTGTATATGTGCCTGTGCATGCATGCATCTGTGTGTATGTGTGTGTGTGTGTGTGTGTGTGTGTGTGTGTGTGTGTAACTGAGTCACTGTAGACAGGGGGGGAAGGAAGTTCAGGGACATCTCCAGCCAGGCTCTTGGAGCAGCTTGTCCACCCCTGGCCAGCAGGCAGAGCTGAGACGTGGGGGGAAAAAGGCTGAGGCCACGGCCTAACGAAGGAGAGGCCCACTAACAGTCATGCAAGGTCTCCATCATTACAAAGGAACAGCACGAGAGGAGCACAGAGCGGAGTGTGTTGTGGGGGAAGATGGAGAATGATAGAATAACAATGAGAAGGGGGGTGTGTGAAAGCAATATCTCAAACGCAGCGACCGCCTGGCTCCGTCACAGAAAGATGTCATCGCCTCTGATTGTGTGTTCAACATTTCTCTCCCTCTCTTTTCTCTCCCCCTCTTTTCTCTCTGTCTCTTCTTTTGAGTGCTGTGGTTTTGGCTGCCTGGAAAAGGATTGTCTGTGTGCGTGTGTATGTGTGTGTGTGCATGTGTGTGTGTGTGTGTGTGTGTGTGGAGGGGTGGGGTGGTGTGTGTGTGTGTGTGTGTGTGTGTATGCGTGTGTGTGTATGTGCTGGAGGGAACGGTGTGTGCACGCATGTGTGTGTGTGTGTGTGTGTATGTATGAAAAAGAGAAAGATTGTGTGTGTGTGTGTGTGTGTGTGTGTGTGTGTATGTGTGTGTGTGTGTGCGCTGGGGGGAACGGTGTGTTTTATTGTGGCGGTCGTGGCCGCGCCATAACTCATTTTTCTATTTCTCCTCATTTATGATGACGCACCCCCTCCATCACGCGCCGGCCGGCGGAGGCGAACAGGAAGCAGACTGACACCATGAGGTCTGAGCGATCCATCAGGCCAGCAGGAGGAAAAAAGAAAAACACACACACACGCACACACACACAAACATGCATACACACACACACACACACACACAAAATCGCTCTCTTTTTACACACACACACACACACACACACACACACACACACACACACACACACATGCGTGCAGACATTGTCTCTCTCCCTCTCCTTTTCTCTCTATCTCTCTCTCTCTCACACGCACACACACAGACACACACACAAAACCTGGATGAGGCTCCATGCCAGACATGAGCAAACATTCTGCCTCCCCATTAGGCCAAAAGAAAAAGGATTGTGTAACACTAGAGAGAAAAAGACAGATGAGTGAGAAAAAGTTTTTGCGTTTTTTAGAGGGCTAGTGGGCTGGGGAGTGGACGTCACAATAGACCTCACCAAGCAGTAAAGAAAGCAGCGCACTCTGACCTTGGGTTACCCTTGATCTGCCTAGTTCTCAATTAACCGGCTATCTTTACGTTGGCGTGGTGGCGTCATTTCCGCTGCTCTCACCCTGTCTCTATTCCTGTCTTCTACCTCCTCTCTCTCTCTCTCTCCCTCTCCCCATTTGTCTGTCCATCCGTACATCCTCCCTTCCTTCCTTTCCTTGCCGGGCTCCCTCATTCACAGGAGGGGCACAGTGTGTGGCCCCAGCAGGCAGAGGAAGTGTACCTGCCCAGGCCCCTTTGATTCTGTCTTTAAGAGGCATGTGGAGCTCTTTCCTCCCCAAGGGCCTTCTCCTTTTGGACTGGGGTTCCCCTCCTAATTAGCTCTGGACATGGGAGCCATTGTGTTCTGATTTCAAGGGGCCATCCGCTTTTGGGAGTTATAGCACAAACGTATACGTCATTTAGCTTGTAGTACAACTCTGTGTTCAATGTGTGTGTGCGTGTGTGTGTGTGTGTGTGTGTTGCACGTGCATGTGGACTTTTGTGCATTTGTGTACATTTATAGCTCTTTCATCTGTGTTCTGTTTTTGGACATCCGCCGTTTTTACGGCAATTGCAGCATTGTGCACATACCAATGTTGTGTGTAGTTTTGTGTAAACACAATAGTGTGTATGTGTGTGTGTACACATTCATGCACCATTCATCTCTGCATAAGGGGATGTGCACGGTGTTTGTTTGTGTGTTGTATGTGTACTGTGTTTCACTGTGTGTGCTGGTAAATGCAGCTAAAACCACAACCTTCTATGCGTGTGTACGGTCGGTGTACGCTTCCTTGCCCAATTATAGCACTGCTGTAATCTGTGGACATCAGTGACAGCCCGGCTGTGCTGGCGGAGGGGTTGGCATGGCCAGTGTTTTTGTTTCTTTGCAGAGAACGTAGCGGGAGGGGAGGGGTGGGGCTGCACCTAAGGAAGGGATCTGTTGCTACTAGACAGCAGTGTTTATCATAACAGCTGTCCACCAGGGAAACTTGGCAGACAACATCAAAGCCTAATTCACAACCCACCTTGTCTTTTAAACACACACAAACACACACAGGCGCGCACACAAACACACACAAACACACACATACACAAGGAATGCAGTATAGCATATGTTGCTGAATTAAATTGCCATACTGAAATACATATATATCATTATAATCCAAGGATCTCTTGTTCAAAACAACGCATGCCATACCATAACTATAGACCTTGGCTGTACAGAAGTGTTTATGTTAGGTATACACTACAAGAATTTGTTTATGGCTGATAATCTGTTTGTACAGAGAAGTCATTTCAGTTTCATTTGAGTTTAGCCTCTCAGCTATGCTAGCAGATACTTAATGGGGATGAACAGAAGGAGGTGAAACATGGGGCAAGAGAAAGCTCTCTCTCTCTCTCTCTCTCTCTCTCTCTCTCAATAAACTCTCTCAACTTACTTACTACAATAAAAAGTCAAGGTTTGGTAAATAAAATTACGTTTCATGTAAGGGTGTGTGTTTTCAAAAGGAAGGAAGAAAGGAAGAAAGAAAGAAACCTTTGAATTGCCATCAGCCTACCATGTTTCTTAGAGTCTTCTGCCACCGCGTGGTCAACTGGTTGAATGATTTTTTTGTTGAACCATTGCCTGTGATCTGTTGTTGTTTCCATAGAAACTCCTCAGCTGTACCTGCTGTAGGGAAGACTAAGCAGGAAGTAGTAGTAATAGTAGTAGTAATATAAAACTGAGAATAACGTAAAATCAAGATGAACTCACTTTTCTCCAGGTAAGCCTTTTCCCCACGTGCGTAAACAGATTGTTCGTCGGTTATTATCCTGTCCATTTAAATGAAGACCGGGCCATTGGCTTTAAAATAAACCGTAGGAAAACAGTAGGCTATGTGGCCTGTTTGGTATTATGACTTTAATGCATGTTTTGTGTTTACAGAGATACTCAAATAAAAGCAATAGAGTCGTTGTTGAATGATGCAGAAAAATACCTTGGACAGTTCTGTACTACACTTGCCTCTTATACGCGAAAGACGGCAAAACTTCGGGACAAAGCAGACATCCTCGTTAGGCAGCTAAATGAATTTGCAAGCATAGAGGATCCTGAACTTCGAAGCTGCATCAAGAACCTGGCAGAGGATGTGGCAATGGTCCAAGACTATAGACAAGCGGAGGTGGGAAGTCACATAGTTCTATGAGGTCTTAACATTCTACTGTGGCCTGCATTGGTTCAGTGTCTGGCTGAACCATTTGAGCGATTTAAATGTTACTATTTTACAGGTCGAGAGACTAGAAGCCAGAGTTATCACCCCTCTAAAAGCGTATGGAAATTTAGTAAAAATCAAGAAAGTAAGAACACTTAAAATAATTTCCCTCTTTCAACATACTTCATGGTACCTCTACAGCCTGATGTTGCTATACCCTACAAATAAACAGAAAGGGCTGAAATTGTACAAAAGAATGCAATAATACAATGTTTTTTTTTCTAAAATTAGGCAGATCTGAAGAGATTCAGTGCTGATCGCAGAAGGGAGCTGAAAGAGCTTCAGAGATTGGAGAAGATCAGACTGAAAAACCCTGCAGACCGGCAGAGCATTGTATCCTCTATCATCAAATCAGCGACAGTGACGGTTTTTGTACTATCAGAAAGTCAAATTGCTTGAGTAAATTGCCCAAAGTAATATAGTCAAACTTTGGAGACTCACCAATGCACATTTTGCCTTCTTTGTCCACATTACCATCTACCATTATTAATGACAATAGGATAAATTGAAGTTAATTGCTATGGCACTTGGGGTTTGGGGTATAATGCATGTAAATGTTTGTACATTACCTTGACTTGTATCAGTCTCAGGTACCCTGGTCACAGTGATTGCAAGGATCCTTTCTTCATTTTGCCCAAAGTCAAAGCCCTGACTCTGACTTTGTCCAGCATACAAGTTTAAATCCAGTCACTCATTCTTAATCATGTTCATGCATTACTCACTAAACATTGCTTTGGTTCACTCCAGTGTTAAGGACACAAAACAAAAACAACAATGTGATTACTTCTGAACATTTGCAGGCTGAAGTAAATGCACAAAAAGCCACCAACAATGCCCATAGAAGTACCAGGCAGATGGAGGAGAGCATTGCTGAGTTTCAGAGGCAGAAACTAGAGGATGTTAAGGTTGGTTGTAGAAAAAACACATTCAAGCAGTGATTCACAGCCCTGATTTTGCAAGCTTCATGTTGCATGTTGTTGGTAGTTATGCATTGTACACAGTGAATGCTGGTGGTTTTCATGCTCTCGAGGCCTACTGTGTAACTGATTGATTTCACGTCCAGTTTTTGTACTTGATATGCTGCTTGTGTTTAATGGTCGTTACTGGTATGTGGGTTTTTTTTTTTTTGATTACAGAAGGTATTTTCAGACTTCATCATGGTGGAGATGCTCTTCCATGCTAAAGCCCTTGAGGTTTACACTCACACCTTTCAGAACCTTGAGACAATGGATATTGATAAAGACCTTGAGGTAAGTTCACAAATTACTCGGTTTAGCTCAGTCTTTCTCAAAGTGTGGTCTGTGGTCTGCAAGAAATCCCAAATGGTCCATGTGTAGATGTGGTCAAAAAACTTTGAGAAACATTGCTCTAGCTAAATGATTTAGAATCTTTGTTCTGTGTTGACAGAGTAATTTGACATGGAGTAATGTGCCTGGGGCCTCAGTTAGACCAGGATGGGAAGTTAGGAGATCAGACAGTTATGGCTATTGTTGTTATGGTGTTGTTTTTTTCTTTGTCCCTGCATTAATATTTAATTTTAAAGCACTTCATGTTGTTCCCTGTGCAAAAAATCTATGTGTTGTACCCTGTGCATCTTACTTCCTTACTTACTTTTAAGTATAGTTGTGAACTGTTATTATTGAGCTCTGTGGGGTCAAATCAGAATTTGTGGATCTCTTTCTCAGATGTTCATGAGGAGGATCCAGGTGTCAGATCTGCCCCCCCTGGACAACCAGATACTCCAGAGTGTCCGCTCCACCTCCTCACTCCCTGCTTACCCCAGCCCTACCCCCTCCACCATGAGGCCCCCACCCAACCACTTCATACGGGTGAGTCTGTGAATGTCTGCCGTTTACTGATTGACATTGCCACAAAACCCACATCCATAGTTGACTCTAGACTCACCTTTGACTCCTGGAAAGTCGCTTTCCATGTCAGATATGAGTTCATTTCTTCATTAAATTGTTAACAATGTTTTACCCTGTAAGAAATAAATAGATACATGAATGATAAATACAAGATACAATCAAAAATATTATGATTAAAGGAGTTTACTTCTATTTAGAAGTACTAATCAGAAATCAAGAGCAAAGAAAAATATGCAGGCTTTTACAAAGAGGCAGCAATCAAAAGAATGGATTCAAACTGCATCTGAATGATGAGAGAACTGAGGGGGAAACAGCAGCATCTGGAGCACAGGTGTTGAAGGGAACAGGGTGATGGAGGAAATTAAAAGAAACAGCACAGCGAAGGGAGGGGAATATTCCGGAATATTCAGACAGTGAGAACTCACAGGCAGAGCGAGTGTGGCCGGATGTGTTTACTGAAGGAGCTGGCGCCAGCCTGAGATGGACGGAAATGAACAGACAGGTGATGGAGGGAAATAGACGAATAGAGAAACAAGTGAGGCAAGTGAAAGAGACTGTGCCAGGAAGAAAGTAGAGCAAAGGGGAACAGCGGATCTGGAGACAATCAACCAATGGGGGATTATTGTGATGAAAAGCCCAAATGAACCTCTTAAAAATTATCTGACAGAATTACAGTACATATCTTACATCTTAAATCCAAGCCCAGATGAAATGAATACAAACATCAAACCAAGATATGATCTCAAAATATGACATCCCACTCCTTAAAATGTTTTCATCTTCTGAACTTAGTGTTGTTTGAAAATCAGACGCAGGAAAGAGATGCCTTCTTCTGATAAATCACTTTCATATGGCTTACATTTTTAGTCTTTTTCCTTTTTTGAAGCCTTTTAGTAGCCAGACTTTCATAAGTGTTGTGGACATCCATCAAAGGCAAACAACAGAGCCATCGCCGAATGAACAAAATGATCAAATGTAATGTTTTCTCACAAGCTGTGGTCTTTTTTCCTGAACAAAGGTAAATCCTAAAATTAGTTTTAAGGTGTATGATGTACGTTCCAAATGCTGTACACACCAAGGCAACACATCAGCCAGATTTGTATATTGCCCAACCGCTGCCAAAATCACTTAAACACTCTATTCAGTGTGGTATTCATGCCAAGTTGTATACAGTGCAGAGCAATAGAGTATGTTGTGTCAGCATCCATGCTCATGTCACACTACAAAGCCACTCTGGCATCCACTGAGCTGTTAGTGCACAGTGTACATGCTTTCCTCTTGTCCCAAAGCAACTAAAAGATTTTGTCCATTTTCCTGAAATGCAGTCCCGCAAGAACACACTGCGTCAGCAAGAGAACATTGAAGATGAGGAGGAGGAGGATGAAGAGGAGGAAGAGGAGATGTATGAGTCAGAGGGACCCTACGAGGAGCCACAAACTCTACGGGAATCATATGCTGCACAGTACACAAGAGCACGCAGGCAGACATGAGGGCATAAACATGCATTCCCAAATTTAAAGTTAGAACATGTTTACCAATTGCTCATCAGTAGCACTTTAACTGATGTTTGCTTAACTCTAAAGGTATTTATTGTTATAATAAAATATATTTAAATTCAAATTTTAAACCATGAATCAAATAGCTGCTAAACCAGAGTATACGTATATACATTTTTATATAGATGATCATCATGTACCTGTAAATGGACTTAGAGGGTTTTGTATCTGAACTCTGAAATGTATTTTTTTTCTTTTTGCTTTGACAGAATTTTATAGTAACTGCGACTATGTAGGCTACTCGTCACAGCATGATAAAAATCAGAACAGATAGTGAAATAAATGACTTGTTCACAAAGGCCAAAGCACTCTTTTTTTCATTTAGTTTCACTCTACAGAAATGGCATTGCTTGTAATAACACACATCTGATGGGTGTACAGAGTTCAAAACAGATAAAAATATTATACACCAGACTTGCTTTTTCATCTTTTTTTTCTAACTATAGTGTCTTCAGACGTTTTTCCCTTCCTCCTTTAGTTATCTAAACATGGACATCATTTCTAACATGATAAGACAATTGCTGGACCACACTCCTGTAGTCTTCTGATAGATTTGCAGAGATGACAAACATAGTTCTACAACTGTCTGCAGAGACAAAACGGTTCTGCAAACAAACCTAAAATGTTTTTGAGATTGATGTGAATGTAATCATCTCCCTGGCAACTTCAACTTCCCCTGTAGTGAATTCTACTGTATAGTAGAGATGCTCCATTTATAGCGATCAATGTTAATTACTGTGCAATCCATACTAGATTCCATCCGCTGGATCTTATTCACATGTGTATGCACACACACACACACACACACACACACACACACACACACACACACACACACACACACACACACACATTTCAGCTATTCACACTCACACATACACACAGCACACACACACTAATACTCCATACACAGACACAGACAAACCACAAAATGTGAGCAGGACTGAAAGCCTAGCAGACCTGAGAGAGATGGAGCTCTATTTTAGGGCTTTCCAGCTCTCTGCCTCCGACACAGAACACTCATCTCCTGTCCGCTGGGCTCAGCGGGGCCGGGTTGCACCAGGCCATGTGACTTACTGGGGAGAGCAGACAGGCACGTGCCCGTGAGAGTGTGGCCTGTGTTTGTTTTGGGGGGTGACACTGGAGCGACGTGTGGCACTGGCGCCTCTGTGAAAGCCACAGCGGCAAGCAGAGATGCCACCCCTGCCCCATCACTCATCACACACACGCACACACACACAGACAAGCACAGGCACACACAGACACGCATGCACACAGACACAAACAGACAGACTCGCACAGACACACAGACACGCACACTCTCACCCATCTATTTTTATCTCTACCCCACAGCTCGACACTTCTGGACCAGAATGCACCACTAGGAGTCACTGAGGCTACTGGGGAGAGCCAGAGTGAGGATTAGTGCTGGGCTTGTGTATTAGCTGTGTGGCATCCATATTTATCCGCTTCTCTCACCAGAACGCAGACATTACAGCCTGAGCTCATTGTTAGTGCTGATCAGTTACCATACTTGCAGACATATCTGGACAGGGCAGGCAGGGCTATTGACCATAATCAAGTCACTGTCACTTTCACCGCTATTGACCACAGTCAAGTCACTGTCACTGTTACCACTATTGACCACAGTCAAGTCACTGTCTGAATCCAAAATATGTACTTGTTTACTACATAGTGCACTTTGTAGGGAACAAAACTGTCACCCAGGAGTGTAGTGGGAAAATAAGAGATGGGTAAACTACTGTATAAATTTGGTGATCACATCAAGGGTTGATACACTCTACGACATCAGATGCTTTTAAAGATATTTAATGTATATGTTTTGGACAATACAAGTGGTGTAAATGGTCCCCAGTTTACAGATTGTAAATATACATGATGTAGTGGGATTTTGATTCTGTTAATGGGTGGATAAACTGTCCTAATTGGTGAAACTCTGAAATTTGAGAGGTGAGTAAACTCCATTTACCTTCCACTACAAACCTGCTGTCACCGTAATTGACCACAGTCAAGTCATTGTCACGGTCACTGCTATTGACCACAGTCCAGTCAGTGATACAGACTTGTTACAGGGTCACAGCAAGCATGGGTGACAGTTCTGGCACTCTGCCTGCTAATACAACTACTTGTCACTGAAACAAGCTTCCTTATCTTACCACATGGAGGCAGTAGAGCTACGAATGGATATATGTACAATCAGAAATGCATCAGTTTCGCATTTGCCATTCATCGATACTGGTTTGAAAATCATTTCGTTTTAGTGGTAAGTATAAAGGGCTGTTGCTACATTTGCCATAAACAAAGATGGCTGTAATATCTATTTTTGTAAATTGGATATGAGACAGAGCATAAACTGTAATACAATTTATTGACTGTATTTGTAAACAATTTAAATAAATGACTTCTATTATTCCAAGCACCTTTTATAATAGTCTTTTATGAGCAAATGTTGTTTGGTAATGACCAGCCATTATGTCAGAATGGTATTGTATACACTGTTACCTGAGACCTGAGACTAGATTGATAGGCCAAGACTATAGGTGTGTTGTCACCCACCTGAAAATGATTAGTGTGCGATGGCAAAACAGAGGGTGATATGAGATTGACAGGGAATAGAATACAAAAGCATTTGCTGGAAAAAAGGCTTTGTTCCCAATGGAACACCCCACCCCACTGCATTGCATTCTCCTCTGTGGATGATAGGGCTGTTGGCTTACTGGCTTAACATGATAAAGTGCCCGTGTTCTAGCATGCAGACAGTGCTCATACATTTTTAATAATGACGGCACAGTCCCGAGCAGAGCTTTGATAATGGAAACCCAAACTGCTGTTGCCTCGTATCTATGGTTAATTGAGATCTTCTCACACACACGCATACGTGTGAGCATAACTCTCCTGGGCATTGTTCACCGTTGTCAACAACAACATCAACACTTGAGCAACTAAGCAAATCCCAGTGAAGGCTATTAGAGGGTTACAAGACACACTACACCAGATGGATAGCTGTCGCTTTGTCTACAACATGGCAGCATTAAGAGCTTGTAAAAACTAAAATGAAAACCCAGAAAAAAATAAAACAGATATTAGCACAAGCTGGGCAACAAACAGGTAAACGCACATAAAGACAAGCACTTGAATAAAATTTAAAAATGTCTCATTGCATATTTGATGACACTGAAGTGAGCGCAATTACTCAACTCAGGTTCCCTCTGTCCTAATTTGCTGTTCCCAGTTCAGTTCAGGGTGATTTCCTCTGAATCACAAACAATAGAACTAGACATGGCTATTCACAAATGACACATCACGTCAAATCTACAGAGACTTGGGAGTCTTTGCCACATTTTTAAGATCTCAGAATAGTTATTTGAGTTTTGAATTTGCAGGAATTATAATATATAATTATTATATTAATTTTATTATAATTTTTTTTATCGAAGGCAATTGACCACTGACATGAAGCATCCCTTCACATGCCTGACATAAAGGTTTAATGATGTAGACCCTGTCTCTCCAGTGTGGTAGTCATTAATGAGAGCACAAAAAAGTCCTCTAAAAACCAGTGCTGAAAAATTGTCATTTTAGATATCGCCAACAGATGGCAATAGTAGCAATAGCAGCAATTTATCACTCATCAGTCACTAAAAGAGACTGCAAAACTTGCTTGTAGGCCATCTGTGTATACCTGTGCACACAGAAACACACACAGACAAACTCTCACACACACACACACATACAGGCATTCATGCATGGGTCTCTCTCCCTGTCTCGCACGCACAGTTCAACCAAAATTGTAATCTGTTTCAATTTGTTTGTTCCATCAGTGCAACTGATGGGGTGTACAGTTCTGTCCTCATGCATCAGATAGGCTAGCTGTGTTATTGCTTCCCTTTCTCATTACAACGCCCAGCAGGGAAAACTCACATTCTCACAGCCACTACTGAGGCTGCCGTCTAACTGTTCGACACACTTAAATCTGACAAGTGAATTTGGGTAAATGAATCATAAGGTGTGACATGTGTGGCAGCATGTGTGGGCCCTCAGGGGAACCACAGTAGTATGACATGACCTCAGGTGGGGTAGTCTGTCCATAGGACAACAATTAGTCGTGCACTGCACAAATCTGGCCTTTGTGGAAGAGTGGCAAGAAGAAAGCCATTGTTGAAAGAAAGCCATAAGAAGTCAGTTGCAGTTTGCCAGAAGCCATGTGGGGGACACAGCAAACGTGTGGAAGAAGGTGCTCTGGTCAGATGAGACCAAAGTGGAACTGCCAAACATCCCCACTGCCAAACATGGTGGTGGCATGTTGTGGGGCTGCTTTTCTTCAGCAGGGACAGGGAAGCTGGTCAGAGTTGATGGGAAGATGGATGGAGCCAAATAGAGGACAATCTTGGAAGAAAACCTGCTGGAATCTGCAAAAGACTTGAGAATGGGGCAGAGGTTCACCTTCCAGCAGGACAACGACCCTAAACATAAAGCCAGAGCTACAATGGAATGGTTTAAAACAAAACATATTCCTGTGTTAGAATGGCCCAGTCAAAGTTCAGACCTAAATCCAATCGAGAATCTGTGGCAAGATCTGAAAACTGCTGTTCACAAACGCTCTCCATCTAATCTTGCTGAGCTTGAGCTGTTCTGCAAAGAAGAATGGGCAAAAATTCCAGTCTCTACATGTGCAAAGCTGGTAGAGACATACCCCAAAAGACTTGCAGCTGTAATTGCAGGGAGAGGTGGTTCCACCAAGTATTGACCCAGGGGGGCTGAATACTTTTGCACGCCACATTTTTTCAGTTTTTATTTTTAAAAACTTTTTTAGTTATGTATAATTTTCCTTCTACTTCACAATTGTGAACCGCTTTGTGTTGGTCTTTCACATAAAATGCCAATAAAATATATTTATGTTTGTGGTCAGAACGTGACAAAATGTGGAACAATTCAAGGGGTATAAATAGTTTTTCAAGCCACTGTACATGCATACTGTGACACCATGAGAGGTTAGACAGTTCTGAGCGGTGCAGTTCAAGCAGTGCAAGGACACAAGATTCAATTTTAGGTTTCTTTTTTAATTGTATTCAAAAAGGGTTTAACAGAAAAAGTCAGTCATTCAAGTTAAAAAAGGCAAACTAAGGATTCTTCTTTTCAACTCCAACTTAAACAATGTCTCTGAATGCAACAAGAAGTCTTCCTCACAACAGAGTCTCTTTCTCTCAATGGACAAACAATGGTTTGTTTCCCCCAATGTTCTTTGCCCACGCTCTTCCCCCAGCACGTAATCCACACAGCGTGTTGATGCTAAATCCAGGTAAATTCCAATACGTAAATCCAAGTATATCCTTCAACAGGTAAGTCTTTCCTTACAGCAGGTTCTTCCAAGTAATCCACATGACCAGGAGGCTACAGCCTTCTGTATTGCTCCTCAAGCTCCCTCTCACCAATGTCTCTGTGCAGTGCTCTTTTCAAGCCCTTCTGCCCATTAGGTCCTAATTGACTTCACCTGTGTGCTGCAATCAGTGGCTGCCAGCGTGCTGCACCCTCGTGGTGAGGCGCAGTTCACTCTTCCGCCAGTAGATGGAGCCGGGCAGGGTTGAGGTTGCAGCCATCTTACTGGAATATATCTGTGTTCCAGGATGCAGCCTCTCGTGGTGTCACAATACATACGTAAAAGCTAGGAGAGGCCGTATAAATATCAGCTACTCTCTTACACACACTATCAGACCTCTCTCACACACCATCAAACCACTGTCAAACACTATCAAAATCTCACTCACACACTATCAAACTACTCACACACAATATCAAACTACTTTCATACTTTTCCAGTTTTTTTTACAATTGTTTAAAAGCTCAATTAAAAAAAAACTTGTTTTTCAGGCTCGTTTTATCAAATTCTAAAACTTATCGCAAAACCTCTCACTGAGTTCACAAAACTAACAGCAGAAACTCTGCTTTGTAATTTTGTAACACACACTTTGCAAAAGTGTAAACACAATCCACTGCACAGCACTCTTTTTAAAAAACTGCTCACCGTTTTACACTCAACTTCCAAATAATCAACACACTCCTAGCAAAAGTATAAACATTTATGGCTATTATTTACACTATTCTGCCAGTTGTCTGGCAATAGTGTCACATGTGAAAACCATTGTAGATAATTAGTTCACTTAGCAATCAGCCTGAGCACTATAAATAAGTCACAGGTACGCTTTCTTTGTGGAGTACAATGGAGGAACAAAGAAGACTGGGAAGAGTAAGAATAAGAGGAGGGCGAGGAAGAGGACGAGGAGGTGAAGAAGCAGGAGGAGGAGGATGAGGACGTGGAGGTGAAGAAGCAAGAGGAGGACAAGGAGGGGAAGAGGAAAGGGAAGGAGGAAGAGTAAGAAGACATAGAATTACTGACAACTTCAGAACTATGGTGGTGGATCATGTAGTTAACCATGGAATGACCCTGAGGGAAGCTGGCCAACGGGTTGAGCCCAACCTCAGCCGCTACACAGTAGTAAGCATAATAAGGACATTTCGAAATGAGAATCGGTTATTAGTCACTTCATACTAAGTTTTATAGTACTGTCATACTCTAAGAAAAACACAACAATACTATACATGTAAAAATACTGACATTGTTACTTTACAGAATTGCTAGACATCCAGGATCTGGGGGCAGAGGAAGATTGTTCAGTGCAGAGTAAGAGACCCACATATGGAATTATTGGTGAATACCATATTCACTAAGGCTACAGGAGATACAGCAACACATAATAGAGGATGACACCGCCTTCCACTTGCACGCAACAGAATCCGCATGGAACAAATATACAGAGTCCCATTTGAAAGAAACAATGATCACATAAAACAACTGTGCTATGAATATGTGCAGGTAAGCTATAGTATAAATTTCCGAAAGTGTATACTGTAGTGCTGTGCATGGGCCTGCTGTGCTGCATTTGTTTTGTCTTTTCCAGAGAGTGATGGAGCGCAAGGCAGATGCCCTGGGCCATGAACTGATTTTTATGGATGAGGCAGGATTCAGCCTAGCTAAAACAAGGAGACATGGCAGGGACATTATTGGACACCTTGCCATAATGAATGTTCCAGGACAATGGGGTGGTAACATAACAATGTGTGCAGCTATAACTCAAAATGGTGTTGTTCACCATCATGCAACTCTGGGCCCATATAACACTGCACACATTGTAACATTCCTGGACATCCTACATCAAATTCTTACTAATGTTGAAAGACCAGAGCGGAACTGATATGTCATCATATGGGACAATGTTAGTTTCCATAGGGCTGCTTTGGTCCGCAACTGGTTTACAGATCACCCACTATTCATTGTACTCAACCTTCCCCCTTACTCTCTATTCCTGAATCCCATTGAAGAGTTTTTCTCTGCCTGGTGCTGAAGGTCTATGACCGTCAGCCACATCAGCGCATGGTCCTTTTACAGGCAATGGAGGAGGCTTGTGGGGATATTGACCAGGCAGCATGTCAGAGGTGGATATGGCACTCAAGGAGATATTTTCCCCAGTGTCTTGGACTAGAGGACATCGCCTGCGACGTTGATGAAATCTTGTGGCCAGACCCGGACAGACGACAAGATAACTGAATTTTTTCTTGCACTGTATGTTTTCTTGTGTTTTGACTTGCATGTAAAAACCTGTTTGTGTTTGTTTTGATGTCTAAATAAACATCTATAGTTGAAATTTGGACTCCTATATGTTTACAGAACTATTCATGTCAAAAGTATGACCTCAAACTAACATACCTTGTGCACAGAGAAACCAAAAGCCCGATATGATTTTCATTGATACCATTAGTGTGTAGTTGCTGCATTGTGTGCCAATTTATATGATGGTTTGTGTTAACTGTTTGGTACAAAAACATCATTTTTACAAAAACATGCTGCCACTTGCTCTCGGCCGTCTCTGGGGCAGAAGGGAGCTTGGGTAAGGGCATGAAATGTCAAGCCTTAGACAATCAATCAATCTATGACTAAAATGACTATTACCTTCGGAGGGTGGAAGTCCCGATATTAAGTCCATGGATATGTGTGACCAGGGTCACAATGGGCAGGGGGTGCAGCAGGCCCTGGGGAGTGGTATGCAGACTCTTGTTGTAGGAGCAGACTGGGTAGGCAGCGACAAAGGGCTTCACGTCCATGTTCATCGTTGGCCACCAGAACCGTCTGCTTAGGAACTCCAGTATTCTGCAGAAGCCGGGGTGGCTAGCCTGCCAAGATGAGTGTCCGGCTCCAGGGTCTGGCTCCCTCTGCTGGGCACAAAGCACTGAGGCCTCAATACCCCACCATACAGGGGCAACAATCCTGGCTGAAAGGAAACCTGACAAATGTGGAACTTGCACTTCTCTGGTTAACATAGAGGTGGTTATACAGAAGACACTGAAAGACAGTTCTGACATGGTGCACATAACCGTGGAGGGTTCTCGAAAATATCATGGATTGGACATGGATTATCCAGCCTCATCAAGGACGAGTAGGCAGCTAAGGACCCTGCTCTCAACATGGAAGCCCTGATTAAACAGACCATCCGACTCGACAACCGCCTACACAAGAGGTGATGTGAACGACAAGCGCTGAGGGGGTCCTTGGCGGGCTTCAAAGAGTCACCTCCCAGTCCACCATGGCTACCTACCGAACCCGAGGAGCCCATGCAGCTCGGCTCTCTCTCTATGCCAGGGACCATGCTCCCCCAAGGCCGCATCTTCTCCTTGTCTCACACAGAAACCCGAGCTATGGAGGCCTACATCCAGGAGGTGCTTGACACCCTCATCAGACCCTCTACTTCACCAGCGGGGGTAGGCTTCTTCTTTGTAGGCAAGAAGGATGGGGATATAGGTCACACTCCAGTTGCCCTGGCGGAGGATGAGTAGGTGATCGGTGGCATCTCTGCCCCCCCTGGATGGTGGAACACCCAACCTGGCATAGCCAAAACAGACTTCTTCTCTGCCCCAAGCAAGGGCTTTCCCAGTCAACAGGGTAATGATGTAGGTTATACGGGAGCGATCAGAGGGAAGGAGGAAGGTTAGTGAGCACTGGGTCAGGAACCCCCAATGGCCTCTTGGATCAAACCTCTGTGGGTCTGGGTTCTGAGGAGCTGGGAGCAGGTGGAGATCGTACCAGAAGAGCCCCAATGTTGCGAGTGAGTTCATTGCGAGACCCGCTCATGCTGAGTGATCACGCAGCCGAGTCTCATGGTGAGCAACTGTAGCAATGTGGCTGGCGAATATCTGCTCCATGGTGGTGGGTGGTTGAGAAGGGACATTCTCCTCAGGCAGGGTTCCTCTCGTCTCCACTGAGTCTTCCATGGGTCAATCTTGTTCTCCAGTTGCACTTAAGGTTAGAACCCGGGACCTTGGGTTTGGCAGGTGAGATCCTTACCAGACCACAAGCAGGGTCAACTTAATTGGAGAGAGAGACCAGATTTGGAATTAGTTCAACTCTTTACTGAAGGATGATGGAAAACAAAAAAAGTGAGAATATGCTGGATAAATGCAGTCCAAAAATACAGAAGATCTCAATACAGATAAATGCAGAACAAAACCACAAAAGATCTCAAACAATGTGTAAATAAAGTCGAAAGCACAAACAAAAGAATTCCCTGAAGGACAGCAGTCAGGTTAGGGTAACAAAAGATTCTTAACACAACACAGGGCAGATAAAAGTTCAAAGGCACAAGGAACTTACAGAGGCATGGTGACTCGGGAAAGACAAATCCAAAACTAAGTGAGAGACAAGAGAATTAGAAACTTATAAGGGGAGCGGAACGAGGGACAGGCGTGAAGGATAATTGAATAATGAGGGAACGTGACTCAGTGTTCAGTGCGGGGAGTGAGTAAGCGCAACAAAACCTTAGGCAGAATGGGGGCCTCTAGTGGCCACAGGCTAAAATGTGTCAAACCCTCACAGTAGGGTCTGTCTGTCTGTCTGTCTGTATGTATGTATGTATGTATGTATGTATGTATGTATGTATGTACGTATGTATGTACGTATGTATGTCTGTATGTATGTATGTATGTATGTACGGTTGAATGGGACTTGCCCAGCTAGATGTGTTATATTTTTTTTTTCCCCAACACAATATACATGGGACTAAATGTTAACCGATGTGCTCAGATGCATTAGGAAACAAACTGTATTACAAGTTTTGTCCATAACCATATAGTGACTGCAATGTTCCCAGAAGGTGGGATTTACAAAAGAGGTCTGATGATGTGTGAGTGAGTTTTAGAGTGTGTTTGAGAATGGTGTGATAGTGTGTGAGAGAGTTTGATGGTGTGTGAAAGAGGTCTGTTAGTGTAGGAGTGGTTTGATGGTGTGTGAGCAAGAGTTGGATAGTGTGTAAGAGTGGTTTAATAGTGTGTAAGAGTAGTTTGATTGTGTGAGAGAGAATTTGATAGTGTGTAAGTGAGAGTCTGTACTGTGTTTGAGTAGTTTGATACTGTGTGAGCGAGAGTTTGATAGTGTGTGAGAGTGGTTCGATAGTGTGTGAGAGAGGTCTGATAGTGTGAGACAGAGTTTGATACTGTGTGAGCGAGAGTTTGATGGTGTGTGAGAGTGGTCTGATAGTGTGTGAGATAGAGTTTGATAGTCTGTGTAAGAGAGTAGCTTGATAGTGTGTGAGAGACAGTAGCTGATATTTTTGGCCTATATGGCCTCTCGTGTGTGTGTGTGTGTGTGTGTGTGTGTGTGTATGTATATAGTCTCTGTATCATAATCATGTACACACTGGAATGTGTGAAAGGGTAGCCGCCCGAGGGAAACTTCGCCGAGTCTGACTGCACTGCCTGAGCAGCCTGAGCAGCATAACTATTTCATGAGCCTGAGTGAGTGCACACTAAATCAACCACGGCTCAGGACACAGCACAGGGGTCTCTGGTGCAGCTGTGCTCTTTAAGTACCACTTAACAAGAGTATGGAGCATGTCACTGAAAGCCCATCTCATAGACACCCCTGTCTCCAGTCAGTCACACTATACTATACTATACTATACTACACTAAGCTGTATGATCTGATCTGATCTGATCTGACCATGGATACTTGCTGTATGTATGACAAACAGTGGTACATTGATTATATCAATAGTACATTGATTATATCAATGTACATGTGTATTGGTTATGCACATGGAAATGGTGCAATATTCTAGATGTACTGTAAGTTAATAAATTGTTTTATGGATCCTGCAACCTAATTGCAATCATGTGGGAAATGGAATTTAAAAATGGCATCTGTGTAACCTTGCTTGTGCTACTTATTACAAACAGGTGAGGACATTAGATACTATGAGGGTAAAAAGTATAAGGTAGTGACAGTAAGAGAGAAGGAAAAGTGGTGAGACTCAGAGGGAAGGAGAGAAAGAGAGAGAGTTAGAGAGAGAGAAAGAATTGTTATCCATGTTGACAGGAGTCACGTTTTGCACAGTCATGCTCGTGTCTGGTGCTGTTGCTTGTCATCATGGCACATGGAGCCAGAGCTCTCTCTCTCTCTCTCGCTCTCTCTCTCTCTCTCTGTATGTGTGTGTGTGTGTGTGTGTGTGTGTGTGTGTGTGTGTGTGTGTGCACGCGCGCACGTGTTGTGTTCAGGAAGGGTGGGCACCTGATGACTTCACACTCGAAATAAAAATCATCCATGCAGCCGCCGCTGCTACACTGTGGGATGGCAGTGGAAGGCGGAGTGGGAGAGAGAGAGGAGAGAGAGTGGAGTAGAGAGTGAGAAGGAGAGAGAGAGGAGGAGAGTAATAAGGAGTGGGTGGAGCCTGTTGCTGCCTGACCTGAAGTCATCAGGTACCCACCCTTCCTGAAGACAACACGCACACATACATGCATGATGCACAGTAGGCATAATGGGACAATTAACCAATAAATACAAAAGTGTATATGAGAGGGTAAAACAGAAAGTAATACTGCTGTTCACACTTTGTGAACTAAGAAATTCATTTTGGGCCTCCTATGTAAACAAAAAACATGTAATGTGCAACAGTAACTTGTCATTATCAGTAAGTGTAAACCATATCTCATTTTATTCCCTAGAAACCTTTGATGGTTGCCTCAGCTGTATTTCTAACGTGTCAGTTCTCCCCTGCATGGCCATGTGATCTGTGACCTATACAGTAACTCACAGACAGACAGACAGACAGACAGACAGACAGACAGACAGACAGACAGACAGACAAGGACAGTGTGACCAGACCAGTGGCTTTCAGAGAGACAGAAGTAAAGAGAGAGAAAGGTGGCAAACAGACTGACCAAGCATAATGAATGTGTAAGTGCCTCTAGTGACTTTGGGATAGTGGAGCTTTGACAGGCCGGGCTTAGTGCTTCACACACACAGCTGGGGTAGAGGGACTGGACCAGATGGCTCACTAACACACATGAGCTCATGACTCATGAGAGCATGTGCACATACACACACACACACACACACACACACACACACACACACACACACACACATACACATACACACACAAATACAGGGATACATACACACGCACACACACAGGAGGGGGTTACAGTAGGCGGGATCAACAGGTTTTTATCAAATGCTTCTGTATACTACCGGACAGATCTATGACCAGTCAGACAATTGATTCTGATGACGTGTGTGTGACATACGTTCATTTTTCATTGGTACCTGAGTTCTTAGGCAAAGGAACAGCCGAGAACAGGCAGGTTGACCAGTGACTTGAACGTGAAATTCTATGCACATTCTAAGCTTACCCACCATACAGCTTATGATGTGTCCACCATGGGCAACACACTAAATATCTGCTACTGAGAGAGAGAGAGTGGGATGAGAGATTGGGATGGTGGAAATGAGAATCAGCAGGTCCATGATTTATGTCCCTGGCAGAGTGCGCCTCAAGCCTGTCAGTGCGGGTGATTAAAGGTGTCTGGCCTGTGTGGCCACAGCCAATCTAATTGGATAGAGTTTTTTATTTGGAAACTCTCAAGGAGACCTACCCAGAGGCAGAGGCAGAGGCAGGCGAGGGTGCTGATGTTGGAAGGAAATGATGAAATGAGAGAGTGAGAGGCAAGAATGTTGTCTGAGAGATTTTGTGACTGTGCGTGTGTGTGCATGTTTGTGTGTGTGTGTGTGTGTGTGCGCGCGCGTGCTGTGGGTGACTAAGTGGATACATTGAAGGGGGAGGAAGTAGGGAACAAAGAGAGAAAGAGGGAAGAGAGAGACAGAGAGAGAGAGAGAGAGAGAGAGAGAAAGAGAGAGAGAGAGAAGGGGGGGAAGGAGAGAGAGAGAGAGAGAGAGAGAGAGAAATGGGGAGAGCAAAGCAAACGTGTGTTGCATTGATTTCCAATATCAGAATGTTTATCTATTTTTCCATAGCCTGCACTGCATGCACTCACTGCCACTGCTGTTAGTTATTATATTTGGTCATTGGACCTTAATATAACATGAGTCAGAGGACGAATGTGGTTGTTAAAACTAGTCTGTCATAAAAGGCTTATGCTATCAGTTGAGAATACCAAGTAGCACAGTGGATCTGAATTCTAAGTGGATGGACAAAGAAGAAACAGGGTGAGCTCATGTTAGACAGTTAAACAGTTGGAATAGATTGCATTTTTGTGCCAGAGTTAAACAAACTATTTATAGAAGACACCATCCCTGTAAACACACCAAGCAAAGAATTTCCTGTGTACTAGGGTCTTGAAAAATGCAGTAGGAAAAATTGCAAGATCATTAATTTATGCATGTTTTTCTTTCTTATTTTTGCACCATTTTTGTGTTGAACAGGGACATAAAGGCAAACTTAACTACTCCACTAAAGGGTTGTAAAATACAAGTGATGTTTTTATCCTTGATCATAAATTTGGATGAAAGTTGCTGAGAGAGACCTGTGAGAAACAAAAGATGAGAAGGGTGACAGGAAGGAAGGAAAGAGAGAGAGCGAGAGAGCGAGAGAGAGAGAGAGCGAGAGAGCGAGAGAGAGAGAGAGAGAGAGAGAGAGAGAGCGAGAGAGAGAAGGAGGAGGAGGAGGAGGAGGAGGGGGAGGGGGATATGTCCTGACTGCCATCATACCTCATTCGGATCTGAGTGGATTTTGGATGGAGGGTGCCTGGAGAGCAGAGAGGCACCACAAACACACACAGAGGGAGGGAGGGATGGATGGATGGACCGCCTGGCCTTGAGGGAGTGTGAGGCCGGCCTGTTGAAGGTGAAGAGAGGCAGTGGCACCACAAACAAACACAGAGGGAGGGGCTGCCTAGCCTTGAGGCTGTATGAGGCAGGCTCATTGAAGGTGAAGAGAGACATCACACAGCAGCTGACAGTTGGGCAGGCAGCCTAACTTCAATGCACTGTCTCTGAAACTAGTCGATAAATGAAAGAAACAAGCTATAAAGCAGTGTGCAAAGCAGAGTCCAAAAAGGATATATAAAGGGATATGAGTCTTTCAGTGCCGTTTTTAATTGTGTCAGTGAAGCAGCATTGAGTCTCGCATCAGGAATTCAACATGCGTTAGTAAAATATAAAATAACTGTACAGGATTGTTTTTTAAAGACAAATTTCTTTAAAAAAAAATCTACAACTGTATGTCAGTAAAAAGGCTATCTCTTCACCAGAGGCAGCCTATATTATTGATAATTTGTGAAACTGGAACAGGGGTTTAGGCTCTCTGAAGAAACAACGGAGCTAGTTTCCTAATTCTAAGCACTGTTGACACTATATGCAGCACAGACTACATTTCTGGCTGAATGGTACCATCTAATATTTTTGCCTCCTTTCCCCAAGCATTGCCTCTTTTAGAAATGGCCTCCTGTTTAAATACACATATTATCCTTAGTTGACACAGGGGAACATACATCATCACTGTCCATTATCATTTTAAAATTACAACTGAGGGAGCAATGATAAAGCTCGTTCATAGACATCATGAGGCTTTCTAACCTTCACACTGATCTGATTTTCCACATCCCTGCATGAAGTGAGTTGCATCACAGCACCATAGATTTGAATTGACTAATGGGCACTGCTAAGGCAGCTAATGTGCTAATATGTTAACCAGTGATTCTTCAATTCATAGTCACCAAAGCCAGTGTCAGGGACACAGACATATTTAATGTATCTGTAGAACTGTGAACAGACAGCCATGAACCTATTTTTTTACTGGTTGAACTCAGGTAGCTCAATCACTCAAATAGCATATGGACTGATTCCAAACTGCATGCTGAAGTGAAATATATCATGATCATAAATCAACTTAACATCTCAACCAAAAACATTATTCAAGTAAAGAAAACAAAGCTTAAAAAATTACCACATAACCTTTAACATACCACTGAGGTCATGGTGAGGTTTGATGCATTGCAATTTCGTATAATGACATTTAAAATAATGTGAAAAATAAAGACAGAATTAATTTGAATATTCTAGACTTTTCCAAGTAATAAATGTTTATTTTTAAAAAAACATTTAGGAGAGTTCCCAGTATGAACACATACATAAAGCGTTCTAACAGCTAAAACTAAACTTTTTTGATCCAGACAACCAACGCCCTTCAATTTACTTTTGCAAACAGAGATACTGAGGACCACAGATGTTATCTGATAGGAAAACAGCACAGAAATACCCTCCCCAAAGACTGGGCATAAATCTGCCACAGCAACACCAGCAGACATAACCCCACCTCCTGCTGAAGGTCCCAAAGGCCATGAGACATCGGAGCCATGCAGGAGACTTACAGGGCAGGGCAGTGCAATCACTCCTCTTGCTAAATGACCTTTCCACAGTGCAAACCTTACAGTTGTTTTTCTCTTACCAAAGACAGTATTAACAGTATATACTTTACAACAGCTTTGTAATATTTTTAACAGCATGTTTTTTTGTAAAGTTCCTTATATGATGGAGATGTATAAGGGTCATTGTGGGGTCAACATGAATCAGCTCAGCTGATAAAACTAAGTGCATTCTGGTGTTCTTAACCCACAAAAATAGTGCATGAATATGCCTTGGTTATGAGAGATCCAAAGATGTCCACAAGGCAAGGCCATCCATTCAGCACATTATCCTTGAATGTGAAATCCTGATATTATCACTATTTGATGATATGCTCTCTACACATCGATATAAATACATGTGGTTTCAAACCTCAGACTCATGTATATGTGCAGGCTCCACAAGTTTAAGTCCATAAGTGGACGATTATTTCAAAGTTATTAACATACCACACAGAACCAATCGACTGACACACTAAATGTCTGCACAAATTCATGACAGGATTCAGGAGAGGCCGTGGTTGGAAAAATTAGACAGCTTTAAAAGTGACACGTCTACTAACAGTGCATAACTATATTTATTTTCTGACCGTGGTAGTGTTATTTTTAGACTGTATAACACAGTGGCAAATTATTTGAAAAGTGACAAAATGAGCCAGAAATATTTTCTCTTCCATCACAAAAGCCTTTAATAACATAAATTTGTAAAATATAGGCTAAGATACATAACAAATCCACTGTAAAAGTAATGGTGGTTGGTTTTGTGGGCTGTTCATGCAACAGGTATGACTTAAAGTCAAACACAGATGTTCTGATACATTAATACATTCAAGACACACAAATACAAAATAAAATTTAATCATGGTTTAAAAAAGGCCTTAGAAATAATGGTCTATGTAAACATCTAAACAATGTGCACAAGAGAATACAGTCAAGAAAATAAATTAAGAGTGCAACAAGGGTGTATCAAACATGGGTAAACACCAGAAGCAGTTATTTTTCATCAAAGTTGTCAAAGCTAAACCTCAGTAAGACTTCTCCTCAAAAGCAAGCAAGGTGCTTTATCTACACAGTATCAATCAAAAAAAACATATCACAACCTTACTACAATCTTTCCCAAAGACATTTCATGTCATTCAGCCAGGGAAGTAAAAAAAAAGTGTAGCTGGAGACTAAATAGAAGTAATAGCCCAACAATTTTGTGTCCAGCTCACAATGTGCAAACCAAATTTTAAGGACCCTTTCAGTCATAACTGGACAATGCCAGGGCATTTTAACAACTATATTCCAGCACTTTTTAAAATCACATTCATTACAAAAGAAAGACAAGAAAATCCACACCCTTAAATTTGTGCAAATAGATTTTGCTGACAGTATTCGAGTGATCATTTTTTTGTCTTTCTTTAGTTACTTTTTTGAATCCAGCACCTCAAAACAGATAAGCAGTGTCTTTTGACTGTCACATTCGTTACACCCACACCCTTGGGGTATGGCCTCCTAGGCACCTCATCAACGACACAAAACAGTGAGCTCTTGCCATTCATTCAAATCTGACATCTCCATCAGTGCCTACTGTTTCATTCCAAGACATTGATCAAATTGACTATTACACACATTTTACGAACTACAGTAGCTAAATTCACAGTAATGTTGTGACTAAAGCACGAAATATTTGCTGTTTATTTGCAGTCTTCTTTGCCTTCAATACACAGCTTGTCTTACAGTCCAGCTACTCCTTTTCTCAAAATAGTGCACGCAAAATAGTGCAAGAAGGAATTTTACACTCGAAATGTGCTTCTGTGCTTTGGCCTTGGCCTACCTTTTCATATTGCTACCATCTCAGTTTGTTATGCACTCCTTTTTCAACACTACTCTTGGCAAATTGGATCACATATTTTCAAACATTGCATCATTGGATGGAAAATTGTCTGTTAAAAGCCTACAACAGCCTTGTTTTGGTTCATCTTCATAATTGATTATGCACTAAAATACCTTTAATATTCTTGGGAAGAAAAAAAAGAAGTCTCTTCGTATGCCTAAGAACTTATCATTATCAGTGTCACAACTTTCCCCAAAATGTTTGTTATGCCATTACAATTTTTTCAGTGTTAGTGGGAAATGTTATATTTCTGTACTTGAGTATGTGACTGTGACAGACACTCCTAATGAGATGTGAACACATCACTCTGTGTTTACACAAAAACATAAATAAATAGTAGCCTATTAAGACAAAAGGTAATCTGGGTTCCATATCCACTCATGAGCTGATTAAAATCACCTATGAGTTCAAGTTAGTCAACTCCTAAAATGACCATCCTGATGTAGTCTGCAGAAACATGCACATATTGAAGTGAAAGAAACCATTCCAAAAAGCATGCTTTTGATCGGAGAAAGCAGCATGCCCCAAGGGACCTCTCAACATTACAGTGACTGAAGTTGACAGAAATGAACCATGTCATCAAACTTCTAACAGAACCTGTGATGACCAAAGAATGATCCAATAATAACAAAACATTAAGACCAAAGAAAATATATAAGTAATTATTCCAATGCACTGCCCATTTTCTAGTAAATGCAGAAGTGGAGGAAAAGCAAGAGGAAGTGAAACATGTTTACTTACTGAGGACATTATGGCACTAGATATTTACAGGTACTGACAAACACTGCTTTTGAAAAAAGCAGAAATCCTTGATGAAAGGATAAGCCAGTTCACCATGTTTTGGAAACAGATTTCACAAAGTCCACAAAAATGCTTCTGGAGGAATTGGACACTCTCCATCATGGAAGATTCCATCTTCATTGTATATACCAGAAAACAATATACACTGAACCTGAATAAATATAGTGTTTAACCTGGATTTCCGACACTGTGAAAGTCACAATAAATATGCACAGTTTGAGATCTGAGGTAAATAAATCCATCTGTAAAACAATGCCTATCAACCCAGTCAATGTAAAAAGAAATTCAATTTCTACTGTTTTCTTTTTTTGTCCTGTCAAGGTATATGATGGAATTGTGAAGGGGCCTCCTTGTGTAAAGAGAAATACCGTGAATCCTCGAGTGTTTGTAAGGCAGTAGATTGAAACATGCTTGTTCAAAGTAGTATATTCCCCAATCACTTTCTCTGTACACCGGTTTGAATTCTTAAAAAAGATTCTGCACAACATACATCATTTACGTTGTTCAGCAGTTTTAACAGTATTGTGTCTGATGAACATATGCTATGCTACGGATTCTATGAAAACAGGGATTCATGACAGTTCAAAGAGAGGAAATTAAAAACATTGGGGTCACTGATCACCTGTTCGATGTTTTCCTTTAGGTTATTTAGCGATATAAAAATAATAACGACATGTTGCGCTATACTGGTTCTGTTTTAGCCACAGTCCCAAATGTTTGGAAATGTTCTTGTTTGTAATTTAGCTGAGAGAAGGATTTCATTCATTTTAACATGAGGTAGGCTGCTAGGAGAACGTTTTATCCCGTGAGGCGGCTATTGTTTGAGTCTCACATGCACCAGACAGCCTGTCTCAATCACCCGGCAAGTACACTGTGTACCACGTCAGTAGTGTTGTAGGCCTTCTCTTTGTTACAATAACGCATGTCTAACAGTAGACAAAATACTTGGAGGCTATAATGCAATAAGCGCTAATACTGTAGTGTTGAACATTATGGGGTGATGCAAGTCCTAAAGAAACGACTGGTAGATTAAACCCTACAATAACACTGAATGAATGTATGTATGTCGCATTCAACTAATGGCGATTTCACTGTCGTGACCAGTAATTATAACCACGTGGAATGGATACAAACCTCGACGTAATGTTATCTGATGAAGCAGTGGGAAGGTGACTTCGCAGCATCATTAAAGAGACCGGCTTGTGTTGCGTGAACTGCGCCTATTCAATGCACGTTCTTTTCTGCACGTGAGCATCTGTTACATAAAAGCCATTTAAAAGGCGTCAGACTTCAAATGTACACGTCTTCGGAATAACCACCACGATTTCGTGATGAGGTATAGGCTACGTGTGCGAATATTTTTGATTGGCAGAGAAGTGTTCAAAACACGTAGGCTACTCAAAGCCGTAAGCAAAACCGGCGCCTATTTACAGCAGTCTGTCAAGGTCTGTGGTAGGCTGCAGCGGGAATTTACGCGCAAACAAACAAACAAAAAACGCACAGTGTAACGGTGATTACAACGCATGCTGGTTTATATGAAATGAATCCAACCATCCTCCCATTCCCGTGGTGGCGAAATTTTGAACTTGTGGCGTTTCACCTTGTAGTTGTTACCATAATTGTTGTCCCAGTACTCATCTCCTTCGACCGTGTATTTGACTGCAAACTGCAATGTGCCGCCACTTTCCAGAAATGTCGGTACGATCATTTTGAATGAGAACTTATCTGTAACTCCATCACTGGACTGTGGAACATAGGATGCCAGAATATCCATAAATGTCATCCAGTTGTTGAGAGTATATCTCACTGCCACACTTTTCTCAAATGCAATGTTGAGAACCCTTACAAACCCAGACAGACTAAAATCGTCACTCTGGACACATTCCAGCAACACTTTCAACTCTTTCACCTTCTCTATAAAGTCGGGTAGAGTTCCTGGATTTGTGAAATCCATTTCCATAAAAATGGTTTGGGTAGGCACCGAAGGGAACTTATCAAATCTGGTGAGACGTAAAGGATTCTCTCTCTTGAACTTCTCCAAAATGCGTTGTGGAACCTCTGGCACATCACTATCATCGAAGTGTCGAACAGATATGAGTTCCAAACCCAAAGAGTCTGCAAAGCGAACCTTTTTCTGACTTGAAGGACTTCTGGTTCGGGAAATCTCAAGCTTGGCTCGTTCGCTTGGGGTCGGTAAAGACTTGCACCTGCGGCGGAGTGTTGGACTCTGTGGAGGTTTGAGGAAGCTTTCTCTGCCTCTGGGTCTTTCCTCCACCACACGGAATTCCAGTGGCTCGCAGTCCCCATTCAGTTCTTCCTCGGTCTCTTCTTTCACTTGATTCACAGCTGCCAAGCTCCCGAAAAGCCCAGCTATACAGCTGTAGTTTCTCGGGATGCAGTTCTTGGGGGGCAGCATGACCACAACAGAATGCACCACTTCACTTTCCATAGAAGGCTGCAGAGTGGTCTACGTGGGGTGCTGTGAAGAGTTTTTTGTAGGGGCTGGAGGCACGTCAGGTGTCCGGTGACTTGAGCACGTGTTTAGAGCTGTGGTCGTCGTTCGTGACACTGCGGATTTCTAAGCCAATCTTTACCCAGCTGCCGAGGAAACAGTCTGCATGAGAACAGAGAGAATGCTCTCAGGGAGGCACACCCCCCTTTTGTTGAAAGTGCAGAAAGGTCCTAAGAAGGAAAATACTCATAAATGGAAATACTCAATTGTAATTATATTGTCACTAGAATAACTACTGTAGTCTAGGGATATGAAATGGAACAGCAGGGGAAAATGTTACACATGCTTTTCAAAGAGCTAAGCGGTACCGGTGTCATGCTGAACAGGGAACACGATGTACCGGCTTGAGAGTCTTCTGCCAAAATAACTAATTACCTTAACGTTAATGCTATATGGCCGTATACAACTGTTTTTAACTATTATTTAAAACAATATCGGCATTATCATTTTTATTGAAACGAGCAGTTAATATTAATGTTATTACAAGTAGACTGCTGTCAAACTGTAGCCTACACCAAAACGAGAACACAAAAAATAAAGCATGCAAAATGTTTAAATATAATAAGCATCACTGGAAACCTAATCCTTAATTGTTTCTTTCAGACAGTTAAATAAAGTAACCTATTTCACGTTTTAATCCATGCAACACAACCAATTATTAAAATGTTAAAAACAAAGCTTACCCAAACACTCAGTGCAATTAAGAAAATGGTCCGATGGCGAACAATCACGCTGGTTTTAACATACTAAAAGCAAATGATACATTCTTTCAAAGATGAGGATCAGTTACTTTGTAATGCTTTGTAGCGCGCCCCCCAGTCCAACACGTCACATCCTTGTTCAGTCCGATTGCCATAGCAACGTTCCAACAGTGAGTACAATGAACTCCCGTTTGTTGTTGTAATGTTCTAGACCAGTTGAAGAGATATACATATTTGATGCCTTCTGTTTACACTGCCAAGTAAACTAACAGCACTTGCAGGCAGTCCCTGCTTGTTGGGGTCGTGTGTGCAAGATGTGTAGTTCTGCAGGTTAGTTGGTAAGTAGATTGGTTATCCGGTCATTAAGCTGTTGTACTCTTAGCATTAAGTTAGCCTACGTGTGGTATCTGGTTAATAAAACAATGTTAGCATAAACATTTAGCCAACTTTCATCTGTCGTTACAGCGTTAATTGTTACATTGTCAACTTAAGATAAAAATAGACGACATGTCTGTTCATTACCTTTTAAATGGGTCAGTTAACTGAGCCGGCTTTACTGATGCTTGGGTGGTTGGGAGGACAAATCTAACTGATAGGGTAACTGGAGACTCATCGTTGACCACAGTTAACTATGTCAGTTACTGTACCTAAGGTGACATCAGTCGTTATCTGAACATGTTTCCAACCCATATAGCCTACAAGTCGTCAACAACATCAACAAAGAATAAATATGTGAATGATGTCGATAAGCCTTTCTAAATTGGATGATTCTTCTGACATTATCTTTTCAGAGCCTTCCCTCTGAAAGACCATAAACATGGATTCTTTCAGAGGATTTGAATCAGCTAGTGTGTGTGATAACAAAGGTTGCATGGTGGTGGATACAGAATGGAATATGGAAGATCATCTCTTGTCAGACAGAGATCTAGTCAATACTCTTTTGGATGTCAGTGAAGAATGTTTTGCCAAAGACCAGGATGTAGATGAATTTGGAAGCCACATTGGCTGGGAAGAAGCTGTGAGTACTTTTAAAAACATTCTGATGGAAGTCTGTTTGTCATGTTTTCGAACGCTTGTGCTGTCTGTACTTTAATTATTCATTTTACTGCCGTAGAGGAGTACAGAAACAAAATATATTTAAATTTAAGAATCCGGATTCAGAAATTTTCATTTTCCTCAAACTGATCAATTGGCAAATAGCATAAATTAATTATGTGAGGAATACATTCATTATTTCAGCTATGGACAGTATGCTAGTGTTACCCTAAAATGATGCTTCTGCTTATTATTTTAACATTAAGTCCTTCTTTGGTCATTATCTAACAGGTTCAGGGATGGGGCCGTGGCCCCTCTGTCATTTGTTTATTCCAAACGCCAAGGAGAGGTAAGAAAATAAAGACCACAGATGCAGACTTTCACTGTCTTCTTTGTGTTGATGGAAAGGCAGAACTCCATGAATCAGAGACCACAACAGATTCTCCGGGATTCTATGGCGGGCTACCTGAAAAAAACACCAAAAAAGCGATCTCAACTAAAGTAGATTTGTTAAGGACACGTCCAAGCAGCAAGTCCTCTGCCAAAAACACAGCAGAACTCCTACAGAAACAAAATGTCCTCACAAAACAGGTCTCAGGCATTGATGGCCTGCTTATTAACAGTACAGCTTCTACATGTTTAGGCCTCTCCCACCACCAAGAGGATCAGTGTCCAGTGCTGAAAGACAGGTGTGCGTCAGGTAACGTCACTCTCATCAACTGCTTCACCATACTGCCTCCCCTAAAAGCCTCCTTGGACAGAAATGTGAGCAGCCCAAATTACCTTAAACGAGGAGAGGTCGCCATTGGGGCCGACATGCAAGACATGGTTGACATTTTGCACAGAGGTGCTTCGGCATCAATACCCATACGAGAGAGTGGCGGAGGTGTCGATGGCAGTGGGGAAATGAAAACACAAGCTCACCTGTACTGTAGCAGGTCTGCCGAGGACCGTCTCCATAGCCCCATTGCCTCCAGGCACTGGTCGTGTAGGAACAGCCATCGCCTGCTGACCGCTTTCAGTATTCCCATTGTTACCAAGCCCTGCGACCAGGCCTTCCCCACCATGGACGACGCAGTGCCCCGGGTCACCTACCGTCTGGGGAGGTACCCACGACAGGAAGAGTTGGCAAGACCACCTGTGAGGAATCACAGTAGCAACAAACTGTGCCTTGGATACAAGACCAAAAACATCAGACGGGCAGAGCCTAAACTCCCCATGTTGTTTGGGACCAGGGTGGCCATCCCTGCCTCTGCTCACCGGCTTTAATGTCCTCATTGTACTGCATCTGCTCTGATGGGCCAATCAGCTGATTAAAGAGTTTTGACTTCAGGTTATTCATGGGCCTTCATAAATGAAGTTCTCAGAAAATGTTTTTTTTTATTTAAGATATTAGCAGCACTAAGAATGTACAGTTAAATTCTTAGCTGAATGTTGGTATGCATCTGTGCAATTTACAGGCTGAATGGGTTCAAAGATGGTAAAACTCAACTGTTTTAACTGTAAGGGAGTTGGAAAATCAGCCTTTTTTCCCAAAACAGTGGAGTGTTATTTTCACAAGCTCTATTTTCAGAAATAGTGAACATGGCATTTTTTTTTTTTCAGTGACAAATATGTCTGTCCAGGGAAAAATCACTCGCGTTTGGCGAGTATCCGAAAAATAATCTTGTTTGAATAGAAAAAAACAGCAGTGTACCTCATCATTGACAAGCCTTGCAGGCCCCAGTAACAAATTTGAAGGCTGGCATTAAGTCATCGCTTAAGATGGGGTTTGCACTTGTTACCAAGCAACCAAGTACAGCTCCTCCCCAGGAATGCTTGTATGAAGTTTTATCTGCAAGGCAAAATTCTGGTGTAGCAGTCTTTATATGGTAAACGTAGAAGACAGCTATTGCAATTGCTAGAGACATTAATACAGTGAATTACTTCAGTGAAAGCAAAGGTAGATTTTACTTTTAAAAAAAAAAAAAAAAAGTTTCTACCTATGTATATGAAGACTTTAAACAGCAAACCTGCCCCCCCTCCACAAAAAGTATCGGTAGTTTACCTTTGTGGAAAATAATGTGATGGAGGACCTCTACGGGTATTGTTTAAAGTAGTAAAGACCAAAGTGGGTGTGTAGCCTACCCATCATTTGGGTGTAATGACTGTTACGTTGGTGTAAGTTCAATACAGTTACTATTATTGGGTCTTTTGTCCCTCTTAAAGATAACATGCAGTAATAAATGCAAAATGAATTACACAATGGTTTTTACTTTGTTTACACAGTTTGCGTAATCAATCTACAGATGTGTACAGAGCAATGGTCTTTTCATACTATTTATTATGCTCATCTGCTTTTTAAACAACAGAATGAACTTGACAGTTTACAAGTTCAGCAAATTAAGACACATCCAAGAATAGAACTCAAGTCAACTCAACATTCTCATCATAGCAGACAAGACAGCATGCATTCTCTGGGGGAAAAAAAACAAAGCACTTTAAGTAAACATTTTCAAGTATAAGTGGACATGTTTTTCAACAGTTGTAAATGGAAACATTAACAAGTACATATTATTTTCCAGTATGTGGTCAAATCAGTAAAATATATATTGCTTGAAAATGTGGGATTGGAAGTGTGAACTCAGCTTTGTGAAATGTAAAAATTAATTACACTCCAAAGTGATGGCTGAAATTTAGGCTACTGACTAACTACTTTCTTTTAAAATGGTATGTGGCATTTTGTTTTACATTTGTTAAAGATTATTTGACAATGCTGATGAGGGAAAAAACTTCCACACTCACAGGACAACGAGAAGGGTAATCTCTCTCCCCCCCACACTCCCTCTACACACACACACACACACACACACAGAGCCCATCATGAGCACAGTGCTACTTACATTGTATAGGTAACAGATGTACATAGAAATAGAGTACTACTCTATGTCTGTGGACGTAACAGACAAAAACTGACACTCAAGACAGATTTTAAAGGGTTATGTGACTTCTGAAATTGCCGCACAAGACATTTGTTTAAATAATCCTTTAAAAGTGTCACTTTCCCCAATCATAAGCATCTAGCATTAATCAAGTATCGTCTGAAACACATTGTTTGCTCAGTTACAGCATCAAGATATTTTACAGAGTACATCTGGTTGCAATACTAGATTTACACCATACCATTTACACATGCTGTAGCTTCTGCTTGCAAACAAATGCCAAAGTTATAGGATACACTGTAGATGGTTGAGTGGTATAAATGTTGTAAGTGGTCGCGTTGTTATTTCCAGACATATGATAGACATACTGACAAACACATACAAACACTGTGTGTCAATCACCCTTGTCAAAGTGTATAACAAATGAAAATAACCAATTTATAGGCACAGATCTAAAATGAACTTGCAAGGTTGCAGAAGCAGCAGGTGCTGATTGAGCTAGATTTATAATGACTACCACATGCTTTGATGCCACACGCCATTATCTTAAACACAAAAAGTATGGAATGCTGGTCAATATGGTTTCCACAAAAGCAAAACAAGCCAACTAAACAAGCATGTTTTTGCTTTACAAAGCCACTTGTAACTTGGCCTTTGTTGCTTACAAGTGAAATGCCCAGACAAGTATTTGGGGATAAGTTATTACAAAATAAGGTAGGTTTATCCACTATACATCATGGTGTATTACATCTCAGAATAAACACCTAAAAGAGAAATGGCCATTGCTTACCATCTATTAAATAAGGCACCAACTAAAGAAAAATAACCGTGCAAATATTTAGCAACAAGACAAAACACATAAAAAAAAAAAAAAGCAAAAACAAAAAAAAAAAGCACAGAAATTCAATGTAGGTATTTCTGTGAGATTTCAAAGCTTACATTCAAAGTAGTAAGGTAAGCCTTATGAACAAATTGAAAAGAAATGTAAACCGCTTTACTTTGAAAGGAAGTTTCCTTATGATGATGTCTACGTGTGGATTTTTAACAGTCAGTGAGAACAGATGTGTTCATGAATCCTGCAAAGGAGCACAGTTACCATTTCTTCACAGTGACAAACTTTTGTTCTATCTAACATATTGTACACTTGCACAATTTACATCACAGGTTATAAAGGTTTGCTTTACACACAGCAAGCTCAAAAATATATAAGGAGCACTAGCATGGTAAAGAAATATATTTTGGCCCATAGTAGTGTCTTAATTGCACAGGATCTTCCCAGTAAAGTCTATGGGCAGTTTTCTCACAGGTGACATAGCTTTAAAATGACTTATTGACAGCATAGCAGACCAAATAGACTTTAATATACATTTCCAAATATTTTTGTGTGAGTAACTGTTAGCGTTTAGTTGAGTTAAGCTGACATTTAACCTTCATTACCTTCCTTCCATCTGTGAGTGTTTTTTTTAAACTGTGCCTATTTTGACATTAAGGTCATGTCAAAAGATTGCCATTTAGTGTAAGAGTAACTTTCATAGACTGTTGAAATTACATATGTTCTGACTGTAGAGATGACAAATCACACACTGAAACTTCAGTAATTGTGTTGCTGTGCAAATTACTGAGACATGTGGAGAACTGAAAGTGCTGCCAGTAGATCTTATTTTCAAGCACCCACTACCTCACACTTGGAATGACATTTGAGTGAGTGTACATATTGTGGCAGGGTGCTTCTATAGGCCTTACAGGAGTGTTTGCAAAACACCTATTCACTGACACCTCAGACCTCCCTCTACAAGGTAGGTTTCAGAGGCCAGAGTTTCTTTCACATCTAAATTCCAGCCACCACAGGGGGCCTGGACCCTCAGCTGTTGGGCTTCTCTGAGTGTTGAAAAAGAGAGTACAGCTCCTCGCAGGTTTGTGTTTCTACCGAGCTGAAATGAGACTCCATGTTCCAGGCAAGGTCTGCTGACAGAAAGTCATCCATGACGGTCTGGGTCTCATTGCTCGTAAGGAAGAGGTGGCCCAGACTGTCGAAGGAGCTCGTCACTGTTTGGGTCTCTGTGCTGCTGAGCCTCACCTGTCCGTCACTTGTGCAGGGTAACGATAACGCAGCCTGGCGAATATCTGTCTGGGTCTCATTGTCAGAAGACTCTGTGCTTATGTTGAAGCTGGACTGCCTCAGAATGCTCCCAAGAGGCATGTGGCCACCACCTGGGTTGAGCAGGAAGTTCAAGTCTGTCTGTGTCTGAGTGTCAAACAGCTCCAAGTCGTTCGACTGGGTTCGGGCAACATCGCCAGTAGTGAGGTTGTCCAGGAGCAGGAAGTCGGTTTGTGTCTCGATGTCCAGCAGCTCCAGTGGTGTCTCAGCGCTCAAGCCTCCCAAGTCGCTTTCCTCGGTCTGTGTCTGAATGTGTGCAGCACTTAGGAACTCTTCAAAGTCAAAGTCAATGCCTGTGCTGTTTTCCTGCACGTGTTCCAGTCCTGTTCCGCAGCCTGCTGCTGATGCTGACAGTGTTTGATCGTTTTCTAAGGCCCCGTCTCCGATGCCACCAGACAGGATGTTCTCCAAGTCGTTGAAGAGCGTCATGGTCTGAGTTTGATTGTCTGCCACAGAACTCTGGTTAAGGTTGTCTGTCTGGGCTCCAAAACAAATGGGTCCATCAGCCTTGTCGTGGTAGAGCACGGAAGCTGATGTGCTCAGGGGGTCATCGACGCCAGTGGTGCGGAATGGCATGTCTGTCAAAACGGTTTGCGTGGAGACGCTTGGCGAATCAGAATCAAAGAGCCCAGAACACATCACAGCTTGATTTGTCAGCACCTTCTCATCCTGGATGCCAACACAATTAGTTTGAGTCTCCCTGTTGATATTAAAGGGTTGGAAAGAGAGTTGGTTGTGGATTTCTGTCTGTGCCCCTATGGATGAAGTGGTTTTGGCCCGTGAGGGGAATGTCTGGGTCTGCACGCTGACCGGCAGCAAGACCTGAGCACTCACACTGATGTCTGTCTGAGAACAAGAGGAGACCGAGGACTCTCCCATGGGGCTCACCACCACAGCCCCTTCAGCAGAGGTTCCCTTTTTGAGGTATGAAATGTCTGTCTGAATGTCTGTGGAGGTGCTCTTGCCTCTGAGTGATAGTCCTGAGACCAGGTCCCCATGAGACACTGCGCTATCCAGGCTCACCTGAACCCCAGTGCTGACAACACTGGAGCCTGTCCTGGAGAGTGGCACTGTGTCTTTAAATGTCAAATTCTTAGTGTTAAGTGCAGGCACAACCGCCCCGAAAGACTGAGGGAGAAGATGGACGGTGCTTAAGGAGCCTTGCGAGTCCACAGCCAGAACGACAGACCTTAAGGCACTGTTATCTGCTGAAGGAAGAAGCACAGGAAGATGGGCTAGCTGCATCACAGGAACATTGACCAGGGCCACTTTAGGCTTGGGCAGCAATAGCTTTTGCATGTTTTTTGGTGGGTTGGAACTTTGCTTTGCAGTGTCATGAGTCTGCCAGGCTCCTTCAGTCGGGATGGCTCCCTCTGAAAGTTCCCTTTCAGACCCAGTCATCGGATATATCTGCTCTGTGGGTTTGACTTTAGCTGTGGTACAGATCATGCGCTCCATTTTTCTTTTCTTCACTGGTGGATACCTATGGGAAATGAGAGTGACAGATCATTAAACCAATTGGCTAAGTGACTTGGTTAGGTTTGTCCCTGCGGTTATGCTTGGCTTCATAAACACACATAAAAGACAGCTTGACAAGCCAGCCCACATCAAATTGTGTGGTCTGGCCACGATGGATAGGACAAGCGCTATCCAAGGGGTGACATCAATGGTTGTCTTTAAAACTGCCTCTGCACACAATAGGATAGGGCTACAACCAATCAGAGCAACAAACTTGTTTACCATAGCACCACACAGTGCACCATTGAAGTCTGCCCAGCGACTCTCTACAAAGATAAATCAATGTGATTGATCTGACCAGATTTGGGAGAATACCTAATGAGCTTCGATGGTCGTTGTTAAACTGTACCCAGCATAAAAATGTCATTTGTTAACGCTAGGATCATGTCTAGAAATCTAGGCTACATAAAAGAGAAAAATGAAGCAGGAGAAAGTGTACCTGTGTTCGTCTGGAATCTCATGACCCGTTCTGTAGGTGTGGGACAAGAGTGCTGCACGGCTCGCATAAGGGCAGCCACAGGTACAGCTGTATGTCCTTCCACAATCCTCTGTGTGTCTCCTGAGGTCCCATTCTGTGCTGTAGCTGTTGCTGCACTTCACACACTTGTGTTTCTTCTCCGTGTGCATCTTCATGAAATGCTAGTGTGAATATGTCAGAACATTAGTCAATTAGATGGCATAAGATATTGTGCATACATTGTGAAACACATCAACATGGTAAATCACAGAATTTCATGTATAAGCTATTTTTTCATGATTTTAAAGTGTGGATTTGGGCCAACGTCATTAACTTTGTACGGCCTTCTAAATTAGCTTCTCCCTAAAATGTTATATTAATATATATTAATATATACAGCCATTTTACATAAAGCAAGTCACATCACACTGCTTATAATAAGCACTTCTGTTAAGTAAACAATAAGACATGTTACACTTTTTTCTGGACACTGGCAGGACTGTACCTGTTTGACTAGAGAGAACTGTGAGAAGGGTCGGTTTGGTCCTCTTGGGCACCCCTCTATTGGACAGCAGTAGAGTTTTTGTGGCCCTTTCATATCCTTTCTTACAGTAGGGTTGACAATGCCATCCTTGTTAAGATGTGATAATAGGAGAAGGGGGGGGGGGGGTTAACATTTCAATGACCATTTTAACAGTGACCATCATATTCTTCACTGTCTACACAGCGACACATGCGACAAAACAAACTAATGTAACAGAAATTAACAGACTGGCCATGATGAAGAGATTTTTATGGATCATAATGAAAATGTGGACAATGGCTTAAGCTTTATGTAATAAATGTTAATGTGCAGGCTGATCTAATTATCTGACACGTAAATGTCTCTTGACAGTACCCTGTGATGCCTGAACATCTAGGCTACTTCAAAAACTGTTCTACAGCGCTGGGAATCTCAGCAGCTGTCAGCTTAGTGTGCTGAACCAATGAGCAGCATGACTGCTTACATAACAGTCCAGTACATACACTGAGAAAGCATTCCCCATGGGAGGTACTGCATCATCTAAACAGCATACAATAATGTAGCCTGCTCTTGGTTTGATCCAAGAATTACTCTCGCCCAAGTAAGTCATGGCTTTCAACTGGAATTGCAATTTTTATATACTGCTCACGCAGGTCTTCAGCTGAGACACAGTGAATTTTATTAGGCTGTTATTTTGTATTCAAATCTAAAAGGCCCAGCAACACTGAACATGAAAGCACAGAGCAGTCTGCTGCAGCACAGAGCGATACAGCAAGAAACAGTTGCTGCAGGTTAACATTCACCCAGCGTCTGACCAAACATCATGGCCCTGTCTCTGTGTTGTGCTGCACAGAATTCATTTATCTGCCTGCCCAGGAGGCACTTCAGAGGGGCCGGCTGGGCTCTGCTTTGTCTCTTCTGCACTCCAGCTGGATGGTATGCCTGGGTAGCCCTGAGTGGCATACAGTAAATGGAGAGAATGCTATAGCCTGTGATGCAGAGACTTCACAATAAGCTAAAGTAAAAATCTTAGCCCAGAACCCCACTCCCACCCCACACAGCCACCACCATCACCAGTCATAGCTAGCCTATATTACTGCACTGCCTGCAGTCACAGAACTGTGTGGATCTTTCAGAACACTAAAATCATGTTTTTTCTCTCTCTCTGTGCACACATAAATAATGCATGAGGGGAACTGGATGGGAGAGAGCCACTGCTTCACCAGCATAGCTGCCTACTGAGGTTGTGTTACTCTGGCTATCAATTCTAAACATCCCACCATCATCTTTCTTTTTACTTTACGTTGGCCGACCTTGAATCATTTAAATAACCCTGTGTGTCAATACATGAAGACATGTTAAGGCAAGTAATGATAATCCACCCACTCAAATAGCCTACTCTGATGCTTCTTAAGGCTGCAACTGTAAGGCAATTATGAGCAAAATGCAGTCTATTTGTTGCAATTGGGTTGCAATTATCAATGTACACACTACATGTACGCATATGGGCGTTATATCAGTGTATGTGTATTAAAAAACTGTTTTTCTAGGGCAATTTACAAATTTACTGTAACATGTTATCTGAGCCATACACTGCAATCAGCAAGTTTATGATGGTATATAGCCAAGGACAAACGCAATGAGAAATAATCAACCGACAAAAATATTTGGTTATCGGTTTGTCACTATTGATTGTTCCTGTAATATTTAAGCCATCACGTTCATGGCAAAGGTAGTCATCTTCCCAAGATTTGACGACCTAATCACGTATCACTAAAACGGTTGAATGACGACAAAAACAATCAATATACATGGAGATTGTTTTGTTTCACAATAGAGTTGACCTGGTTGTGGTCACCAGATCATGCTTTGGAAAATAATGAACCTTTCTCTGACATACTGCTCATTCAAGAACATGAAACACATTGGTGAATACTTTCTCAAAACACAGCTGCACAACTTTCTATGGTATCCATGTTAGCTTGCTAGTTAGCGAGTTTTTGTCCTTATCACGTTGTTTGAACGACTCTATTGCGACTGTCTCAAATTCGTTAAGTTTAAAAAACTGTATCGAAAAGATCAGCCATAACTGCCCGATTGGTTCATAAGCAACTCCTTTCTACAAGTGCGCAGTTACAGACACGAGCATGTTTGCTGGTTTGATTCATCACTTAGCGTTGACGTATGCGGTTAAGCTAACATTAACCTGTTTGGGGCAAAACACGCGTATTTCTCAGTAGCTCATCATAATGTAATGTTATTTCTTGACTTACACATACCAGCTGATTTAAGTATACATATGTCTGTCGCTAGCCAGTAATCATTGTCATTTGTGCACTTACCTTGATTCTATGGGACTTGACAAGGTGCATGTTGAGGGCTGGGGAATTTGGAAGAATCTTTCCACATCCTTCAACCGTGCAGAGGATATTGGTCCGCACCTCTTTGGTCAGCTCGGCTATATCAGGCTTTATTATTTCCTTCGACTGTGAAGATATCTCCTCGACACCATCTCCATTATTTGCAATGTTGCGCTGTGGCTTCTCCGATGCAGAGGCAGCCATGTTTCCACGAAGAGACCGCCCTGGACCAGAGAAAACGCAGGCTAGCAAGAGCACCATATATGCGTTCACGTAAACTTCCGGGAGGGGTCCTTTCCTAGCAACCAGCTGCTCCACCCACATGTCACCGCGCGCCTCCCTAATTAGAAGTTCATAAATACAAACAAATCTCTGAAAATGTCATGCTTATTTGTATGTTCATTAGAAAGACTTAATATGCATGTGTTCTGAGTGCATCCCTGGTAACAATAAACATTCTGAATGCACCACCATATTTGTTTAGGATCTTTATTTAGATACAAATAAACACAGAGACTCGAAAAAAACGCATAGGGATTTTAGTAATATAGTATAGTAGTAATATAAATAAAGTGTCACGGATTCTCCACTAAAACGGCACATTAGTTACATGTCTGACAGAAAAAAAAGAAGAAGGTATGCAGTTTAAACACTTATATAACAGAGTTGGAAAGTTTTCAATTAATGAATAGATAAACCAACCTATCCATAGTCAAATTAACGCATCAACCATCACAATGTTACACACAATGACTCTTTGCTCTTAGACATTTGTCCTAAAGCTCTGGACGGTCCTGTCAGGTCCTTTGTCTGTTTTGTCTGTGATGACGAAGTAATTCCGTCCTTTCTGGGTGATCGATGACAGCAAGGGTGAGACTGGAGACTCAGCGATACCTGTGAGATGACAAAAGAAAACCTCTGATGAAGTGTCTTCGGTCTGTTGAATTCTAAAGAGCTTTTTTTTTGACAAACTTTAGGTGAAAGCTGAACAATATTGGAATCCACTATTTCAGCAAAATCAATTTGTATCAAAACATGTCCATTTTGAAATGGGCTCTTATGAGACTTTTGACAAAACATCAACACCAGCACAATAATATCAGTGGCCCTCTTGTGGGAAGACAAAGGTACTACAGACACATTTTGTTTATGTTTTACAGATGCTGTGATGCATCTACACATCACAACTGTGTAACAGTATGGTGTCAGGGTAGACTATCAGAGTGGAGGCACTTGGTGTTTTAAGGATCTGTGGAAAATAAGTACACAATGGTCTTCAGAACTAAAGCTTGCCTTCACAACTAAATTCTTCCTCACTGGTTGATCAAAACACTTTTTTTCCCCACAGGCAATATGTATTGTTTTTTTCCGGCATGTCTGTTTGTATGTGCTGTTATGCAGTGTTGTGCAGTGCTGCCACCCATAGCAACTTCTAGGTGGTAAGCATGGTTGAAATATTTTTGTTGTCGTTGTTATTATTACTACTATTGTGATTAATTTATTTTAAAATTATAAATATTATTGGCCACGTCTAGGTGGTGAGCCTGGCTGGAACGCATGGAGCACGACACCACTGACTGGTGAACATGACGATCATACAAGGAGGAGGAAGGCGGCATTTAAAAAAATATATCATAGTCTTTGAAGTTTGGCAATGACTATTAAAAATAACAATTTTAATATGAAATTGTTTAACTGTTCTGTTGTATTTATAAATCAAACAAATAACCGATTACCTAAGAAAGCAATTGACAACTTATTTGCCCTGATTAATCAACAAAGCCCAAAAACCTGAGCAAGCGCAGCAGGTCGATTGACTGACCAACCAAAGGTCTCATCCCTCCATCATGATAAATTATGAATACCTACATGAGTGTATATGTAATGCACATGCACTTACAACAGCCACAGGATGTGTTCACTATGTTGGTATATGCTCAAATATTTTGAAGGAAACCGAATGCATGTGGAAACACTGCAGTGCGTAAAATGTCATGAAAGATGTCTTGGAAAAAAAAAAAAACACGCGCTGCTGACCAGCTGAAATCCACTTTCAATATTACTGACATTGATCACCCTAGTTCCCAGCAGTGATTGTGAATTGATCAAAAGAAATGGCAACGCTAAGGAAGTGTAAACAGGTTCCTGTGTTTTTAAAGCCCTAAGATCAACATAATTGAAATTGGCAAACATTTTTAATAACGTGCACAAAGCACGTTTTCCAAAAACATGCACCATTATTATTATTATTACATGTTTTTTTCTATTTACATTTTCAGCGTATGCTATCCGTTCTGGAAATAGGGCTTGTATTTAGAGGGCTCAGATCAAGCAATTTAGGTCGCTTCTAACTAAAAAAGAGCCACACAATAGCATTAATGATTATATCAGTGAGCACCCTGATAACTTGTCATATAGTAAATCCCATGTGCTGGAGATGGTATTACCTGAAGATGCGCAGTGTCTTAAAGATTCCAGCAGACTTTTGCTTTCAAATGTAACGACCGTTTTGAATTGTCTCTCGTCGTCAGTAAAAGTGTCTTTACCACTGCCACCCCTGAACCTGGTCTCCAACTAAAAACAGACAGACAAGAAGATTTAGAAACATGTATAATGTCATAGAGACCTGTCATATTACAACATGAAATAGTTTGTAGGACACGTTGCATTCATTTGAAGTCAAGGAGCAACCATGGTAGTAAATTAAGTACCGTGTATGTAGCATGTTCTAATTTAGGTACGTTGCCTTCACCAAATGCTTCACAGGCAAGGCGCTGTCTTTTTTCCGCTTGCTCTATATGTTCCTTCACAATATTGGGATCTAAAGAGATAGAAAGGACAAAATATACTAAAACAACTCCCAAAAAATATAAAGTTATTAATCTAGGGTTAGTCATCAAATGTAAAATGAAGGAATTACAGTACTTCCCTACAAAAGCAAAGTGCAGTAACTATGTGAACATTGAAAATGAGAAAAATGCTTTTAAAGTTGTCACACTGCCCTGTCAAATATGTTGTAGGCATAAATGTGGTGATGCTTTCATGTACTGTAGATATTGAGTGACAAGACAAAGGGGGTGTTATAAAGTCAATTCCCACTCTAAACTCAATTTGAATAATTATGCAGTTGCTGCCTTTTGGTTTTGTAGGGCAGAATACTACAAGGTTTCTCTCTTTTGTTTGGTCTGTGCAGGGCTACATGCATTATATTACTACCGGTTATTAAAGACATGGCTTCATACATACGTGTTGGAGAAAGGTTTCTTTCCTTTAGAGGCCTTGGGTAATTTGTTGGAAATGTCTATCAAAACAAATGCATGGATAAATTAATAACCCTATTACACATAGATCATTACAATTAAACAATTCACAAGAATTACAAGAAAGCACACCGAGCACACCATGAACTTATCATGAACAATACAGTCTGCTGATACCCATCATACCCAGCAAATCCCATAGCCTATAGTATTTAAGTCCAAATTACCTTATGGTAGTGGCCCATCAAAAGGTCCCGGATTGCATGAAAGCTTCGTCCACTGAGACTTGCATCTTTTATGGAACCATGTTTAGTGGCCATAACCAGGGCCTAGGGTCCCAAAACAAAATATGTTTTAGTTCAAAGTCAGTCAGCTTTACTGTCAGTACGAAAACTGCACTGTACCTATACAGGTTTGAAACTGTGTTACTCTCAGCAGCAACACTGATAAAATACAAAATATAAAAAAATATATAAATAGGAAAAAGTAAATAGTAAACATTGAGTAAGCTGAGGGCTGTGGAAATACATAGCTTGCTAAAAGGGATGCAGTTATCTTGGTTTTAGACTAATGAGACTGTTATCTGCATATCCCTCTAATGTGTAAAGCATGTGCAGTACCAAATGACAGTACAAACATCTATTACCCAACCAAGTGGACCATTTGGAAAATAATCACAGTAAAGTTGTACCTAGTTTGCAACAACAGCCAAGATATTTGGAAGATCATTAAATATATATGAATTAATTTAAGAAACTAAAACCTCTACATAACTAGAGAAAACAACCTAAACAGCAAGAATGCATTGTTTTCAGTGTTACACAACAGGAAAAAAAATAAGAAAAATAACAAAATGGTAATCTACCTGGTACAACAGGGGCTTGTTCTTGGAGCTTAAGTTACAGATGAAAACATATGGGGTTTGAAGATAATGGACCACATATGTAGGCTTTAGGTGATTAGGTTTGCTGAAGCTGTCTCCCCAAGCAATGCGTATCCAAATAGACTCATCGTCATGCTTCTTGATTTTGATTGAGACCTAGAGATGCAGAGCGACAAAACAATCAATCATCCTGAGAAAGTGTTCTTGCAGCCTCGGGGATATCGAGAGTTTATTGGAATGCTTAGATCACTAAAAATGTAGCACTTACATTTGTGATCAACTCTGACAAGTGGGCTTTGAATTGCTCCTTAAAACATATCAGCTCTAAAGATGAAGCATCATCTGAAAGTGTTGGTGTAAAACAGGTTAATAATAAATAGACTGCTTATGCAGATATTAAAAGTTGTGCAACCAAGAAAATTACAACTGGCAAGAGTTTTTTTTAAAGAATGAAACAGCAACGTGGTAAAGTAATATCTGAATTCTTAGTGAGGCACAAAAGCATGCAGTGCAATACCTTCAGCATCTGTAAGATGGCAGGCTCTCCAAGTGGCCAATTTAGGATTTTCCATACAATCTGGTTTGAAAAATAAACATGTTTTCTTTTTATTTCATTTCAATCACTCAATGTTTACTTTATGTTAACTGGCATAAAAACCCTAGAAGAAATGTTGTTACGTTAAAAAGAGGGAAAGCCCTGTGTTAATCAGTGATAGTTATAAGAGACCTTTTAAGAAACTGACAATAACATATTTACTTACAGATCATCTCCAGTTCGCTCACATGTCTCATCGTCAAGCCATTATCCTACGACAGACATGGCATTAAAATAAATTAAGCAAAGGCATTATTGTAATGAATCAAACTCTTTACTGATAATGCACTTCTCATAATCAAATAATGGAAAAATGCATTTCAATGCATGCGTTTCCAAAAAATAAATAGGCTAAGGGAATTACAACTGGAACTGGAAATTATAACTTGAAGAAGGAGAAGTCCAAATGTCAAACTGAAGCAAATAAATAGATAAAACAGAGGTGCAAAACTAAAAGATATATATATATATAGAGAGAGATAATAATAATAATAGCACAACAATAAAGAATAACGATGACATATTGAGCAAGCGTACACGTATTGATGATGTTAGCTGGTTAACCTCAGCTCTAACTAGCAAGAGTTGTTAGCAGATATATGAGGTTTGTTTGCGGAATACAGGCTAAAGGCAAATAAGTCACACAACTTCATGAAGTTATTTGTTAAATTCCTACCAGAATAAATAAACAAAGTTACCTCACAAAGAGAAACAATGTTTTCATGTAATATCCATTTCGACTGACTGTAGTTCAAAGACTGTTGTTGTCTTTTTGATAGGTGAGTCCACTTTGTCAACGTTTCCTCTAACTTTCCAGTTGGTATTTTACGTAATATTCGCAGTAAAAGGTTCCTTACTACAGGATCCATGTTAAAATTATAAAAACACGAAAGGAACCACCTTATTTCATACTGTTAAAAAATACTAGAATAATACATCGCTTACTCAAAAGCAGACCAAACCGCCAAACAAACTTAAAACAACCAATCGGTAATCAAGATTGGTATAGTACGACACTTCCGGCTTTAGGCTGGACCACAAAGTAACGCTGTATACCCATAGACAGTAGAAGTGTATAGCTCCCTCTGTTGGACTGGAAGGCAAATAATCATTTTTGGTCTGTGCCTGCGTATTGCCAAATACCATTTTAACGGAGTTTAACAAATATTCTTACGTTATGTGCATATGTACACAAAAAACGCAATTGTAAAAATTCTTTGAGACATTTCACAATCGTTTAGGTTAAAGTTGGCCTTCTCCATAAAACCTGTTTTATTCATATTCAGTATTTTCCACCAGGCAGACTGTAAGTTACAAAATAATAATAATAAAAAATAGCCAGAATACACAACTCATCAATATCTTTCCAAGTAATCAAGTCACCTCAGTTGGCCACATGTACACATGTAAACAGTCACTGATTGGCCAATGTGCAGTGTCCCTCACCATTAAGTTACTTCCGGGTTTTTCTTTACGCAAGGGGTGAAATGTCCCTTTCCTAACGTGGTTATGCTAAAGTAGAAATCAGAAACCACTGTGGCCCTATAGTCTAACGTGACTTACTTTCAGGCGGACTGAGCGTAAATCTCAATTGACAGCTGTGGCAAACTCTATGCTTTCTTCAAGTATTGGCATATCGTGGCAAAATTAGCTTTGAAGGTTTGTTCAATGTCATGCCCTGTAGCAGTTGGCTATAACTGAAATAGTGTGAGAGCCTTTGGTATTTTCCTTAACTTATCTTCTGTAAAATCACCGCGTTGCTTTTGTTCGCAGTGTAAAAGCACTGCGTTGCTGCGTTGCTTTTACAGTGCCAGTCCCACTTGCCGCGGCTTGCCTCAAAACAGAAGTTTTAGGATTAAAAAGTGTACGTTGGCACTGCGTACACGGTGTTCGTGTAGAGCTCACGTCTTCACAATACTGCATGTTAATCGTCGTGTAATTGAACCTCACTCCACTGTGAGTGACAAAGTCCTTCCTTTCTTTCTTGCAGGTAAGTGCTGCAGAGCGAAAAGTTTCATCATGGGAAATGAGGATGGAATGGGATGGGGTGGCTCTCGTATCCTCATGGATCTGGCTAGCCTACCTTAATTATCTTTTGGAGTGACTGTCAGTTCACACAGTAGGGTTTCAGTGTAGCTGTGGGGATAGTTTATGTCTGTTTACACGACACTCTCTAGGGTATCAATATAAATAAGCATGTTTTGCTGTTTTCTTTATTGTGTTTTACCCCACAGCAAAAGTGACCTTAACTAAGGATGCATCCAGACCTGTCTCCTCATTTGCACTCTGACGAGTGCAATGAGTTAATCACACAGCTCAAGCAGTGTCACCAAGAGGTACTATCTGACACGCAGTGGTTTGTGTGTATGCAACTGCTGTATCATAATACATGAGTCATGAATCTGAATTTTGATTAGTAGCAGTTAAATATTAGCCTGGTAAACCAGGTCCTTGTACTACACTTCATTTCATACAGAAATGAACTCATTTCATTCATTCATTTCATACCTCTGTACAAAATGAAATGAAGTACAAGGGGCTGGTTTACCAGGCTGCGTAAATATAGAAGTGGAAATAGTTTCTGGGTCTATTTCAATTTATTTTAACTGCAGAGAGAGCAAACATCTATACAGATATTCACGAAGATTTTGTTGTTCTTATTGTTGCTCTTTTTGTCTTTTTTTTCTTGCTTTTTTCTTTCCCACAGCACAACGTCCTTCGCTTTTTTGGAACTTGCAATGACCTGGATCGTGCGATGCGCCAATGTCTTAAAAAGGAGGTGAGGAGCAAGTTGCTGTCATATGAGTTTATCTAAAGATAGTGTAAGATGTTGCATGGAACCTTGTTTTTTCCATCAGGAGACCCCAAGTGCTTATTTTCACAGTTAAAAATTCATGCACTTATTCATTTTTGGGGGTGTACTGACGTATCTGAACATGCCTCAGTGACAGTCACATAGTCTTTCAGTTCTTATACTTGTAGCTTGATTGTTGCTCTGTTACGAAGTTGCTTTGGATTTTAAAAATGCCTGTAAAGTGCAGTGTCATGTAATCAGTAATACTTTTACCTCTTAACGCTAATGGTAACATTGCCTTTCTCTGTGTGTTTAGTACCAGGCTAGGAGGGAGCGGAGCAAAGCGCATGCTGCGGAGATGCAGGAGAGGCTGAAGGCAGGCCCAAAGGAGAGGGACTGGTGAGGAGCAGTGGGCCAGCTAAGGAGCCTAGTCCACCCATGCTGTGCCATCCACTACAGCCAGTGGCCTAATAGTCAGACCCTCATGAAGAGACTCGCAGAGCTCATTGAGTGCTTGGCCGCTGGACTGGTGCTGTTTTTGAATGAAAGTGAATGTGTGTGTGTGTTTTGATGTGATTGCCCTTTTGGCTGGAGAGAGCGCCTTTATGGAGTTTCGTGCTTATTGAAGCTCTGAAGAGGAAGCAGGACATTTTGAATGTGACGGAGTTCTCTCATCGTGGATTATACTTGACATAAGTTATATCTAATGGCATATTAAAAGCTGTTTTTAAGGAACACAGTTTTCTTGGTACAGCTTACAGTCAGTGGGGGACAGTTCTGCTTTAGATGCTGTGTGATAACAATTCAGTACAAATAAAAGAAATAACATTTAAATTTTTGTGGTTCAATTTTAAAAAGCCTTCTTCTATACAGAAGAAAACAGAAGATGAAATTAATTAAGTTACATCAAGGTGTTCTGAGGTTAGATGGGTAAAAAGTGGGTATTGCCTCTGGTGAATAGCCTTCAGATTTGTGTAACTTTGCCTTCAATCAACATGACAAATGCAATCAAGGTCCCCTTGAAGAACAGTAACACCCAAAATGAGAATAGATGTAACATATAGTGGGATGGTATGATCATATTAGCATGTTCTGTGCTATGAACAGTAAAAACTAAAAGCACAATTCCAGATTCACTTGCATGCTGTACCCTCTTACTCTCTCTGCTCTCAGGCCCCAGGTTTCATAGCCCGACAAGCCAGCTCACATAAAAAATGTCATCGTGTTAAGCCCACCCAGCGACCCTCTACTAGAATAGGCTCATGTGATTGGTCCGACCAGAGAAAAGCTACTGAGCTTCAACGGGTTGTGGCTAGACTGTACCTAGGATGGAAATTTCAGTTGTTACCTCTAGGGTACGTCTCGATTTCTAGGCTATGCTTTGAATAAAATTTCACACAAATTTGGGCAGGTCCAAAAAATGTTGTGTACCGTGAACATGTCAAGTTTTATGTAATTTGGACAATAACCGCCTTTAATTTTGCTGTCATGTATTATATGCATTTGCCTTAAACATTAGTTGGCTTGAAGAAATACAAATCCTTTGATAGCTTTCATAATATTCTCTGCAGATGCTGTGTACCAAATTCTAATGTAAATCAGATGAATGCTCTTGAACTAAGTCATTTTGGTTTTATTTTTTTAAAGGCATGGAGGGAAATTTGGTAGGTAGAAATGAGCAAAGACTTTTGTGTTTAGTGTGGGCCCTCTCAGGAAATGGGTGAAAAAAAATGTTTTAAACCTTTCATGTCCTGAATGTACTATTATTTTATGTTTTGGCGTATGCACATAGTGGGGTTTTTGTAAGTACCAGGCGAGAAGGGAGAATTCCTTATGTATGTTCCATATTAGCATGATTTAGCTTATATTGGCAAGATTTCCACCAACTTCAGGGCCATTCAAGAGTTCTGTGGTGGATGATTGCGGAGGACATTTTCAGCCTGATGCAGTTAATGCCTAAATAATATGTTCCAGCGGAACATTCTGATCTAATTTGTCCCAACAGTGATAACTAAATTAGTGATCATGCTGACTGGGTTTTGATAGACTGTGCACGGAATGAAATCAAACCATTCTAGCAAGGAGGATATCGTTGCAGTATTTCACGTGAATGCTGCTTGAAACACCAGATGTTAGAACTCGACAATGACAGCACAACTGACCATCTAATCCACGTAGAATTAAGCAGTACTATAATTTATTTTATTAATCCTCCACAAAATATAGCAGTGATGGCTTGCATTGCAGGATGGTAGAGCGGTTGGTGGACAACCTTTTGTGTTACTGTATACTTATGGTCATTTAATTCGGGATAATGTAGCAAATTAAATAATATTTTTCTTTCTACGTACCAACCTGCATACAACATACCAACCAACATACACTTTCTCTGAACAGACAGAGTTCAGAATCATTTCTGGAAGCTGAAAAGAGGTCCATATTATGTAGGCCATTATGTGTAAACAAGAGAAGCCTTTTTGCATGTTTTTTTGAATGTTCAGTCTGCACATGGGGTCACCACCATGCCATAGCACAGTCCTAACTAATCATATATTGTTTTAGATTTACATAATATCATTACACCTGAACACGATGTAACAAAGTGTGTCCATTACCAATCAAACAAAAACCAACATACTAAGCAAAAGTATGTGTTAACTTTGATTTTATTCATTGCAACCGTCTCTCTGCAAAAGAATGTGAAGACAGTGTTCTACAGATCCTATAGGAAACGACTTCTAAGGCACCCAGAGAATTTGAACTGAACTACATTGTGGTGTAAGAACTGGACCCCCTTGATCTTACAAGGGGAATATTATAAGTTTCTTGAAGGGCATTTACCAAATGCAAAAAAAAGCATAAGAAAAGCTGGCATGCAATAAGTTATTCAAATGCAATACACAAAATTATTTCTATTTTTAAATAATACAGAACAAATATTTTCAACACAAGATTGATACATTAAATAACAATTAAAAAAAAATAGCATTAGATCATCGAGGTTTTGCCCAATTGTGTATGTAGCTGAGATTTTTTTATCAGTTCTCAAATTTTATGTAGGCTGTTTTACAATCCTTTCATGTCCTGACTTGAAGCTATATTTCTTGTTGACATGTAAGCTTACCTCATAATTTCATGTAACCTTTGGACTTAAGTATGATGGTATGAATTGAAGTATGCTATTTTTCAGTTTTAATAATGATACTTAATGTTGACAGGATAAATCCAGGATACTTATGATGTGATCTCATAATTAAATTACTTGCCATACACAATTTTTCTTGTTTTCATATTGCTACAGAATGTCCAAAATGATGCCATTTTAGCATTTCAAAACTGTACACTGCATATTTTCTATGAGTCAGATTAATGGTGACTAACTTGAGGATGAGTACTGTTTTTAAATATACATATATATAGTATACTGTATATAAGACAACACAAACTTGCCATTCAGTGACGTGTACATGTTCACTCATTAATCCTCTCTAAAATAAAGTGATTGCGCAAAGGCATGTCCAGCATCACAATCGAGTTTGTATATGAGATGGTTATTATGCTCAAAAGACAGATGGGTGTCTTTGCTTGTTACATGAAAACACAGACTGCTGAGTTACATTTCACACACAGTAGTAACACAAGCCAATAATTAATTTTTTGTGGGCTTTCACATTCATTTTAAAACATCTTCCAGGGATTAAATTTCAAAGCAAAGGAAAACAGAAAATGCTTCAGGGAGTTATATATTATGGCACTGTTGCCCCACAAGGATCACTGGATAAAATCTTTAAATAAATAAAAAAATAAACTGTGCAACATTTCTACAATTGCTCACTATGGCTATACAAAAACACCAGAAATATAAAGATTTGACAGTGACAAGTATCTACAATATATTACATGCATAATTACACAATATAACAGCCTACTATACTGCAAATGTGTACAGCTCCATACCATTAACAGTATCAATATAGTAGAAATGATGGCAAGACTACATCCACCAGTGTGTGTGTGTGTGTGTGTGTGTGTGTGTGTGTGTGTGTGTGTGTGTGTGTGTGTGTGTGTCTGTGTCTGTGTGTGTGTGTCTGTGTCTGTGTCTGTGTCTGTGTCTGTGTGTGTGTGTACATCCTGAAGACATTACATGCAGACAGGGTTTACTTCTGCAGCACGACCATCATCACAACATGGACACCTAACTGACAGTGCGGTGACACGATCGGATCACTTTGGGATGAATAAGACATTATGTTTCTCTCCATACAAAAATACACGAGTTTCTTGAACCAATGTGAGTGTATAGTTACTTGACCTAATTTTACATATGGATACAAACTTTGCACAATGATTTAGACCTCTGTCACTCTGATATTTACATTGACACTTAATTCATACATGAATCATACTCAATCACTCAAGTGTAATCATACACTCTAAAAATCAATTAAGAGCTAATATACACACATTTCTCCAGGAAGCATCCGCTTGCAATAAATAAGAAAATATTCTCCACCCCTACGCTTTTCACTGAGCTCAGATGTCACTTCTGACAACCATCCTATATGGTGTTTATTGTCGCTTTGGATATTTCAGTGCCTAAAATGAGCACTCTCCATTCTGCCAAGACACAATCCAGTCATCTCTAGCTGAACAGCTCTGACACATCTGCCAGACTGGGAAGAACAGTAAATGAGGCGTGATGAAGGTAATGATGATGTAATTATGGTATGCTGAGATGATGCTGTGGCAGTGAATGCATCATAGTGATGAGCCCAATACATCTGGGGGTATATACTACAAGGCTGGTTAAGTGATAAATCTGGTTTCTGGAGTTAACTGTAAACCTGTTAGTAGAACAGCCCAAGGCTTCTTTCTCTTAACTGAACGAACGCAGACAGGCTCTCCTTCTATTAGGTTTATGACTACCTCTGGGTTAAATACATCGGCTTTGTCACTTAACCACCTTTGTAGTATACCCGCTGAGGTCAAAAAGCACCATATTAAAACCAAAATTCAAAATGCCTTTCATAACTTTCCCATTCACAAAATATTGTGTTTAAAATGACTGTGTGTGACAGAATCTTAAGCTTTAGCTCCTGAATCATTTTGTGAGAGGATATAAAAACAATGGAAGTGTTTTAGTTGACTATGTGTTCTATTACTGATGGTGTCTTCAATGAACCTTTAGTGCAAAGGGCATACCTACTGTCCATGCATACCACTGTCAGTTTTGCTTCTCAAACTAAGTATTTGCTTCTCTCTAGGGTATCCATGGTGGCTACAATCAGAAATAAAATGGTTGCCATGGTAGTTGCTATGATAATCAGTGGAAGTGCAAAATAAGTGCACAGAGGACACAGAGTTCCATCTTCAATCCAAGTTTTGCAAATGGAACGCATCCAACTCAGTTTTTGTTTTCTGCTAAAAAACTGAGTTGGATGCAACTGTTTTTTTCTGCCTGCAACTGTTTCAAAATGAAAGTCCTCACTACAAGAATTCGCTATTAATTAATTTAACTATTTAAACTATTAAACTGTTTAACTGTTCAGCCATGTCAAACTGACAACTTTATTAAACCTCCTATCTACCTGGAAACCAACATAGCAACCATTGAAAAAAAAGCAAAAGAGGTCAGATCAAGTTTCTATGTTAAATGTTAAAGCCGCATTAATTTTACAAAAATGGTTGGAAGAATAAAAGAAAGAAAGAAAGAAAGAAAGAAAGAAAGAAAGAAAGAAAGAAAGAAAGAAAAAGAAAGAAAGAAAGAAAAAGAAAGAAGACTTCAAAGAACAGTACAGTGCATTTACATGCACTGTAGTTATGTTACGTCTGTTGCTTCTGTGAAAGAAAGCACTGAAAGTCATCAGTGATGGGACTGGGGTTTGACACCATAATATCCTCTGGTGACTGTACCACTGAACATTGCTGTGTCTCTGCTGTGGTATCAATGATGACATTCACAACATTTTTTTGTGGTGACTGTACATGAGCTGTTATAAAACTATTTGTAATTTTTCAAAAAATTATTAAATTTTTGTCACAGTTTTGATCCGCATAACAGTAAAGGTGGAATGCATTCCTGTCCTAAGCAACTGTGATTCGTGTCACCGACCTTTGGTTTATAATTAGCATAATATTTGTACACATAATAAAACCAAAGAGATAACAACTCATTACCATGAAACTGTCACATGGAAAAGTGGAAACCTACATGTTTTTTTTAATTCTACACTGCTTTTGAAGAAATCAAAGTAGAGCATGGCTAAAAAGGCTATCAGAGTAATTTTAAAGTTCATTGCATTTTTATGCATCACAAATAAATATGACAAACAGCTTCAAGTGTGAAGAAAGCAAGTATTCTTATGCTGCACTAATGGGTCATCGACAAAATGAAAAGAACACAAACCTAAACCAGGAACCTCCTTCTTCTGGACCCTTGAAGTTCCTTCAATTCAATTCTCTACTCTGTCTGCCCCCGGATGATTCCATGCCCTGCCACTGAAGGACTCACTCACGGCCTCTCATCTCCTCGCAGGCCGATCACACACGGTCAGCTAGATAATCATAGACCCCTAATCTAAAGTGAAGCTCTAGTACAACAAATGCTTTAAGCTTTACTCAGGAGACAATGACACAAAGGAGATCCCCCCTGAAAAAAAGACCTAAAACATGTCGCAACTTACTGAACACATCTAAAACAGTGAAAGGTCCGGAAATGCTCTCTCTCTCTCCCTCTTTCTCTCTCTCGTCCTCGCTCGCTCTCTCTCTCCCACACACACTATCTTGCTCATTCGTTGTGGACTTGACTGAGCCTCAATACGAAGACTTTGGTCAAGCTTTGTTGTTGGTTCTCTGGGCAGTGGAAGGTCTACAGATCAATCACACACACACACACACACACACACATACAAATACACACACACACACACACACACACACACACACACACACACACACACACACACACACACACACACACACACACACACACACACACTCTCTCTCTCTGCCTGGGGATCAATCATAAAAGCTGCAAATGACTCCAGCCGTGAGGTTCAGCTCCTCCTTCCAGAGTTGTGGGTCATCAGTGGACGGTGCTGCCTGGGGTGGGATGATGGCTCAGGCCTCGTAGCCCTTGTTCTGCAGGTAGTTGAAGAGAGCCTCCAGGCCCTTGGTGGAGCACCACAGCTGCTTCAGCATCTGACACTCCTTCTCGTTGACGTCTTCCAGAACCGACAGGACAATGCTCCGCACCAGGCATTTGGACTCCTCCAGAACCTGCACACCACCACCACACGGACACCGACACCACACAAGGTTAACATACTGTCACAAAGTCTGCACTGCCACCACACAGACATAGGTTAACACAAGCCTAATATACTGTGACTGAAGTCTGCACTGGATTACATAACGATAGGTGGAAATGAAATGGGGCCATGCACTGACATTTAACTGCTGTACCCCTATGGAGACAAAGGGAGATATAAAAATACCAAGGAGTGCCTTTCTTTTTGGTTGGAAAATATAATAACAGAAGTGACAAGCCCATTGTAACAAACAAGTCTATTTTTACTGCCTTATGAGTTACGAGTGTGAATAGGGAAACCTGTTTTAATTTTGGTGTGTAGCACAGTGAGCCAACAGTAATGATAGTGATATTATTCCCCAAACCATTCCAAAACTTTACAGCAGCACTGCTTGCCTTTGTTTTTTCCTTCATATTTAACTACCCGGCTACTTTAAGTTCTACCTTACTGAAAAGGCTGGCTTGGTTCAGAGTGTTGCCAGCACACAGGGCACATGTATTATCCCCAGCCCACTCACATTTGGGCCAAAGTCCCTCAGGCTTGCCCCCAGACCTCTATACCAAAAATGGGTTTACTGACGCCTACACTCACTACATGTTGCTTACTCTTTCGCCTTTTTTTTTTCTCGGCCTGTGCAACCAAGGTTACACATTGACAAAACATGTAGATATGCATGCAAATCCCTGACGTAGAGGTACTCTGAGTATGTGTGCATCAGTGAACAACTAGCCACAGCCTTTGCAAACTTGAGGTATGTATTCTCTGAACTACACAACAGCACTGCTGTGTGTGTGTGTGTGTGTGTGTGTGTGTGTGTGTGTGTGTGTGTGTGTGTGTGTGTGTGTGTGTGTGTGTGTGTGTGTGTGTGCGCGCACGCATGTGTGCGTGTGCGAGATGGGGTTAACTTTTGTGATTAACTAGACATAAACCTGTCCCAAAAGCTTGAAGCAGATGTATGAGCTTAAGACAGGGGTGGTAAATCCTTCTCCAGCTCGTGGGTTTTGGCCCTGACAATCCTTCCTCTGTTCAGCTAATCAAGTCTCTGAGGCACATTTCATTATCAGAACCCGCACTGGATTAGGCAAACACCAAATCCTTGTGAGTGGAGGATGAACCACATGTGGCTTCGGGAAATATTATGTTCGTTATATGGGGCTGAATGCCATGTTGGAGTTCATTTGAAACAGTTTTGCATTTGGATACTTAGCCTTATCACGGTACATATTAGATGAGAGCAAAAAAAGACACATATTGTGTTAGAATCATGTCTAGTGTTAAAACAGAAATACATTAGTTTGGTAACGCTAAAACACATCTAACTGAAAACTGTGGACTGTGAAAGGAGCTATTTCTGCAGCACTATTTAAAACACCACCAAGCACACATTTGGTAACAGTCCAGCCATAATAGAGATGTATATTTAATGTGGGCCCTACCACTGAGCTACAGGCTGCCATTTCTTTAACGCGCAGCATCACTTCCTGGTTGAAGGTGGTGGGCCAGAAGACCTGTGAGACCAGCCCACGACTGCAGGCTTCCTGCGCTGTAAGCTTCCTCCCACAGAACAACATCTCATTTGCCTGGGAGAGAGACAGTGTGCGTGTGTGTGTGTGTGTGCGCATGTGTGCGTTTGTGGGGGTGCGTGTATGAGAGAGACAGAGAGAGAAAGAGGGAGAGAGACACAGCGAGTAGAGAAAAGACACAGAGGCATATTTTAATTCTTTCACAAAGCCCTTCACAAATATAAAACAATAGTTCACAGTTAAAGAGATGTGATTTGAATACTTTGTTAGCTCACGTTGGAAATTAAAAAAAGACAAAATGGAGAAATTGCTATGTCTGACTATTGCCATGTCTGAAATGTTTACTCGTTCACTGTATAGTGCACTGTATAGAGTGTGAGTTACATTGCTTTGTTGCCTATATAGTGCATTATATAGTAAACGAGTCAACATTTTGGATTTACCTTATGGCTATATGATTGTAACTTTGTGTCGTCACTCACCAGTGCCACCCCCAGTATTTGGGGGAAGGTGTACGAGGAACAGCCGGAGGGGGTGAGGCGGAGGGCCGCGCAGGGTGTCTGGAACCAGGCCCTCTCGCTGGCCCACACAATGTCGCACAGGGGCAGGATGGACACCCCCAAGCCCAGGGCGGGACCGTTGATGGCCACCACAATGGGCTTCTTAAAATGGATGAATGCCTTCACAAAGTCCCTGGAGAGAGAGAGCGCGATAACAAGCAATGCTGTAACAACACTGCAGGATACAGTACCTCCACCACTGTGGTTCGTTGGAAGCTGCTGAGGCTGTTGAGATGTTAAAGGGCCATGGGTGATTGATAGACCTGACAACACTGGACATTAAAACAGAAGGTGAGTGTGGGTTCGCTGGGGCAGAGTGAGCATATTCATGCGGATGATAAATAGTGACAAAGTTGCTGTGGAAGCATACTGACGAGAATGTGTAATTCCACCAAACCTGCAACCTTTTTCTTTTCCCCTCTGTTTCCCTCTATCCCTCCCTCTCTCTTTCACACACACATACACACACACACACACACACACACACACACTCTCTCTCTCTCTCACACACACACACACACACTACTTCTCCATCTCTCTCTCTCTCTCAGGCTCACTCGCTCATTTTTATCGGTCCTTCTCAGCTGCAGTATTTCACTTTGCATGAGTCAAAACGTCACCTCTGATTGCAACAAATTACATTCCCCCTTTTTTTATCCCTCTCAGTTGAGCAGTCGCCGGAGCCGCAGAGCCTGCTGCCTCGCCTCGGCCAGGACCCTGCTCCAGCTATTTCTGTGTTGCAGACCTCCTACTGGAGCTGTGATATAGACCCAGGCCTACTTCTGTCAGCGGCTGTTAAAATAATATTCAAATGATAGCTTCTGTAAAGTAGGCCTGACAGGCTGACAATGTTCTGCAAAAGGGAGTCTGTGATAACATCTACATCGGTGACCTTGACAGACCCCAAAAATAATCTGACACCCGACAGCTACAAACGACAGCAGAGGTGTGAGTTGAGCTCTACTGGGACCTCTGGAGGAATCTTAAGCTCATCTGTAACAGGCTTATCTCCCCTGCCCTCTAAAGAGGGTTTTTAAAGAATATCATTTCAACCAGCTCAGCAAAAAAAAACCTCAAAGAATGGCAGTGGGCTCAGTGAATAGAGCTATACGCACCAGAAAGCCTGGGATGCAGATGAAGCAAACTGTTTCCTAGAAGGCCACTGCTCATTCATCATCCCTTTCACTGAAAAAGTGCTAAACACCTGTTGGCAAAGCAGCAATCCCCACTTCCTGTGGTAGATGAGTAATGCAAAAAATGCTAAACTGCATCTGAGAGCTCTGCTCTTGACAAAAGCCTTGTTTTCTGTGAGTGCTTTTGTGCGCTTGTCTAATCCCACGCGTTTAGAAAACATGGCTTCTCTGCATTATTCCCCGACAACAATGATTCATACAAAACTCTGAATACATTACCGGTTAAAATTACACCTAAATTGATAAACCAGAAAGCCGTGTGGAGCGCTAACATCCTTTGCATTTATATTTTGGTTATGAAAGCCCATATGAAGGACCCATCCAGCATTTACAGTACCATCTCCAATGTGTTTCCCCACTGGCGGTACGCCTCAGCGCTTAATTAGGCTGCTTGGTTAAACAGTTCTGCTCTGGGCTGGACTGGGCATGCTCCGTGTGTGGAGAACAGCGTGTTGAACCGATGGTGAAGCTGGCACAGCCCTTACCGCACGGCGTCCGCGATCCGGCTGCTCTCTTTCCGGCGGTCGGTGGACAGGCGGCCGATGAGGTAGGAGGGGTCCAGTCCGCTGCAGAAGATGCTGCCCACCGCGCTCAGAAGCAGCAGCTTGCTGTCGTCCGCCGCCGCGTTGCCCAGGGCCCGACACATCTCCTTCATTATCTGCACGCAGGGGAGAGAGAGAGAGAGACAGACACAGAGAGGGAGAGAGAGAGAGAGAGGGAGAAAGAAAAAGAGAGAGAGAGATGGGTAACAAAAAAGGAAAAGAGAGACAGAAAGAAAAGAAAAAGAGAGAAAGAGGGGGAGAAAGAGAGAGAGAGAAAGAGGAAGAAAGAGACCGGTAGAAAGAGAGAGAGACAGAGAAAGAGAGGGAGAGAGAGAAAGAGAGAGAGGTAGAGAGAGAGAGAAACAAAAGAGGAAAAGAGAGAAAGAGACACATGCAGGCTGAGTGGGAGGTGGCTCGTTTGTGGCGCCCTTGTCATCACATCGCCA